>OX578134.1:151404468-152004468 GCA_951213105.1 Amaurobius ferox | reverse complement strand
AAAATGAAGACAAACTCTCGGCTGTTGTAAGTTTTTGATTACTAAAAATATTGGAATTTGCTAACTTAAAAAAAAAAGATTTTTATTTAACAGGGAAATTAAATTTGACTTTTGGAAAATTGTCTTTAGCGAATAAAAATTGCATTTCACAATTAATTTAGCAAAATATAAATTTACAGAACGAATTATGAAAACTTAAACTCGAAACAAACAAATGTTTCACTACTTAATTAACAAACAAATGTTTTACTACTTAATTAACAAACAAATGTTTTACTACTTAATTAAATGCTACCTTTAAGAAGGGTTGGAAAATATTCTTAGAATTTACGCTATGAAGAAAACAGTCAGTCCCTAGTTCTATATATATATATTTCTATATATTTTTCTATCCCCAATTCTATATATTTTTCTATCCCCAGTTCTATGTATCTTTCTACCCCCAGTTCTATATAAAGTATACATTTTTGGGGAAATGTTTGGATTTGCAAAACAGGACCGCCTTATCCCTTGCCGCATAGCAAATGTAGATTTTAGGGCCCTCATAAATTATTTTGGAAAGAAAAAGCACGTTGAGCACGGGCCCCCTAAATTTCGCTGCCCCCAGCGTTTGGTTTGCGTTTGGTCTAAAACAGCGTTCCCTGCCGAGATAGGCATATGATGGATGTCGTACACAGTATTTCAATACAAGGAACACGACATGCTCTTATCCCAGACACAAACACTCATCTCTCTTAGATAAATGAATAAGCATACGACAAAAACCATTTTGAAGTGGGAGGATAGAAACGGTAAAATGTAAACCATTGTGTTACCATTGTGCAAAATGTGAACAAATGTGTTACCATTTGTTTTACTACAGTGGACCAAAAAAAATTCTAATGTGGGTAGTATGGGACAATCCATGCAGATTCCCCTTTACTTTCTTCCTTGTAATATTTTTATCCATTAAATCGAGAAATATCAAGCAACATAATGCATAAAATCAATTTCAATTACATAGAAGTGGCATATTTGTAAAATATTCATTTGGCGATGGGGATTTTACATAACGCTAAATTTTAAATTAAGAAAACAAACGTGGCAGCGGGTTATTCCAAAGCAAATGAAGGTTACTTTAGGACAATCCTTTGCCACGTTTTTTCCTTGTTTAGAATTTGGAGTTATATAAAATCTCTGTCGCCAAATAAATATTTTACAAATCTGCAACTTCTATGCAATTGAAACTGATTTCATGCATTATTTTGAGCGACACTTCTCGATTTAATGGATAAAAATATCTATGGATACCCCCCCTCACCCCACTGCTCTAAATATACTTTTATAAGAAGCAAGCATTTATAGGCTGAGCCAAAATTAAAGCTAGCAGGGTATTTAGCTGCATGTTTAATAAGATGTTTGAGAAATGATTATTTCATGAAAGTTTTAAAATATTAAATCCAAAATTTTGAATGTTAAATAATAATCGTGTGATACAGTCTATTAATTTGTACCAATTAAAGCAAACAAATAGAAAATTCTGTCTAGCTCGCGATCTTTTCTTCCCTATAGATTTAACATTATCCGACCTTTGCCCTTAGATATTTCAGTACGTAAATTGAAATCTAAAATTCGGGCTTCGTCGTGATCCATAACATGATTAGCTCATGCTATGTACAAAATTTTATTTGAATCAGTTGAGTTTTATTATTTTGACCAAAACTATCCCACACAATCCGAGTTGAATTTGTGTTGCAGAAGCTATACTTGAAACCGGATTCTGTGGCATATAGCAAGCTTTCTTGCCGAAATCGCAGGTATGAGCTATTTCATGCTGGCGAGCGCATAAGCGTGAAGCCAGTCCAGACATGCCGTTATTTGCAAAGGGAACGAATTTTTTGTGTGAAATTTTTACAAAATATCTCTCTCCCATTGGCGTCGTTTAAAGCAGCGTGTCACAGTTATCTCGAGCATTCCGAGGAGACCCCATATCTCTCAAACGTCGCCACAAGATGAAGGAAACAGATAATTCGGAACAAGTTGCGCGAAACACTTCTGGTTAACAGCAAAACACCACAGCACACTTAAATGCCAGCAAATTAGACGAAACGTTTCATAACAGTCGTTATTTTTACGCAATGTATCTGTGTTTCGGAGCACTTCGTCAGGGAATGACAGCAGTAACTCAGTGAGGGGGGAGAAAGAAAATGTTTTTTTTTTTTTTTACATCTTTCCAGCGACCTACGCAACGCACATGGAATTTCTCAGAAAAATGATAAACTGCGGGAAGAAACTCATTCAAAAGATGGAACACTCATAGAAAAGGTTTTACGATCTGATGAATAATATACGCTAGAAAATACTATGAAATTAAAACTCATTTCCGGCTGTTAAAAGGGTGAGAGGCGAAAAATTGCTATACTATTAATTTTTTTATGACAACCCTAAGAAAGCAATATAAATAAAGAGAAAGGGGTATTGTCGGAATTCTACTGTTTTATATTTTTGCAAGCTTTTAATGCTTATATTCACATAATAATTTTAAAAGAGTAAATGTTATAAAACGTTAATAAAACGAAATTTTAAGTTTCTATCAGAAAATGTATTTTTTACATCAGTTTGCATTTCGAACGCTTTGGATGTGGAACATGCGCTCAAATGAACAACTCTATTCTTAATCATGGTTTTATCAAAAGACTGACCCGCACCCAATTTCAAATCCCCAGCTCATTGAAAAGAAGATTTTTATTCATTCGCAAATCGAACAATTTGATGTGCGGCACCCCTAAAGTAACAAATATTGAAAACTGAAATTTGCCATCTTCTTATCGAACTATCTACCTTTGCCGCAATTTATGCTAATAATAATTTTTCCTCCGCAAAACTTGTCTAATAAAACCAATAACTTTTTATTTTCTTAATTCATGAGACAGAGGTATATGTAGCACCTTATTTGCTGTTTGTGTGATATTAAGACTAAGTGGACTGAATAAAATTTTGTATTCCTGGAAAACTAATTGTCGGTATAAAAAAGATTCGTGGTGTAATTCTTCTTTAAATAAAAAATCCAATCATGCGTATCAGGAAAGATGATGAAAATATATAAGATTAAAGAAAATATATAAGATTAAAGAAAAAGAACAATCCAGTTCTCTAAAGACAATTAACTGAATGCACATGTATCAAATACAATTAGCCTTAAGAGCAGATAAAAAGTAATTAATTGAAAATGACTTTATACACAATGAGCCCATGATTCAGTTTCGCAAGTTTTCAGACAGAATTATCAAGATGAAAGACTATTTTCGAGGCTATGTCTTCTTCAGTTGGATCTTTTAAGAACTTCCTGGTTGATCGTTCTTAATAGATTTTTTATTGCAGTAATTTTTTTTTAAATATTAAGGCATGACAGGAAATGTACACCCGGTAGGTCTTGGACACTTATGAAGTATTAAAATAATTTTTCTTTGAAAATTGAAAAATATTAGAAAAAATTAGATTACGTTAAAACAAAATAACCCTTTACATGCAAAACCTCATTTACAGAACGCTAACGTGCACCGTTCAGAGATATTGCACACTTTATTTTATTATCTTATGTGTGCTCAATATTATGGAATAAATGTTCCGCAAGTACTTTTAACTATAAATGAATAGATTTAGTTTGGGAGTTATCAATAGCCATTCGAGAGATAGAAATTTAATTTTCATCGCATAAAACTGTCTTTTGAAATAATCAAGCGAATTAAGTGAAAGTTGGTATATTTATTTAATTCGGTGACAACTAAAAACACCTTATTGATTTCCAAAGGGATCTAGTAATACAATAAATGTGTGTTATTGTTTTCCTACCGTACTGAAATTTAGTTACATTTATTTTCTGTAGTAAAATGTTCAAAAAATAGAAATCTGTCAACGACGACTTTAAAATCTCCTCCTCCTTTTATTGTGTCCAAAGTGTTATCCCAAAGTGTTTGATTCGCATCGACGATTTGATTCCGGGTCCGTCGCGTGACGTAACCGATTTTGCGATATGTCTCGCTTCAGTGAAATAATAAATAAATTGCGAAAATTCGTAGCTAGACAGCACAACAGGAGAAAGAATTGTGGGTGTAAGTAGATTCAATTTTAAACAACATTATAGCAATCTTATCATTATCCGAAATGGACGTTATGCAAAATTGTCGAAGGGAAATGAGGATGTGGGCAGGTGAAATAGTTTCGACAATTTATCATAATATTAATTTCAGGTAAGGATAAAATTTCTATAGTATTGAATTGAATTCATTGAACTGAATGCCTACACCTAAAATTGGATTCAATTTCGTGTGTGTATGGGCGCCCATAGGAGAGGGCAAAGAGGATATTTGCCCCCTCCTTGGAATTTAAAGTTATAAAAACAAGCATCAAGTTAGTTTATATTGTACGTCTTATCCTTGAGTTCCCCCACCCCCACCCCCGTTCTGCTAAACGTTCTATGGGTGCTCGTGCGTATGTGATTAAAATATATTTTATACTATTTAATGCGACACTGTCGTATATGGGATGATGTTAACAAAAATTTTATCGCATAATTTATGCTTTACTTTTTAATTTTCATTTCTAGTTTCAGTTTTCCCTTCCTCGCCTCTTATTATTATTATTTAAGGCAGTGGACGTTCAAACTTATGTAGTATTATTATACATAGATCGACGTGTTACAGCCAGGAAAACATTTCATTTAAAGACACTAAACTGTCATTTACAAAGAAAATGCAAGGAAAGGACAAAAACATAGTCATAATATACGCAAATGACGTAATGATATGACTCCCTGTGTAACACAATGATGTGAAAGTTTTATAGATAAAAATGAACAAGATGAAACTGTGCGCCGAATTTCAGTTCTATATATGTGCCCTGGAAGTCGATAACGAGTCCGTCAAAGATGTTGAATGAAAACACTGACAAATATGGATAAAGTGAAGTTAATAAGAATTGGTGTAGATAAAAACTATTATACATAAATTTGATAGAATTCATAATCATAAGGCGCCCTGGAAGTCGATAACGAGTCCGTCAAAGATGTTGAATGAAAACACTGACAAATATGGATAAAGTGAAGTTAATAAGAATTGGTGTAGATAAAAACTATTATACATAAATTTGATAGAATTCATAATCATAAGGCGTACAAAAAGAAGTTCAAGTAAGCATGGCCCTTTTACACATAACTATTACACTGTGCCCCTTTGACACCATCCTTGAGTATTTAAATATTTTGCACATAAAAATCTTCAGTAAATGCCAGAGGGACAAACAAATGCGTGTTTTTAATAATTACAAGCCGTTTCGAGTGGTCATAAACACCCACACGAACGCATCCAGTCGCGTTTTATGGCACGAAAGTTGCTGAGTAATGCTGCCCGGCAAGAATGGCTCTTATTTGTGCACCCTCGCGCCTTTGATAATGATAACACAAAAAAAATATATATTTGAGATATAAAGATGAACTTTTTGGGGGTATTACTTTTCCTACAGCAAAAATTATTGGGAAATGGGCGAAAATTTGCATTGGAATATTCAATGCATTTAAATGTCCTAGGAACATTTCTAAATCTTGCCTCTGTTCTATTCTAATTGTTATTTAAATTTGTTTTACTAAAAACTAACAGATATAAACAAGAGGCAATTTTTGACTTGACCGTCAAATAACAATAGAACGCTTCTAAATCTTGCCTCGTTACTTGTGTTACTTTTAAATAATATATTGATTGTCCCATTTTGCTTCTTTGCCTTTAATAATACTAGAAAAAATAACACCATTATTTCCCAATACAACTATTAAATACCATTACATTAAAAGCTTTTCTGTGTATACATTTGTTGATCTCTATAATACTTATTATACTCATATAGATGTTTTTAATTTGACTCTTCCCCATTTAAAAAAGGCCTGTTTTAATGCACTTGACCTGTATACCACTTGGTATTCTTGTAGTTTATACTCTGTCCTTTTTATGTTTGTGTCTTTACTGTAACTGGATTTCATCTGCTGTTGCCACGTGAATTAAATAAATGAATAAATCAACAAAATATCTTGAACGCTAAAAGACTACAACTTTCTAACAAATTTCGATATTGTGAAGAAAAGTTAATAGTTCCTTAGTGAAGAGCGTTTTATTGTATGGAACCGAAACATGGAAATTAACAAAGGGCCAATACAACAAGTTGAATGCCTGGCAGACTAAAAATCTGAGGAAAAATTTTCGAGTATTTTGGCCTTATGTTATTACTAACACTGAACTCTACAAGAGTACTGGACAGAAAGCAATAGAGATAGAAATAAAAAAAAAAATCGTAGATGGAAATGGACCGGACATGACGCATTATATGGACCTTTATATTATACTATATATTGTAAGAAAAGTTAAGAAAAAAATTACAAAATTAACTGAAGTGTGGCTCAACTTGACTTTCTCATACTAGAATCCATTAAGTAGCTTGTGAATTTTTTGATTTTTAGAAAATTTTTGAAAAATCAGTATCGTTTGCCCAAATGATTACAATTATAGCGTATTACCCTATATTTTAAAGGGCCTGACAAAATCTTTCGATTTATACCAAGTTTAGCAATATACCCCTAGGAGGTGACTTCTTTCCTTAGGAGTTACCAACACAAACATTGTGTCGCGGATATTTTTTGTAACAATGGTTGAAACTAGTTTCGCGATCCTTGTGCCACACATAACCTCTTTTATGCATAATTATGTCACAATATATTCCTACACTGGAATGTTAAGAAAATATAAAATTTCGAATACACGCTGGAATTTCAAAAAAACTATCTAGCTCTAGATTTTACATTAACAGAGTCGGATATAAAATTTCATGAAAATTCATTAATATTTGTGGCACCTTTCATGGATACAAGAAATCGACCCCAGATCGGCCGTCACTCAAAAAATAGCCGAAACGTGCCCAGGAGCTCCTAAACATACGTCGGCATCAAAATTTCGAAATCGAAAAATTTCGTGAAAACAATACTTATTCTCTATACCATATTCTACAGTATGAACAAGTAAATATATATAGTTAATACTGAGTTGCGCGTGAAATTTGCGCAAATGCCAAATATATGCCGAAAGTTCATGAACAACACACGGCAACAAAATAAAACGAGGAGACATGCGTAGACGAATGCATAACAAGGAAAATACACCGACTCTGCTTCCAAGACTAATCTCACTCATTGAACGCAACAAATGAAATGGACGAGTCACTATTTTCTGCGGTGGGCAGTCCTCGGGCGCAACGTGACTCTAATTAATTATTTACCTTTTGCTGATAGACCACACATCACTTAAATGCAAATGGTGTCGGTATGGAAAAACAAGAAAAAATTCTGAGATAGTATTTGGAAGATCAAATGAAAATTAACTGGAGTGTTGCTCAACTCGATTTTCTCATACCAGAATCCATTTCTTTTTTTCCAAATGTTACAATTTTTTTTTAAATGATTACAACTGTAACGTGTTACCCTTCATTTTGAAGGACTTGAAAACATATTTCGATTGATACCATACTTGACAATGTACCTTCCCATTGGAAGGCAACTTTCACCCCTCCTCCCCCCGAAGGGACCACTGACGTTACCAACACATGACCTACCCTGAAAAATAGATGTTGTGACAGCTCCCGAACAGGAACCAAGAATCCTTAGTGAGTCCCCCCCCCCTCCCTCCCACACCCCTTCTAGAATTTGATGCTGAATTCGTACCAGTGATCATTTAAGCTCTTTCTACAGCCTATCTTGAGAAATAAATATTTCATAAAACATTTTTGAACCGAAAGTTGAAAAATAATCAAAAGTTGAAATGAAATCCTTATTAAAATATTTTAAGTTCACCTATAACTGGGATGCTAAAACCATACCAGTTATCGCATCTAAGCTATATCTATTGCCAAACTTGGGAAACAGATGTATTTCAAGCAAAATGCAACCGTAAACGGCAAAAAAGTGGAAAATCCTTAGCGGACCATTACCTTCTGCAGAATTTGAAGCTGAACCTGTATTAATCATCACACAATCTATTTTATAGCACATCCTGAAAAAAAGATGCTTAAGAAAAAAACATATTTTAGTAAAAACAATATTCTCGGATTTACCCATTTTGATAGCATGGCAACATTTTTGTCATCAATATACATAATATTTAAACGAAAATATCACATGAAAATGAGACTTTTGTTAAGAAAGAAATGGACGTGCTTTCGCTATACCTTGATTCTTCATCACGAAAGAGATCGTTATGGCTGCGTAAATACGATTCAATGAAAATAACCTTGAGAAAGAGTATGAATAAAAATGGAATTTGAGCGGAAATAAACGTTGTCAAGATGTTTTTGCCAACACGCCAATTACTGCCATCAGATTTGGGTGGCCAAGGTGTGTTTATTACACACACCTCAGTGCGCAACCCGTTTGTTTTCAATTTTTACTTTCCCTACAATACATGGTAATGCATAAGGAAAGTATTGAGAACGTGTCGAAAATTACATCTCAATATGTTCTCAATACTTTCCTTATGTATTTAATGTATGTATCCACACTAACTGACCAATTTTAATAAAATTTTATAAGTTACTTGGGGATTATATAAAATGTGTCATAGCTCAGTTGGAGAGTAGTTGGCTCTAAAAGCTACATTGAATTGTGAGTGTCAGTGTTTTGAGAATAGTAACGTCTATTTTGTGAATGAGCTAAACATTTAATGACTGTTTTGTCGTATCTGCAGACAGTGATCTTATAAGATAGTTATCGAGCTATTCGTTGTGTACTGGTCCATGTTTATGCTTATTAGTACTTTTAGCTAAAAGTGGTAGTTATTCAGAAATTCTGACTTATTCTTCTATACTGACAGTATACCCACGATCCCAGAGGACCCGTTGTAACAGTATTCTGAATATTCAAAAGTTTTTTAAAATGAATTAAAAAAAAAGTCCCTGGACCTCCCAAAAATGTTGTTCTTTTCATTTGGACTATAAATAAGAAGTTGGTCCATCTCTGTTCTAAACTAAACGCTAAAGTTCCGATAATAGAAATTCATTTTAATGTCAGAGCGCAAACTGTAACTATACCGGAACATCAGCGTTGTATAAAATTGTTTCAAGGTATATTGTTAAACGCCTTAGACATTCCCATAAAATCCTATTAAAATATTTGAAATATTTATTTTTATAGTTTATACGAGTATACTTTCACAGTTCAATGGCACATATAATTTATCTAGCCGATATGAGTGCTTCTTGTATTCATTGAGCACAAGGAAAGAATTCAAATGCTTAACGACAAATCTGTTACATTTTCGATGAACCAGGTATAGATTTCAGCAACCGATTAACCCAAAGTCATAGTCAGTTAACTGTTTAAATGTCCGATCACTACAAAAAATAGCTGATTAGCACTTTTAAGTACCCAAAACGTGTCAATCCACCCAAAACTGCAGTTCAATTTTCGACTCTTAATACTTTTCCCAATAATCATCAATACTTTTCTCATACAGGGGTCCTAGGAATGTCTATAAGCATACCAATAACATTGCAAAGAAAGGTTCACGAGGTTCTTCTATAGTAAAATGACCATGAACAGAGTCCCTGGAGGATAATTTAAAAGTTAAGAATAACGGTCTTGGTAAGAAAGCAAGTTAGACGAAAGTGATTTATTACAAAGTGATACAGCATTGTCAAATGAGTAGGAATAGACACAGACTGTTATAGAAGGCATGCATTTTTTTGATACAACAAGGCTATTAACGAATGACCGTCCTTGGAAATGATACCATAAACAACACTTACATGAATAGAAATCTAGTGTAGAGCTTGTTCAAAATGTCCTCCGGCAGAGACAATACACATTCAAATTCTGGAAAGAATATTACTACTTTGTACTTTGACAAGTATTGCTGGTGTCAGCGTGTTAAGCCCCTATTACACGGTAATTTGGGCCAACAAACCACTGGCAAAACAGCTTTGGGACGTTTGTGAAGTCACTCCACGCTGCATAAAACGAAAAAGCTTTCCCATTTGCTGCTTGGAGTGACGTCATTTTCATTCTGTGCTGCGTGGAGTGATGTCACAAATGTCCCAAAGCTGTTTGTAAACTATTTGTTGTCCCAAATTACTGTCGTGCAATAGGGATTCTTACTGTAAAAAGTACTCTTAACATTCCAAAGGTTACGTTTGGATTGAATAAGTTCAATGAGATCAGCTTCCATTTTTGCATTCCAAAACAGTCTATAGTTCAAACTCGAAAGCACGTGACCTATGACGTTACGGATGTACTCGCTTCTGATTGGGCGATTTTCGCACAGCCGTTCCCTCAACAACATTTTCGAATTAAAATGTTGTGGCTAAATTTGCTGTCTGAGCTGTTTTACGAACGGTTTGTTGTCCCAAATTACTATCGTGTAATAGGGGCTTTAGATACCTTGAAGGTACACCCTTTTTTTACAGATATTTATTACCTCTCGTATAATCGTTTCGTTTAAACTTTGCAATCGGGTTTTTTTTCATCTATCTCACATTGTTGCAACGTTCGTTAACCCAACTTTTTTAAATTCTTCACTTAAGGGTGCTGTAATCACTTTTATCCGATCGGGAATGTGGTCACTTTACTATAAATAGACCTAATGTGCACACTCAACAACTTTTCCTTACAAAGTTACTGGGGTACTTAAAGTCTTTTTTAGGAGCTCTGTATATAATGCATTGTAAAAGGGAAAATGAAAGAATATTTTCTTCATCTTTCATCCTAAGGACATATCCGAGGACAAATTCCTTACACACATTGGAGACAAGTCCACTACGAAGAAACCATTTTCTATCGATAGGTCCAGACTCCTGCTGATGCCTATCAGCATCGGACTGCATACCTGACAGTCGCCAATTTGTATTGAATAGAGCTAGTAATCAGTGTTTCAGCTGACGTTATCGGGGAAAACTAAGGCACAAGACATGGCTTCAGGATGAGCCGCTAGCTTCCTACGAGTAATGTTTGTTCAGAAATTTTGCGGGATATTTTCGTCATGTATCTTTCAGCGATACGAATACAGAATGATGCAACCCAACATTTACTTTGAACATCTACTTTGCGTTTAAGGAAATCAGATTCTATTTCTGAGTGACACAAACTTCTATAGTGTATACCATTGCTAAAACTGTGAAATTTACATTTTTATCGTTATTTAACCGATTTAAAATAACAATGCATATACTATAACAATGCATAACAATAATAATGATGAATAATAATAACAATGCATAACATTAAAGCATTTTAAAAACGTCTCCAGTATATCAACATTCCCCACGTTCCCCCCAAAAAATAAATATAAAAACAGTTCAACCTAGAACAACAATAGGGTTGGTTTTATGTTTCAACGTCAAAACCCCGTTAAAAATAAAGAATTTAATCAATATTTATTTACATTTTTGTAATTTTTTATTACATATTTTGACGATTTGTACAGGTCAATATATAATTATAAAAAAAAAAAGCAATATTATTTTTTCGAATCATACTAAAATCTTATCAGGGTAACACAAAAGTGACCATCTGTCAAATTTTGTAAAATTTCATAAAATAGTTGAGCTACCTATACACATCCAGACAACAACACACACACATACATAACGCCGGCCACACAATTAGTTGTTCATGCCTTTGGGCGAGTTAAGTGGTCTGGGTTTTCGATAAAGCTCCTCTATATACGAGCTGACTCGTCAAGCATATTGAAGCCCACCATAGCTGGAAGCTCAAGCCATTAGCATTAGCTCTATTCGCATTTTCACTTTAGGAAGTATAATTGAAATAATTATGGGTGGTTGTTCTGCACCGAACTGCTCTAATCATTCTAGAAAGGGTTTTAGGCTATTTCGCTTTCCTAGAAACGAAGAAAGAAGAAAACAATGGCTAATAAATAATTGGATACCCGGTACTGGAGAATACTTGTGCGAGCTAATTTCTACAATATTATAATTGTAACTTCTTTTTTTATATAAAGTATTCATTCTTAAACACTTATTTTATAATTTCTGTAACTGCAGTATGGAATCCTATGGGCTTCAATATGCTTGATAAGTCAACCTGTAGTAGAGGAGCTCTAGTTTTCGACACATACATCACGTTGAAAGCGGCGAACTCGCATTCGAGAGTGCCCGAAACGTGCAGATCGGTCGCAAAGGCGAGTTCCAAAACGGCTTCAAGGAGAGAGTCGCTTTTGCTGCTTTGCTTATGGTTTCAGAACATTACACTAAATATTTCAAGACATTAGAATGGATTCTGCATTCAAGGTAAACGATGGTCTGCATCTCGAGCGCGACGTAATGTCACATTCCTCAAAAGTATTTAATATTCCCACCATTTGTAGTCTGGAAGACGCATCATACACGTGTACCGCTGGGGAAACACCTGGATCGCCGTTGCGCAAGCCTAAAACAAATTGCAAAATTAAGGCTGGTTTCGGATGCCCGGCACGTCTTTGCCTATTGTAGATCACCTACCGTGCGAGATCAGACCCGAAATATCGGGAGATGATGGCCATAACTCATACGGGGAAACCGCACCGTTCGCTGCCTTTCATGAAGATCGTCAAAAGCAAGTTGGCCGTAAAGACGAGAGTCGAAAAATCGGATGTGGAGAAATCAGACGACTTTCGACACAAGCACCTATTCTGATACCTGTATTCATTGAGATCGATAACATCGTTTTACTAAAATAAAGTACAATATTTAAAATAAAGTGTTATCTAATACTAGATGTTAAAGCTCGTCATATTGCATTCATAAAGTTATAAAAAAATTCCTTCCCATCTGCAGTTGTTGCGTTTCTAAAATTCACATGCACCTCCTATTATAATATGCATCAATATTGTTAATTATTATACGATCCTCTAACAAAACTCACCAGTCCGAACATTAAACTAAATTTAATTTTCTGAAATGTTGAATTATCCAGAACTTGGCTGCATTTCTCCCAAAGTCACTAAGTTGATGATATTGCTCCAAATGTGTCGTAACAGTCGCCAAGCTTGTCACCAAACGCGATAGACAGACAAATAGACAGAAATATTGACTTTTCCTACGTATATAAAACATCAAATTAATGACCTCGCCTCTTCCGAACAACGGATGATCACTCGTTACACCAATAAGACAGTAGAGTTACTGCCCCCCCCCCCCTTTTTTTTCGGGGGGGGGGGGAGATACATAATATCTTGTTTCCCATTTCTCTAATTATTATTTATACGAACTTCAATGGGTTCCGATGGGTCCTTAAGAGGATATGACTAACACCTTCTAAATACCTAAATATAGTTCCAGGCCGTGGTACTGAGGTCGCGAAGGCGGCTTGGGTCACAATTAGTAGGTCTATTCTGGAATCAACATTGAAGCTGCTATGTAAATTTGTTCGTGTTATGTTAAAAACTTACTAAAATTTCTTCCGATGGCGGCTATTATTCTTTTTCATCATTTCAATACTTCATTGAAAACTTTGACATTATTTGCCTCCATGAACTAACTGTTGCGTGTAATTAAAAGCGATATTCCATTTGCATCTCATGAAACCGAAAATCAGAAGCTAATGTGTGAAGTAAATTATGAAATGTGGATAAAATCCAATTAATCTGTTATTTCAAATGAATATCTGTTAAATATTTTAACCAGAAAATACAGGTTAGTTTTTTAATATTAAAAATTTATAACATTTCCATATGGGTTTTATTATTTTTATTATGATTAAATTTTATATCCATGATAACACTAACTGCATCTAAAAGTGTTTTCATGTTTCATATTTTTCATTCAGAACAGACATTTTTCTAAATATTTCCCAATATACCCTCTAAGACAAAAAAATTTGGCGCACCCCGCAAAATAATCCGATAGTAATGAAACTATACAGGCAAACACTTGTCGACCGCATATGCAAATGATCAAATATTCGCAGCCAATGAATGAATGAATAGTCGGAACTACAGCGCATTGAAACGGAGCACCATGGAGGTATATATAAGGAGCGAACCTCGCTTTCAGGAACAAAACGTGCAGTGGATTTCGATTGCGTTTACGTACCTTGATTGTAACAATGCCTTACCGGCGCATTCGCGGCCACTACGGGCATATGAAAGAGTTTGAAAGAGGGCGTGCGGTCGGACTGCATGAGGCTGGATGGGCACACCAACGAATCACTCGACATTTGGGTAGGAGCGATGCAGCAATTAGACAATGTTAGCAGAAATGGGTTCAGAATGACAGATTTCAGCGGCAAGTGGGCAGTGGACGGCTTAGAGTGATGACAGAACGGGAAGATAGAGCGATTGTCAAAGCAGCTGTGACAGCACGAGATTCGTCGTTATTAACCATCCAACGTGTGACAAACACGGAAGTGACCACCCGAATCATTAATAGAAGACTACGAATCTATATACCAATACCGCGGAATCTATACTTGTGGCGCCCATTACGCAGCCTACCGCTGATCAGTATGCACTGTCAACAGCGATTGCAATGGTGCTGGGCCCGATCAACGTGGAATTGTTCGGATTGGGAACGAATTGTCTTCAGTGATAAGTTCCGTTTCGAACTGAGTACCAACGACCAGCGCAGATGTATCTGGAGACAGCCCGGACATCGTCAGGATCTTTCCCTTACTGTCACACGCCAAGACAACAGTGAGTTATGTTCTGGGGTGCCATTTTGTTTGATAACCGAACCCCTTTGATAGTCTTCCGTGGCACCATCACAGCACAGCGGTACGTAGTCGATATTCTACGACCCCTTGTATTGTCATTCCTTTCGCGACACCCCGGTTCAGCATGATAATACCAGACTACACACGGCATGTTTCTCTATTGATTGTCTGCGTGCTTACTACACACTTCCTTGGCCAGCCAGATCCCCAAATCTCTCGCCTATTGAGCACATTTGGACTGAGATGGGGCGTCGTTTGGGACCATCGTAGAATGTAGACGACTTAGCTCGTCAATTGGAGGCCACTTGAAACGACATCCCTCAGAACACCGTCCGGCAACTTCATGCATCAATACCACGTCAGATAACAGTTTGTATCAAGGCCAGAGGTAGACCAACGCCATATTGACGTGCTCACTTTGTGTCGATCTTTCAGTTCAATAAATCATCCAATTGTTCCGAAATTCTAATCATTTCTTTTTCTGTACATCCACATTATGCATACCAAATTTTGTCTTATTTAGATAATTCTTTCTTGGTGCGTCGATTTTTTTTGTCTTAGAGTGCATATTGCCTTTTAATATTCCTTATTGCTTCATAAATGTAAATATTTAAACACCTTTATTAGTTTTCAAACAATTCAGGTTACTTCATGGTAAACAAACATATTCAGAATTTAAATATTTAATTCATTCAAATTATTTTGAATGAGAACAAATTATTTTGAATTTTCAGTGAAATTTAAATTTTAAAGATTTAAAAGCAAATAAAAGTATTTTAAATATTTAAACTAAACTGATTCAGAAATATAAATATTGAAAAGTAAACAAAGCATTTTAGTATTTAGCAAAACATGGATGGGCCGTGCCAAAAAAAATCAGATAAATTGTTGTCGTATTTAAATACATTATGACGAATGAATTGAATGATGGCGATTAACAGTTACATTTTATACAACCCAGGACCATTAGACAGCGATATAAGCGGTCCCAGGACCATTAGACCGCGATTTACTAATTACTGGTCATAAGCGTGGATTTATTTATACAAGAAATTTTGCAATGGCACACATATACTGATGTGACAGATCTCTCACAATACTTTTATTCCTTATTCAAAATTTAATACTTTTCATAAATCCTTAAATATTTTTTATTTAAATTTCAATTGTTTTTAAAATTTTATATTTTTAATTATTCTAAATTACTTTATTCAAAATTGCTTTTATTTTTACTTCCATTAATAAGTCATTTGTACCATTTTCTAAATTTAACTGTAGGTGCACTGTTATTCAAAATACTTGTTTTTCCTTCCCGTCTGGCCGTGAATACTTTTGACTATGAGCTAGTCACAGCGCACTCTTTCGGCAATTGACTAATCTTCATTTCCGTTTAAAACTCGCATCTTTGAATTGCATTTTTTTGCTAAGAAAAAAAATAATGGATATACTGCTTAATTTTTATAATTATAAATAGGTACTCATAAGTAATTAAAAATAGGGAGTAATTAAGCAGTAATTAAAAAATAAGTAATTAAGAAAGATCGGCTTTGGACTATGACGCCATCTTGTGAACTTTGGACCGATGACGTCATCATATGTTAGATCTTAGATAAGATAAGCTCTCATTTTAGTATTGCAGTTAGTGTGCATATCGTTCATTTCTAGTTTGGATGTCGTCTGGTGAAGACCTCATTCTGTAAGTTTATTTTCATGTTTTTGCTAACTATTCTTGTATATTCTGTGCGATGTGGTAAGCATATCCCCTAAAGATATAAAAATATACAAAATTTTCCTATGTATTTAATGATAGTGTGATTAAAAATTATGAATTTTAACTAAGTTTGGTACATATTTCCACTTTATGATTTCGAAGATGAATAAAATAATGTAGACAGTCTCCCACGTAGATAACAATTGCGCTTAGAACAAACCAATGTTGTACGATTCATTGAAAATTACAAGTTCTAACACCCTTCATGTCCTATCTTATGTAATCTATTTGCACACGGCACTATATTTAGGTCACGTGGTTAGTCTTAAGACGTGGCCCGATAAGTCATTTCAACCTTGGACGTTGCGTGGATAGGTTCGGTTCGTTCATACCTGCGACAAATTTATAGTATTTTAAGATCTTAGTGTTTTAAAAATAAATCTTATACTGTGAATGTGGTACTTGGATGTTATTATCTGCAAATAATGTCTAAAATTCAAAGTATGCCGCCACTCGAACAGTTAATTTCTAGTGGAAATAGTGTGGAGTTGTCGGTTCCTGTCCTTGATGAAACAAAATCTGTGGATATTGTCTCAGATGTGATTAATTCACCCTCACAAAAGTTTGCATTGGATTGGTTAGACACCTATCTCATGGCTTCCATACCCCCAACAGAAACATCTACTGTTGTGAATTCACAAGTCCTCACCGAGGTCGGAAACTCATCTCAAGATCTGCCTTCTTGTGCTCTAACACACAGCGGAGTGTTATCCTCCACTACAGAATCTGTTTCGACTGAATTTCTTCTTCAGATTCCATGCAAGATGCGCTCCGTCGTTGGCATTTAGGTTCTGGTGTCTATGTATATTTGAAACTTCGTCATGAGAAGCTAAAAGTGCATATATGGAGATATATCTCTAACGAACGAAATGAACTAATGCCTACGCGTGAATGGGTTACATTGTCACCTGCTACTTGGAGTGAATTTTCACAAAAATTGTGGTCGTTCAATAGTTTATATGCGGATACCGCTTTCGTCAGTCGCAATGAGTTGTTCTGTTTCAATGACAATGGAAAACTTCATTTACAGAAGATAATTCAATTATATGATTCAAAATTTTGTCTAACGCAATGTCATATTACCTTAGATAAAAATCAAATAGCATGTTTAATGAATTGTGTCAACAACATTAGTATGGAACTTCGAGAAAGTATATTTCTAGAGTGGTTTCCTGCTCAAATATTAAAAATAAAGGACACTATAACCTTTCTACCATCAGTTATTTGTGACAAAAATTTTGCATTCGAACAATTAATTTCTTGTATTCATGAGGGCATGATGTGTAATGTAAGAAAACTTTTCAAATGTGTTGGCTGCGTTGGTCAAATTGAAGATCAAAGTTACCACGAACGCCTTTACAGCACTCCATTAGAAATGTACAACAGAGTGGCTGAACAGGTACTTCTAAATCTTGATATTAATAACATAGCAAAGAAAGTTTTGTTGCGTGGTGAAGAAGTCTTTTACTGGTATGATCGAAATTTTTTCAAGTCATTTAAATCAGAGGACTATGAATGAGCAATAAGAAAATTATTTTAACTTGTTTGTTTACATGTGCAACAAATAATGCTTAATGTGTATTTTATGAAGAATAGATTCATTAAACGGATTTTTATCCTTCAAACTGAACTCCTTATTTACGTTCATCAACTCATTTTTAACATGTTTTATTTAAAAATGCTATGTGCTCGTAGGTTATGTATCTATACATTCAAGTATACCAGGTTTACTAATATCGCTTTTTAAAATAAAATACAAAAAAAAAAATTAATAATAAATTTATTCGAATCATATCAAATGTTTACAGTGTGAGTTTCGTAATGAACGATATTTACACTTTACAGAGATTAATTTATAAAATTTATATTCAGTGTTAAAATTCTGAACCCATTGGTTAGCGCGCTGGAGTTGCACTCGGTAGGCCCGGGTTCGATTCCAGCCACTACCAAAACTGCCGCCGTGTTCATGCGGAGTACGATCACGTTAAACATGTGGGTCCGAAAGTCCTTCCGAGAGGTTGGTGGTAGGGGAAGGAGGGTACGGTCCCTGTGGATGCCTCCCCCACTGGGTTCCGGTCTAAATTGGGTGGCACTTCCCGGCCGTCAAAACAGTTACCTTACACCTTTCTGGTAGGTCGGACGGTCTGGGTTTCAACAACAACAACAACCCTTATTCATTAAAAATAAATGCTAAGTTATGTTCTATTCTCTAAAAGTATGAAGATTCATAAAGAATGTGGTGTTTCAATCTCTAAGAATAGGTGAAAATTCAGCCCTAGTTTCCTAAAAGTCTACGAAGTTTGGGATTTATTTCGTAGGAAGTGTAAAATTTGTCGTATAGATATCAGTTTAGTCCTGACATTTTCCACGTGTTGTTAAATATGTACATTCAAATGTGGGCATTCATTATGAATTGAATGGTTTTATGGTGCACCTACAGCCGCGAAATCAGGATATTCCTATTTGTACGACAATAATGTCTCGTATTAAGGTATCATAACTCATTACATGTTTCTTTTAAAGTGTTAAATGCATGTTTTTCATATTTTAATATTATTACAATGTACTACACTTGGCCTAGAGGGTCAGTCTTTCATTTAAATTCAATGTTGACAATCGCATATCCTTAAAAAAATCGTTAAGTGATATTCTATTCCCCTAAAATTCATGACAGTTTTAAAAATATACCGATTTAAGAGCTTTAGATGTTGCTGTAACATTAAAAACATATCTCTTATTCAGTAATTATCCACTAAGTATTGTGCAATTTTTGCAAATTTCATTAAAATATCATAATTTTAAGAGCTAAAGGAATCTTATGTAATATTAAAAAAATCACTCTTAGTTCCCCAAACATATGCTAAGAACCAAACAATTCACTAAAATCATGAAATTTTAGGGTCTTAGACCTCTTGGAATATCGAAAACAGATACTTCTAATTCCTCGAACATGCCCTATGTGTCGAGTAATTTTTGCTAAATTTAATTTAAATGCCATAATTTTAAGCGATAAAGGAGTCTTAGGCATTGTGTAAGATTAAAAAAACTCCTAGTTTATCAAACATTCGCTAAGAACTAAGCAATTCGGTAAAATAGTAAAATTTTACGGATACACTCATGTCTGTGAAAATGCTCGATTCGTGTTCCTTAGCTTGATAAATTCTAAACCTCGGCGTTAAAATTACATCCATCACTTTAAAAATAGTTAAATCGTATACATTGCACTATATCATTAAAATCATGGATGAGATACACTATTTCACTCTTTACAGTAAAATTTACCTAATTTTTAGAACTCAATTAAAATTCATTAATATCCCAGCGTCAAAAAAACTCGTCCCAGCGTCACACTGTATATTCCGTAAACATTCGATTCTTCATATTGAAACTTATTATTTAATTTTAAAAAAATAATCACTATTTTAACACAGAACATGATCATCGTCCTTAAAATTTATCTCAATTAAATCATTTTTATCTCAATTAAAATTCATTCAATCATTAGTAACTTAGCGGGAAAAATTAATGATTGTCGCTAACATCATTTAAACCCTAACACTGAAAATTTGTCACAAAATTCACTCATTAGTGTCTAGCGTTAAAAAATTAATTAGCAACGCACTTAACATAATTAAACAGATCCATTCATACCGAAATTATCCAAGTACCCTAAAATTCATTAATCCTCTATTCCAGTGTTCTTCAACCTGTGTTCCGCGGAACCCTAGGGTTCCACTCAAACGCTTTAGGGGTTCCGCGAGTCGATACTACAATTCGTTGTTTTTGTTTTGTTTTTCTTTCTTTTCAATTTCATATGACATATATATGTATAATGCAAATACTTTATATGAAATATTTATCTTCTTGTTTGAATTAATGCAAATTTATATCTTATATAAAGTTTTTATAACAAAGGCAGATACGCACCTTGTTCATAACATGTAATACGTAATATGACACATCCCCCCTAAAATCAAATCTGGGTGTGCTACTGAACGAAGGGTTCCATAAAAAAAATATCTCAAAAAAAAGGGTTCCGCGAGATGACAAAGGTTGAAGAGCACTGCCTATTCAATTAAAATTCACTCACTCAATGGTATCTTAGCGCCATTTTTTTTTCTAGTGTATAACATGCATGTATCATTTTTTTTTAAAGTAGAAAATCGAACATACCCTTTCTTTGTAGAAATGGATCGTACGATTTTCGAATATATTACAGGCTATTTTCTAAACTAGAAATGGCATACAAAATTGTCGAAACGCGTTCAGCGAGTATTCTAACTATCCCTAAAATCTTGGGTGCTTTTAAAACATGTCAGTCAAATGTTGGCTGATACACCTCTTCTAAAAGGGTCAAATCCTGTTCCCAACTTGTGGTAAAATTTTTAACATCAAAAATGCGATATGCTAGTTCACTATGGAGTGTTAGAAATCCCCCACTACTTCATTCAATGGCTTACCACAAAAATCATTTCATTAAAATTATTAAAATTCAATAACACACCCGTTCCCTAACATACATCCCGTCCTTAAAATTCATTGATGAACGGCCAACGTAAAAAAAAAATTAGCTTCGTTCATTAAAACATTTATGAGCGTGAAGCTTTACTAAAAATATTAAGTCATCGTTCGACTACCTAATTAAATTATTCATTAACACAGAACGTAATTCAGAAATTAATTCTATTAAAATTCAATAACACGCATGTATTTCATTAAAGCGCCAATAGAGGGAGCCATCACCGCCCAAAATTTCGTAAATGTCTTCAAGCACTTTCCAAAAATAAACCATTCCATAAAAAAATAATTACTCTCGTTCAAATCATTAAAAAAATAATCCTCCTATTAAAATTCAATTATGACTACATTCCATTTTTTCATAATAAACTTTATTAATTTATTAAAAATTAATTAAAATCTTAATTCATTCGCACAATCTCCTCGTTGAAGATTAAAAAATATTCTAAGTACCCAACTTTCCCACTCCTTTTGCAGGGAAGATATCATTCATTTATCGTCTACCTTCAAGTCTCAGTCTGTATACTGGTTAAAGCACTTTCCTACGGTGCGAGTGGTCCCGAGTTCGAATCCAGCTCAGTCTAGAACCAATTCTTCCCTTTTAGCCATCACAGTTCTCCAACCTGTCAATAGAGGGCGCCACCAAAATTTCCAAGGTGTCCTCTAAGGTCTTATTCAACCCCACTATGTGTCAACACATGACGTCATCCGATAATCTTATCGAGTGACGCCATCTGTTAAGATAACCTTATCGGATGACGTCACCTGATAAGATCAGATAAGATAACTTGAAGTCATCCCCCGATGGCGTCATCACATAGGAATGCGCTCCGCAGCTACGCCTGCGGAGGTTCAACTCTCGTTTCTCTTCTACTACTGACTAAGCATTTTAACTCAAACACAGATTACAACTAATTCTATATACTAAGATTTCAACTGTTGGAAGTGAAACATGCAGATGAAAAATTATTTAAAATTGTTTGAGAATGATCTGTCAATATGTTGCTGTAATTGTAGCAAGGTGTTGAATTTAAAATTAAAATGTTGTTTTAATAAATGAAAAAATTAGGTTTGGCGGGTAGGTATTTTGGATAGTGGAATATATATATATATATATATATATATATATATATATATATAAATGATTTCCACATGTACTGGAATTTAGTGATGAAGAGATACACACACACACACACACATATATATATATATATATAGAAAATATATATATGATAAAGACATTGAATTTTGATGATTTTTTTTATTGCCTGCAAACTTTATTTTTTATCTTTTTATATTACTTTTACAGACACAAGGTTATAAGTATGTATTTAAGTATTTCGTATTTGTGGTCTTAGGCCCCTTATGTAGCTTTAATTAATTCTAAGAATAATGACACAACGCTTTTAAAATATTTCGAATTCTTTTCTTTATCTATATGATCCCATTCCATTAATTATTACAATTTTAAACTAATCTATTAAATTTTAATGACAACATAAGGCTGTCCAATCCCTCACTAGATGCTTGTAATGAGAGACTGCAGGAGATTTTAATGATTGATTTTAATAATTTAATTTTCATTTCCTGTGATCTCTTATCACAACATATACAATACATAAAACTTATACAAAACATAATAATGAAGAATTTCAAAACATACATTATATAAAAAAATTATGCAACAATAATAATGGGAATAAATAATATATTCCAATTTGTAGCATAAAAATCCTATATTTAAAATTCTTCAGAACAATATTGCCATATACTCTCAATACGTAACAATATAAGAAACATGATAGAAATTTAAAATAATATTTAATAAAATTACTAACAATATCCTATGATATGTATATGTTGATAAATAAAATTACTATTAAAATTTACATAGTGGAGCAAACATTAATTTCATTTTAACAAAATCGTATATTTTTTTTTACTTTATTAATATTAAATTTGTTTTTTGATATTTTTTAATCCATTTACACACATTGTTAATGGATGGCTTATTGAAGCGAAACATTTTGGTTAATGGACAATCAAAACTGTAATGAGTCGAATTACCCAGCATTCCACATTTGCAATTATCTGAGAGGCTTATCTTAATTTCTAACTGTTAAGGGGACGGTGGACGCTGAATTTTTTTTTTATTTATTTATTGACTTAGAAACATGAAAATTTGTATAAATATTTCTCTTCATATTACTATATAAAATACCATTAAATTTTTTTCAATTTTGTTATAATTTTGTATTTTGTTTTTAAATTTAATTTTTTTTAACGAAAATTTGAAAATGCTCCTTGCGTGTCATTTGTTCACATTTTTGATTCATTTTACATTATGATCACTCAAAAACACATTATGAATACATTTGGGTATTCATTTTTAAATCCCTTAGAAAGTTAATTTTTAAAAATATTTTTATGCATTAAAACTTAATTTTCATCATTTAATTAGGTTCTTACTCACTTTTAATTACCTCAATAAAGTCCAATTATAAAATGCATACCCAGTTTCAATAAGAAGTATGAAAGGTGTCTTCTTGCCAAATTTCATGCATCTCAAACAAAAATTAAGACGCATGGAGTATTTTAAAAATGTAAAACTTTTGAAAATTCCGTTTCGAAAAAATGCATTCAACCTTTTGCTTACGGGTGGGACAGCGTCCATCCTAAACGAAGAACCTCTCAAAAAGACAGGTATTTGATATACTCTTTCCCAAACAGGTGCAATGTTTCTATCAGCGACTTCCATGGACGCCAATGCCTGCAAAGGGGGTCGAACTGTTTGGGAAAGAGTATGTCAAATACCTGTCTTTTTGGGAGGTTCTTCGTTTAGGATGGACGCTGTCCCACCCGTAGGCAAATGTCAAATGTGTAAAATAATGCTATATATTAAAACTTTTTTTAGTCGATTTTTGCTCATTTCAACGTCCACCGTCCCCTTAAATCTCTATCTCTTACAATCTTAAGGTGACAGAAGAAGGTACGATTCCATAAGCAACTACGAGCTGTCTGATGATCACTCATACAATTTCAACCTACGCCCCATCATCAATATTGAGACAGTCTTATCACCCAAGAAATTATCCAAATTTATGATCGCCCGGGTATTTATACTTGGACACTGCCACATCTCGGGCGCTATTAGAGGGGTAAAGGAAGCGAAGGCCGACACCAATTGGGGTTGATGAGCACGACGCCCACAACCCATGTGCATATCTTCCACAATTGCTACTGGTATCTAGCACCTACACACGCGCGCGACATCAGCAAAACTCATTACTTTCTTCAATCGGCCCCGTCATGACTCGACGAACAATAGTCAGTCTGAGTGTCCCTGATTGCAGAAAGGATTGACATTGAAAAACTTCGCACAGTAAACGTATGAAGAGAGTAAATATAAAGAAATATAATCGTCTCAAGACTACAATCGGTAGAACGTTGTGTAGTCAATCGGAGAAGTGTGGTTTGATTCCCTGCTGACACAAATGTTTTTTTTTAACGCTATACGGAAATTTTATCATACAAGGCCTAAATTTGATTGTATTACCCGAAATGTGTGTGTGGTGGGGGACTTTATAAGAAAAATTGCGCAGTATTTACTAACAAAATGTACAGTGAAGCTAAACAATTTAATTTCATTTCATTTACAAAGGCGGAGGGGAAAGAAGCTCCAAAGGCTTTCACACTTCAATATAGTATTCATATATAGTACATTTATTCGTGTAAGAAAGAATATAATGTTTAAGGATGTATATAAAAAAATAAAATATAGTGAATTTTGGCATAAATCAAAAATTGCCCCTTCACTAGTGCAGGCATTGTTCCCCTTAGTTTCATCCTTGATCGATTAGCTTAGTAAATAGGCAAAATCTTGAGCCGGCCTTCAAATGCCTTGGCTTTTTATTATGCGCTTTGCTAGGCATAAGTTTCTGAGACATTGAGCGACATTTTTATTAGGAGAAAATAAACCTTCCGATAGCGACATTCTTCGAAACGAGCTAACATACATATGACCATTAAAATGCACAGCATACCATAGCAAATCTTGCCAGCTCGACACCGAATACAAATCGAGATCTTTGCACCCCATTAGCTTGAGACATGCATTCATTTAATACATATCGTATCACCCCCATTGAATAAAGTCAATTTACCACCACAGTTAAGAAGTTCCTGTTCTCTTCCGCTACTTCAATAACAGTCATCTGTAAAATGGGACTGATGTATAACACCATTACTTGATACAAAGCATAAGATGTTCGACTAGGGACTTTTTAGACGAGCATTTTAGCCCCGAATAACCTTTTATCTGACACGTGCACTGTGACAACCTCGGCATGTCCCAGGACTGTCAAGAGACGTCAGACTCGCGAAGAAATCATTGAAGCACGGACGAGCGATAACCGCGTCCAACAAGACATAAATTGCTCACGAGAATCACATGGCACATATAACGCCGTATGCGTTTTCTTAGAGGTCAATAGCATAGCACCAGACTCCTTTAAGAGCATGATGGGAGACAGTTCCTCCATATATTTAAAATAATTTCCCCAGAGCATTATAAAAGTATCGTGTATTTTTTGTATTTTCTTCACGTATTTTCTTAAATGCAAGCGAGTCGCCTTCACCCTACGCTTAATTTTCATATTGTTAGAGAAGCAAATCGCTATGGGACACATCATTTGATATTTACATCGACGACAATAATAAGTTTCATCCACCCACAGAGGCGTTCGCTATTTGAGAATTTACATAGAGTGCTTAATTTTTGGTAGACATTGTAATTCGCTCCATTGTTACATGAGGTCTAATTTGCCATCCATAAAGCCATCGCAGAAAGGGACCAGTTTCTTCAACTGCTGGAAAAAGCCATACTCTTTTGAGCAGAGCATCCTCGCTCACTTCAGATGCTGGCACAATTTTTTACGGCTAGAGATGGAGTTTCCGATCTACAGCAGGTCGTGCAAGAAAAGTGCACACACAAGTGGGGAAAAACGCAAAATGTGTCTATATAAGGATGTTTTAACCATCTTATGCGTATTACGACTTTTGGCGTTCCTCGCCAAGGATGTTGGCGATGGTTATAGATGATTACCAATTCATAGAGAACTCTTTATAGCAATAAATACTTTTTTTAGGTCATTTCATTGAAAAACGTATTTATCGTCTAGCAGTGACAGTGCAAGATATTCTCTTTAGTCCCAGCCACCCTATAAAAAATCTTAGGCTCCAAGGATAAAGCAACACCAACTTATTAAAGGAAGAGAGAGTGCTCAAATGGTCATTCCTTACTACCATGGAGCATGATTCTGCGGTCATTGCAGCTCGTCAATAAGGGGATGGGGGGCTATGGGATAATCACCGCATCATACACAACAAGCATTTTTTAATACACACACAATAGAAAAATTTTAAACACAATATGCATTTTTTAATTTTTATAGTAGAAATATTTACTTTGAAATTAAGATTGGTGTAGGGCAATATTTGAGACCCACCCACTATTCGCAGAGCTCAGGATTACAGTGTAGCTACAATGTAGCCCATAACAGCTCGTTGCATAAGACTAATAAAATGCTCAATGGGTCCTCTCTCGCTTGACTGCAATTTTGAGTACTTAGATTTCTGAGAAGGATGTGTGGGGCTAAAATAATACCCTGCATAACTATTTGTTTCGAAGGTAATGTCTCTACCAGAAAACTTTAAAATCCTTGTTTTAATAAGTGGTGTGCTTGTTGTTATCCCATTACTATCCCTCCGTTGGCTAGCTGCAATGATAACGAAACCATGGTCAACGGGAAATGAGAAGTGACTCGTTGGCCACTTGCTTGCTTGTATGCAACTCCTTGTCATAGGGAAGAACACAGTTCACTGTAATTGTTACTTATAATTCGCTTGCTATAAAAGGCCTAATTTGTTACCCGTTACTTTCAAAAGGGTAAATAACCAGCTTCTTCGTAGATGGCAGAGCATCATTGAAACGCCCGTCTCCCGCTGATAGATGAACTGCCATCGTACCTTTAAACTTTGATGGATAGACGGGTTCGTGACCTCTCGCGCGCACCAGACAGCTCCGTTGCGATCGGGAAGTAAGTAGGGGACACACGACCCTGCTGATGCAACAAGACGGATGGGGGCTCGGCCGGCAACAAGTAAATGTTAACCTTTCAGCTCCCTTCTATGGTTGAAAAGCTCTTCCATCTGCATTAGATGTTTCCTTATTCTGCATTAGATGTTTCCTTACCCAAAGTCCGTATGGACATCTCTCTAAAAATTTCGATTGCAGCCGAGCTGGTCGAGGTTTAGGCTTTAACCTTTTGCTTACCGGTAGGACACAGCGTCCATTCCAAACGAAGAACTTCTAAAACAGACAGGCATTTGACATACCCTATCCCCAACAGTTCGATCCTCTGTTGCAGGCATTGGCGTCCATGGATGCCAATGCCTGCAAATGGAGGTCAAACTGTTTGGGATTCGGTATGTCAAATACCTGTCTTTTTGAAAGGTTCTTCGTTTGGGATGGACGCTGTCCCACCCGTAAGCAAAAAGTTAACAAGCTACAAATATTATAACATCTGCGATATGTTTTCGTAATTTTCAGCTTTCTCTAAAATAAAGATACAATTATTAGATTTTAGGCATAATGATGACTCGGCCTCGTGTTACCGAGTCGTGCTGCATTTAAATAACATCTTCGGGTTCGGGTCTCGTTCGGAACTATGATACTGTGGGGGGTCTTATTCTTATCGGTTGGACAGGGAACTGAAAAAATTCCAGCCTGGGCGCAGTTCGATTCGGCAAAAATAAAAGAATTAAGTTACACGGAGGGATTTACTAATGACACGTCTTAAAATTATCGGTTTACCTCAGTTACATTATTTAATACAACTTCATTCGACAGCAGTGCAACAAGACAGTCAGGCCGATGAATTATAGAAATTGGGCTGACTTTTGAGAATACAAACTATTTTGATACCCTCTACATAAACAACGTAGTCGACACTATAATTTTTCGTGTGAAAATTACAAGGAAAAATCATCCATTTAGTTTCAGTACATTTATATAAACTTTCTAAATGCAAAATTGCAGGCCAGTATGCACATGTGGCTTTGAGATACCTTATCAGACACACACACACACACACACACACACAAAAAAAAAAAAAAAAAAAAAAAAAATTCATATTGAGTTTTGAGGTTTTTATGCGTGCAATCAAATCTCAATTTTGAAATTTTTTTTTTAAAAAAAAATTCCCATATTATTGTATGGAAAAGTAAAAGAATTGCATTCATAAAATATTGCTAAACAATGGTGTCCCCTTACATATATACTCTGTAGGGTAATTTAAAAAGAAACCAAACTCTGGATATCAAAAGATATGAGACATTCCCACTCTATTTTTAATATTAGAGGTAGAAAATATACCTCTTAAGCATCCCGCAATAACTTTGTAAGTAAAGGTCCGCCTTGACTGTACACATTATGCCTATCTATACCTATCGATAAAATAAATAGGGATCGAAATAGGGATAAAATAAATCGGAAAATCGATCGAATAAAAGGAATTGCAGCTCCCCTAGCGTAAAATTTAAAAAGTTGGGATAACGAATTCGTCAAAAAAGCGAGATTCACGAAGAAAGCCAATTATATAGATGTAGAACATTGTTTAATGGATAAGAGTCGCAATGAAAATGTTACAGAAGACATTTATTTAGGATTAGCCCAGTGGCTAGCGCGCGGGGATTGCACTCTGACGACCCGAGTTCGATTCCCGGTTCTTCCCAAACTATCCTCGATTTCACGCGGAGTACGGGCAAAATTCGAAGACAAAATTCGAAGGAATGGGATATGGTGGTCTTGTGATCAGAGTTGCATATGGGAAGAGATATATACTGAAGCAGTCGACTTCAGAGGGGGATTTCCACACCAGACACCCGTCAGAGAAGTCGCATTAAGAGGAGCAGATGATGATACTGATCACTCACATGTCTCTCGCCATTCCAGAGATATGGGAGATTGTATAATGATGGCGGAGAATAATGATTTCATGATCGCAAGCTCCGTGTCTGATTTGTTGAATACTCGGCTTTATTTCCTTCAGTGCACTCCCCGATTCGACAAAAACGCATTTCCGAAAAGCAAGAGATGAAGTTTATCAAGAACGAAAAGGTTCTTATTCTCGGGTGACTGCAACGATACCCAGCTCAACTATTCGGAGTTGTCACAAACAGCGATTCCAACATACAAGGTAGGAACACAAAGTTCGGAGATTGTGCTGATATCTCCAACTCTGATTGGAGGAGAGGGGAACTATTTTACCGTGGCGTAGAGGCACATGTGACGCGAGATGTGAAAAGGAAGAAGCAGGTCCGCAATGTAGAGTTTTTCCAGATAATGCGTGTAATAAAATTGTAGTCGTTCGCGTTCGTCGAAACCGGAAACGGAAATGGCGGTTGAAGAACAACGTGCGAATATCAAATTCTGCCAGCGTTTGGGGGTAATCGCCGACAGAAACATTGCACCTGTTGCAGTAGGTGCAATGTTTCTGTCGGCGATTGATTTCCCCCAAACGCTGGCAGAATTTGATATTAGCACGTTGTTCTTCAACCGCCATTTCCGTTTTCGACGAACGCGAACGACTACAGTTCACTGACAAGCATTGTCTGGAAAACCACCTGCTTCTTCCTTTTCACATCTCGCATCACCTGCGTCTCTACGCCTCGGTGAAATAGTTCCCATCTCCTCCAATCAGGGTTGGAGATATCTCCCACAGTCTCCGAACTTTTTGATCCTACCTTGTATATGTACGACATATTACAATAACGAAAACCATTTTCCTCCTTCAGCTCAAGCGAAAATAATAAACACATGAATGAAATACAACGCACTTCATGTTGGCAACAGTTGAAAATGATTTAAAAGAATTTCCGAGGAAAATTCTCTTAACTAACACGATTGTCCTTGGTGTAAGTTTTATAGAGGAACAAGATAGGATTTGAATGACGAAATAAAGCACAAACCTCTCATGGGCGGAGAAATTCCTTCATAGAGGAAGGGAACGCTGTGCAACCCGTAATTAATAAAAAGAGGAGATCCACGATTAAAACAACTGAAAGAAACGGAAAATATTGGGTACACAAAAGTGGTTGGAAGTGGACATGATTTCTTTAAAAGTTTTCTGGGAGAAACTGGGGAAATGCATACTATAAGAAAGGCAGTGCCAGTAAAACACTACATACCAGTTTGTTCAAAACTGAGAGACCATATGGCTCAATAGTGTTACGTTGTAAAGAATTAGTTGTCATTTTTCTGGGGTTTGAACAAAAATGGACGATTAAAAAGCAACAAATGGAAATGTTTCTCATTTATTCAAATTTCTTGCGTGACCCCACAAAGCCTCCCGGGTCTACTTGGTGTTATTCGATTCCGGCTAAAATAAGACATCCAGATGATCACTGGCGGGCTATTTGTAAACATTTTGTGTCACACTTTCTTTTAAACGCTTACTTTTAAACACTTTCTGAATTTATTATTTATTTTTCGACCGCTTTTATTTCACAAAAATTGAAAGTATTTTTTGTATATTGTTAATACATATATATTGTCTTTGTATGTCCATGTATATTGCTTATGTATGTCTATGTATGTATTTGTTTTGTGTTTTTCCCGGCAGCCCCGTGTAACTGCTCTACACCTGAGCTGAGCGGTCTGGGTAATATGAATAAATTTGTGCAAAGAATAATCATAAAATACTCCATTACATGTTTCGCATCCTGATTGCATTTAAGTTTGACTCGCATATTATTTACAAACACATAAGGACTTTTTGCAAAACAGTAGTGATAATTCTCATGGGTCTTGAGGTAAAAATTTATATAATGGACTAAATTCCATATAGTTCGACTATGATGCAGACCTGACGAAGCTGAATTTTTGATTACCCACCCCTTGAGGAGGAGAAAAAGAGGTGGGGTCATAAAGTATTCCTAGACTCTTTAACAGCTTCTTGGTTGCCTAAAAGGCTAAATTTTTGCACACTTAAAAATTTGACCATGGAACATAACCTATTGGAGCTAGATTTTCGAATTCCACCCCCTCCATGGACGTAGAGAAAATGGGGATGGTTTGAAATGTCTTTTAAGATTCCCCTCCCCCTCTTTGGAATTAGAAAACAGAATTTTTACACATTTACAGTACAGGGGCGCGGTAGCCCATTGGTTAGCGCGCTGGAGTTGCACTCGGTTGGCCCGGGTTCGATTCCAGCCACTGCCAAAAAACTGCCGCCGTGTTCACGCGGAGTACGATCACGTTAAACATGTGGGTCCGTAAGTCCTTCCGAGAGGTTGGTGGTAGGGGAAGGAGGGTACGGTCCCTGTGGATGCCTCCCCCACTGGGTTCCGGTCTAAATTGGGTGGCACTTCCCGGCCGTCCAAGCAGTTGCCTTACACCTTTCTGGTAGGTCGGACGGTCTGGGTCTCAACAACAACAACATTTACAGTACAGTATCGGCCAGGACTTGAGCCGGATTTATTCTATCTTTCCTTTCGGGCTCGGACTAAATGAGGATTGAAAAACATTTTCAGACTTTACGGAAGCCCCCGGTGACTTAGAAGGCTGAAAATTTACTAACTTATAGTATCGACCACGACCCACAACCGAATTGAATCAATTTTCAATGACTATTTTCGACGATAAATGGCACACATTTCTAAACTAATCAAAACTTTTTAAAAATAGTGAAGACTTCCTTTTCTAAGGGTATTATCTTCCCTGTATTATAGGGAAGATAACACCCTTAAAAATGAAACCTTAAATACTGCATATACACATTAAATAATGCATAGTTGACTATATAAAAAGAACAAAGTTGAAATATATTCCCTTTATTCAAGTTTATCGGAGAGGGGAAGATGCAAAATGTCTGAGATCCCCCGGACCTACCTAAGACCTGTGGGTAATCGGGTACGATAAAACGTCCGGGTCTTCCGAGTCCTTTTCGTTCTGCAAGCATCCTTCAAGCGTAGGATTGGACGGAACAATAAAGTTTTCAACAAGTAAGCAGCAGCTCCACTAATCACTCGATTAATGTGTTTATGACTCGGATCCTTCAGCGAGCGAGAATATGACGCAACGACGAATCTAAAAAAGAGAACATCTCTCTCTTCCCGACCACGGACAAGGAGATTAAAGAGCAATTATCCGTTCGTTTAAGGCCGATCAATAGGCCGTTTGTTTCCCTCGGTAGGCGGCCGTCAACAAACTACCGCGTTCGCACGCTTTTGATTTTATCGTATACTGCCCTTTGAATGCTTTGAGTAATCCGGAGTTGGTGCAACCGCTCTTGGTTGGTAAATAAAAGCGGTCAGTGTTTGCATCCGTGAGGTTGAAATCGAGTTCTTGATCTGACACGAACGCTGCAACTTATAAGAAATTGAAATACTTGGCGAACGGAACCGCTTCGTGATTTCAGGGTCGACTTACCCTTTATGGGAATCCTAAGGCAAAAATAAATCCCCCCCCTCTCCCCATAAAAGTTATATAAGGGGAGGGGGGAATGTACAATGATCACGGAAAATGAGCATCGAGTTTGCAGACCTCAACATTTGCCTACTTTGCCTGTGATTAGTAGGAACAGAAATAACGACAGACGAGTGCTACAAAAGTGACGTTCTATGACTGGATTCTGAAACTAAGAAATTTTACTCTCTAGATCAGAAAGAAGCTCGAAAGCTCCAGTGTTATCTTGACAACCTCTTAATCAGTGCGGAAAATAAAATTCTGCCTCTCTTCCCCCTCCCGAGATTCTGGATCTGGGCACCATATTCAAGTTGCGCTTGGTCCAGCTGCTCAATGAGATATTCTAAACCGATTCGTGCGATCCGTGTCGATTCGTGCGATCTGCATTTACAAGTTGCGTTTAGAAATATGACAAAAGTGTCCAATTTCAGAATTCTGTTAATGATGATATTGTTTTAAATCGTCCTAAGTAGTCGCAAGAAAAATTAATTGACAAACTTTTAACTAATTTATATCTTCAAAAATATAAGCATGCTAAAATCGTATGCCCGCATCACATTCATAGGTTTCAAAACAAAAACAAAATAAATAGTCTTCCCTTTTTATCTTAACATTCATAATCTTTCAAATAAATTTGTGGCGACTTAAATGCTTCGACAAGAATAATTTTGAACTATTTTATTTTGAACTGTAATATTTAATTTAGTAACTGTATAAAATTTTGTCTTTAGAATTTGCATAAGAGAATTTCTAAATCCGTGTCTGCGCCATTGGCAAATTACTGTGACGTCAAGCACGTTCAGATTGTGTCACTTCGAGTTTTGTTCCCGTGACTTTTTATTCTAAAGTTACGCACATATCCAGCTGGTTGGGTTTCATGCCACTTTCGTGTGTTATAATTTATTTTACGTTTTACCGGAGTGCTTAATTTTTGTTTTTCAGTTCAGCAATTTTAATGTTGTTAAGTTTATGTTATTAAATGTTAAGTTTCTATTGCATGGTTGGTGTTTCACTTTAAGGAGCAGTCATGCCTTTACAAAAATCAGCCTGGCAAAAGGGGAAATGCCTCACGACTTGGAATGTTGGCATCCCCAGAAAAAAAAAGCTGCTAAAAATAAAGCTTAAAAGTAAAAATAAAAGCTGCTTAATAAAAGAGCTTTTAACAATGCTCTGCTTCGCTTAAAGTGCAGTATCCAAAGCGCAATCTACCTACCCAGCCCAACTATTCCGCTACAGATTAATTTATATAAAGTTTTTTGTATAAACTATATTTACATAAAAGTTCATTCGAAAACACTTGATATTAGCCATTTTAAATTTGTAAATTACTGCATCTTTATTTAAACACCGAAAGTTTAGCCATCATTGCGATACATTATGTTAAAAATATTAGAAATTCAAATATTAATTTAAACTAAACAAGAACTTAATTGTGGCATTTAATATCATATTTTTTTTTCTTTTTTGAGTTTTAATTTTTAATATTTTTTCAGTTTTAATTTAAACCGTTTCTTTCGACCCTAACACAGACACTATCTTTTTTTTTACTTCTTTGTACCAAAATTTAATCAGCACAAGGAGAATACATAGTTTTAACTACCAAATTTCATAAAATTAGGTCTGTTAGTTGAATTAGTGAGAGATTGGTTCGTGTTCTACAGTGCCTAAATTGTGTACATATCCCGAAAAATCAATCCTATTTCAACTCTAAACTTAAATTACTATGCATGGTGACAATATAAATTTAGTATTGAAACATTTCATAAAGAGTATTCTTATACTGAGAGAATCGAGGTCAAGTGCATTTCTTTTATTTTTAACGAGATATAGCATTGGTAGTTCGATTCGATTCTCTTTCGATGGTATCGACAGCATGAAAAATGAACTGGAGTACTGCTCAACTCGACTTTCTCATACCAGAATCCATTTTTAGTAGTTTTTTTTTTCCCTTCAAATTTTACAAGAAAAATTTAGAAAAATCGGTATCGTGGGACCAAATGATTACAATTATAGTGTGTTACCCTTCACTTTAATGGGCTTGAAAAAATTTTTTCGACTGATACCATACTTGACAATGTACCGCCCAGAAGAAGGGGGGAGGCAACTTGCCCCAGGTAGGCTAATGAAGTCACGAACCAAAAAATTATATCGAGGCTATCTTTCACAACGAAAAGATTGAATCAATTAAGTCTCGAGTTTGAGCCATAAATAAACCCTTTTATGCATTATTATGTCCAATTGTGTCCTACGCTGCCATGTTAAAAAAAATATAAAATTTCAAATCAATTTTGAAATTTCCTTTAGAATTTAAAAAAAAGTTATATTTAGTTCTAGATTTTTTATAACAAAGCTGGATAAAGTTTCGTAAAAATCCATTAACCTTTTGCTTACGGGTGGGACAGCGTCCATCCCAAACGAAGAACCTCTCAAAAAGACAGGCATTTGACATACCCTATCCCAAACAGTTCGATCCCCCTTTGCAGGCATGGGCGTCCATGGACGCCATGGCGTCCATGTGACGCCCATGCCTGCAAAGGGGGATCGAAATGTTTTTTTGAAAGGTTCTTCGTTTGGGATGGACGCTGTCCCACCCGTAAGCAAAAGGTGCAAAAGGCAATGTGTGGCCGCTATAGTGTACACAGGAAATCCACCACAGACATACAAACATGCTGACTGGCATCACTTCAAAAATAGCCAAAACGTGTTCGGGGGGGGGGGGTGTCTTAAAATATACATTGTCATCAAAATCTCAAATTCAAAAATCTTCTTGAAAACAACACGTTCTCTATAGTATATGACAGAGAAAGCAAATATCGTACGTTGATGTTTAATCTCGATCCCAACACTCCATTGCAGATAAATTAATTCGCCATTTCCATACACTTATATCGGTGCCAGTTGGAGGCTTCCTTTTAATGTGGGATGAATTAATTTGTTCTTTCATACCTCAGTTAAGGACGAATGAAGATAAATGGTATCAGACAATTGAAGTGCGTGAAACCATTATTCAGGGCGCACCCAGTTTCGCTCAACAACGAACGATTTTCAGGCCGACGAAGAGATTGTATAAAACACTCCCACAACCTTAAGAAAAAGCATTTTCTATTTTAACTAAATACATAGACAAAAACGTTATTTTCATGGATTTTCTAAAAGGTACTTTTTTTTGTGTGGAAATGGTCTTCCAAACGCTAAATTATTTTGTAAAAAAGTTTGTGCACGAATGATGTAGTGAAACATATTTATACAATTTCATATTTGTACAATCGGCATATATACAATTACATACGACACATATACAATTTCATATTTGTACAATCGACAACATATTTTCTAAAAGGTACTTTTTTGTGGAAATGGTCTCCCTAACGCTAAATTATTTTGTGGAAAAGTTTGTGCTCGAATGATGTAGTGAAACATATTTGTACAATCGTTTTTTGTACGTCTTTATAATAACAACGGTTCTACAAATTCGACGGGCTTATATATGTTTAGTGTATTCCTGAATTCGAGTCGAACGTTTCTAATGCGATGTCTGCGCATGTGGGATGCAGTAACCCTGGAAAGAACGGCACGATTTCAACGACATTCCATACGACTACTATTGCAATACGTGAATACAGCAAAGCTATTTTGAATGAAATAAAACCTTCAGAAAACTTTCAAATGATTAAATATTTTATTTGCGCTTTATCTATTTATTTATTTTAAAAATTTTATTAAGCCAACAACTTAAATTTAGTTATTTTATACCTAATTTTACACCAGAGAACAAATAATGGGCGTTAAATGAAATTAATTTCGAGGTCATAAACATCTTATAAAAAATGGCCATTCTATTCGACTGGTTTGACTGAATTTAAATGATCTGCTGTCATGCGAGGCATTTACATTGGTTTACACTACGATCCTCGATTCCCATTCAAATGAAGTTGGAGGAGGAATGCAGACGACCTTGAACTCCTTCACAAAAAGAGAAAGGAGCGGAAGGAGGAAGCTCACACATCCATCTCCGTGGCGTACCTGGTGACACACGTTTGCTCTCTCTCCTCCAGGGTGAGGAAAACTGCTCCTAGGGAAGCAAAAAAATCTGATTTGGGCAGCACAGGGCTTTTCCTACAGGCTCTAATTCATTTTTTTCTTTCTTTTCTTATAGTTATTTATGTTTTATCGTACTAAATTGCAAACGAAAAGGATACTTATTTGAAATTACATCGAATTAGCAATTATTCATATATACGAGTATATATATATATATTTATATATATATATATAATAGAAAGTTTGAAAATCCAATGAACGAAAAGTAAGAAGATGTAACACGATAAATCTAACTTTTTAAAACACCCACAGATTAAAATATAATACAGCAAATCAACTATATATATATATATATATATATATATATATATATATATATATATATATATATATATATATATATATGGGGGGGGTCACCTGGCGACTTAATGAATTTTAAAATGATGCCAAGTGGCTAAAATTTGTCTTTGAATGTAAATATCTTAAAAATGGTTTATTTTAACGTAATGGAGTTTGCTTCATTCGTTTTGATATCAAAAGTTAGACATAAAAAAAGCATGTAAAAGATATATTTAAGGAGATTTGATTTTTTTTTTTCAGTTTTCATCGATTTTTGAGGACCACTTATAAAAAAAAAAGAGGGGGGGGGGGGGGGTGCGAGAGGAAAGCAATTCGATTTTTCTCAATCGTTCCAAAATGTAATTAGTACCAGGATAACTCTTAAGTGACATAATTACTAAATTATATGAAATTAAAATACAAAAGTTAGAGCTTTAGAGGATACATACATTGCAGACTAGTAAACAAACAATCCCCTCTCCAGGATCGCAACAAATCTCAAAACATATGCAATATTAATGTTTAAAACCCTATTTTTATTATAATAGTTTATTAATGGGTTTTTATCTATCGTAAGCAAATTTTCCATTTATGTCTCAGCCGAAACATTTCCTCGAAATATCTATTTCTCACGATTGGCTATAGATAGAGCTTAGAGGGTGATTGATATGGATTGAACGTTAAATTCCGAAGGAAATAAGGAGGGGGGGGGGGGGTCACTCAGCATTTCTGATTATGGAAACGTCATTTAAAGTTTTTCAGAAAAATTCTGAATTTACAAAAGGAGTATACTAAAAAGTATGAAAGTGCTTAACAGTTCCGTCGAAAATGAAGCGAGCACACAGTTTGACACCCTATAGCTGCTTATTTATAAAAATTTTCTTTCTTTTGTGTATGTGTGTTTCTTTGTATACATTATGCAATACGGATGCTTGCAATTCAACGCACACGGTTATCACTACAGATGCATCCTCTTTCCTTCACACCATAGTCAATGACTTGGAGAGCTAGGTTGAAAAGTTTCGTTGGAGGAATGAACGGAGTAAAAGCACCTAATTTTACATCTCTTCTGAAGAAATCCCATTTTAACTGTATGCAAAATATCTGCATACCAAGTGTATATGAATGACTGCCGTCAAATTGAGGTTTCCATTAGTTAAATATCAATTGTCGACAAGCTATCACATCTCCGTAGCAGTTTAAGAAGCCGTAAGCTGGCAAAGCTAAAAATCTCCTAACTCTCTCAGATGATTGTCCAGCGCAGACGCCCTATTTAAATAGAGCAGCAGTCGAATGACCGCCAGTCATGGCCTAAAGATTGTCATAGTCCGATTATCTTACCTGTCTAAAATACATTTTGTGGTTTCTAGTGGCCTGCTGTTTCTTTGTAAAACAATAGTTTATCACCGTGGTTACTTAATGCGGGATGGGATCCTATATCGGTATAATTATCACTCATAGAAACTCAGTTTTAAGATACTAAAATAATTTTCCTTTTCCTTTCTCATTTCACCTGAATCTGCCCGCTTGTGTGACAAAAAACCGTTAGCCTAAAATAATATTTATACTAGTCAATTCTCGAGTCCATGTGATTTTGAGACGAATGTTCACACAAACCATTCCCTTTGTTGGTAACGCCTAATAAAGAAGCGGGCCGAAGTTCCTTCTGAAGGACAAAGTATTTTCGAGCCACATGAACATGCATGACAATTGTCTGACGAAAGATCCAATGGTTCAAACTCACCCTCCACAAGCAACCACCTACCCCAAATTACCTTCTACGCCTCGAGAGTTCAAAAGAGTCCTTTCAGCAATTTCATGTTCACCTCAAAAAAGCTGTAAACGCTACTTAAAATGAAAATTTAAAGCAACTTCAGTTCAAATGAGTGCAAACGAGGTTTTAGTGATTGACCAGGGGGTGGGGGTGGGGGGTTGAAAAAGAATACATCTCCTAATGTAAACAGTCAGCGAACAATCACATGGATTAGTTGCAGGGCCTGACCAAGCCAAAGTGGGGCCCAGAGCCTGGTGTTAATTTGGGGCTCTGTATATATACCAAACACATGCAAAACATCAACACCAAAGAAATTTACGGGGCTTTAGGACCACAGCTCCGAAGGCCCTTTTGTATTTAAAGAAAACTTCCAAAAGTTTTACTTAAATGAAATATAAAAGTAATGAATTAAAAGTAATAATCTCAAGACTCTAAGGATGTATAATATTTAAAGCTTTTAAGATATTTTATAATTTAAAGATAAAACTAATATCACTAGTTTTAAATTAATTAAAAAAATTATTTCGGCTTAAATTTTTAATCACATGCAATATTTAGGGTCCACTTAAAATTTGGGGCCCAGGACCGTGGCCCCAGAGTCCCGTGCGTTATAAAGACCCTGATCAGTTGCATAGTGTAGAAGTTGGTTAACATTCGTAAGCAAGGCGTTCGTACTTGAACCTCGACCGCCAACCAAGAAACTCATTTCAGATAAAAATCTACCCCCTGTTTTGCATTGTGTAAAGAGTGTTTGAAGTAAATTGAACGGGAAAATGTTCTGAATGTAGACATGGCATAAACAGCCGGCGATACTATCCGACACGGCGCCGTTTACGTTACATACCTCCAGAGATTTTAAGCCACGGTTACGATGAAGACAAGGGCCTTGGCCCAGTCAGTCAGTCTCTCGCTGGAGTGGAGAAGTCCATCACTCCGTGCCAGTTTTCCCTCTCTCTCATCACACCTCTGGCGACGCTCCCCTTTTAACACCTCCTCTTTGTATGCCAACCGGAGATAAGAAGTAATAAAAGGTATTCACTTCAAGAGAGAATAAATCGAAGCGAGTCCGGGAGGACAGCAGAAACAATGAAATCCTTGCGAGAATGACAGAAGTGGGGGGCTACAGCGCGAACATTTCAGTCTGATACTAACAACTGAAGAATAGTGTCATGCTAGACATCTCCGAAACGTTATTTCTTTTTATTACTGTGCAAGGGTAAAGATAGTCATGATACAAAGTTTAGACTATTTTTTAGAAGCAAGATATATTGCCTTTCCACTAGAAAATAGTATCTTGTTGATTTGTCTTTTTATTTATTTAGTTAGTTATTTATTTTTTAGTTTAAAAACAGACCGACCGATCTACTCGAAAGGGTAAAGTATCTGTTTGGACAGCTGAAAAAGTGCCACCCAATTTAAATTGGAAATCAATTGGGCTGATAGCCACATGGACCGTATCATCTTCCCCTCATTCATCACCTCTCAGAAGGACTTTTGGATCTATAGATTTATCGCGCCCATATTCCACGTAGACACGGAGATCATTTTGGCCAATAATTTGTCTCGTCTTGGAAAATCTGAGAGATATCATCTCTTGAATTTTCTCCTTGTCTAATGCAATGGTTTCTAAAGTGGGCTACGCGTATCCCAGGGAGTACGCAAGGCGATGCGAGATAGTACATCAAGAAAATTTAATACTTTATTTTTGAAGACAATTTTTATATTGACAAAAAATAATTAAAGAATAACAAATATGGACGTGTATTTTTGAATCCACGACCATGAACACAATATTAATATTATATGACAGAAAATAAAAAAAATATCGCATCTGTATTTTCCCATAAAGGTTACGCGATGTAAAAAGTATAACTTAGGGGTACGCGATCAAAAAAGTTTGGAGACATGATCGAATGGATGTATTGCACCAAGGAATTCGTTTTGACAACTTCAGTAGCGGATTTAATGCTAATTACTTTAAGGGCTGTTATTAAAATTGAGACACCCCCCCCCCCACACACACACACATTCAGAAATTCATTTTTGTACAAGGTATCGGAGCCGTGACCCTAGGCCCCCCAAATTTTACTATGAACTTCAGAAATTTTAATCTATTATCTTTCTTATATACATAGTATAATATATAAGGAAAGTATTGTGACGGGGTCGAAAATTCGAATTCGAATTTTCGACGGGAGAGCACGTTTCAAGCATCCCTGAACACGAATCGAACATTTTTGAGGTGATGGCTGTGCGTTTGAAAGTATGTGTGTGCGTCAGTGAGTCTTTGGAGACGATATCTCAGGAACGAATGGAGCGATTCGCATGAAATTTGCTACAAACATTACAATCCATGAATACTGGAAGCCCATTGTTTTTCAACACAATTGAATGTTCAGAACCCTCTAAATTTTTGAATGAAATTTTGAAAAAATTATCAAAAAATTAAAACCTTTAATAAAGTTACGCAAATAGACATTTCTAATGTAATTTTTCCTTAGAAAACGATTGACATAAACTTTAGAACGTTAGCATAAACCGCTCTCGAGATATTGCACATTTTTCAAATAAATTTATCAAAAAATTCCATAAATTAAAAAAAAATATTAACTGTTTAAAAAAAATATTAACATGTTCACTTTTCATACGTAATATCATGCGATAAATTTGGTAATATCATTCTCGTGAATCTAGCTCGTTTCATTCATGAAAAAAGATACTTTGAGTAATACTTTTGTATTTGAACGCCAATAGTCCTTTATCTGCTGTAAGAATAACTTATTTCTCCGTCCATAACGCTTGGCGAGATTTCGGCGACGAATTTGGCAGAATGTCGCCAATTTGGCGACTCTTTTAAATGTTGCCAAATTAACGAAAATCTCGCCAAATGGATAAAAATGACGCTAAATCAATGAAAATGACGACTAATTGACGAAAATTCAATATCTTGGAAAGAATATAAATATCTTCTATAAGAATAACCTATTTTTTTTTTACTGTAAAAGTAGTAAATTCATTGCATTATATAAGGAAAATCATGTGCTGCCCACATCAGATATTTTCTATTTTATGGAAGTAACCTTTAAAGGTTGGTTTCTTTAGAGATTGTCATATAAATACAACATCTTTCCTTGATTCCTTTAAACAAGTATACCAATATTAAAAAATTAATATTGATGAAACTGTTACCTTCTGATTAACTATCTGTTTTGTATGTATATGCTTTACAAAGATTCATTTTTCTATTCACTTTATTGATTACGATTCAAATGAAAATAAAAGCAATATATGGAACATGAATATGAGAAAGTCGAATGGAGACTCCAATCCAGATATTGGTTGCTTCTCAACATGAAATGAAAATTTATTAGTTCACAAAGAAAGCCATGTGTTGGACACATCGTGATATTTTCTTTTATATTACAACTGATGCCAGCAAGTGAAACACTGCAAACTTTAGATAACCCGTTTACTTCCTATACAAAAAACACGATCTCGAGTTTTCCTACGATCGTCACTTGACACCGAGATCTTCGCAATGGGTAAATCCCTGACGCTTCACATCAGTATCAAACAGAAATGGAGTGAGCGGTTGCGTCCTGGCATTATCAGCCATTACTCTCCCCCCCCCCCCCTCACACACACCAGAATACGTCTTCATTCATTTCCATTATAAATAACTTCGTTTCTTTTTTTCTCTTCACAAAGAAACCATATACGACAAACACAAAAACTTCTTATAAAAAAAAAAATCCATTTTTAATCGCATGATATTCGGTATAGGCTAAACATTGACCCCTTTGCAAGCATACTCCTAAACTATTGAATTAAAGACAACCAACATAGGTTTTAAAGGTCATTTAATAAAACCACCTTCTTCGACGTATACATAAGTTTACAAAGCCAAAGCGCTTTCGGGCATCACCATGCCCTTCATCAGTGGCGAAGCGCTTTGGCTTTGTAAACTTATGTACGTCGAAGAAGGTGGTTTTATTAAACGACTTTTAAAACCTATGTTGGTTGTCTTTAATTTAATAGTTTATTAAAGTTGACATGTATCCCTTCTATTTATACTCCTAAACTTTTATTTTACAATGCATTTACCAAAGCGGTGCGTAAATCTGCATTAACATACTTTGTTAATCTTCGTCATGATAGACTGAACAACAGCACCGGTAAAAGGCAAGAACACCTTTTACTGATGCGGTTGCTCTGTCTATACCCTGACAAAGAAGGTTTTCTTTTGCCTTTGAAATTGGCTAATACTGTTTATCACTTTTTTATGCTGTTATTAATGAAGCAATAAGTTTCAACAATCAGTTTTTTAATTTATGCAACAAGTTTCAACAGCAGTTTCATCAATATCAAAGTTCCAATTACATGTTAATCATTATATTTTGCCGCTTACAATAAAAATATGTTTTAGAAACAACACTGGCAAGTTTTGAAGTAAGTGAAGTTCGTCAAATATAAATTTATTGTATTTCAGTTGAAAGCGCGTTCATCTCAAGAATTCATTCTTGCTCTTTGAGTAAACAATACTGAGTACAATGAAGCGACTTAGGCCCTGTAACCGGGCGGGTGAATAAAACTAAGTACTCAACTGATCGCGGTTTGAAATAACTTCTACCAGAAAAATTCTAAAATCTTTCTTTTAAGTAGTTTTGCGCTCACTAGTCCTCGTATCACCTACCTACCCCTTGCCGATAAACGGCGAATGATTGTGAAACCATGGTTTACGGGTGATGAAGGAAGGATGATGAAGATTTGGGACAAAAAAAAAAAAAAAAAAAAAAAAAATTATTTTTCTTATTTATGAATGGTTTTGTACAAAAATGTTATGCAAATGATTTTATTTTATTGGGTGTAAATATGCTATATAAAATAAATATGAAATACTTTAGAAAAATTAAAAGTTTTTAAACGTCATATAAATTATAAATTCAAGCTCCTTACAAAATGAAGATATTTCTTATTGGAGAATGCTTTTTATCTTGTCTTCAGGATAATTTGATATATTAATAACACAAAATTTAAAAAAAAAATGTTTTAATGAAGAAAAGGAAAAAAAAATTATGAATAACTTATGTATCAAACTTCAAAATTATTAAATTTACAAATTTATACGCTAATCCCAAAGTAAACATTATAATCAAATTATGTTTCAAATTTCGTAGTTTTAGCTCAGATGTTTCGCTTATTATAATCAGTGTTAAATATTGAATCTTTAATTAAGAAGAAATTTTAAGAATTAAATAAGAAGAAAAATTAATAAGAATTAAATTTCCAAGCAAACAAGTTTTCAAAGTTTTGTTTTACACAATAAAAAAAAGGAACCAAGTTTTTACTGTTTAACTTCTTAAAGTTTTAATTAAAGAATTTATGTAATATTAATATCATTGAATGCTACACTATCTGAAATTTTTAGCCTAATAAAAAAAATATATATATCTCCTTTTTTTCGAAAATTCTTTGTCCGAGACCTTTTGAACCACTGCCTCGCTTTTAATCGTAAAAAAAGCTCTTCTGGATTGAACATGATTTCGAAGTATTTTGGGGGAAATTTTTCGTTTGAAAAATTTGTTACTCTGTAGCCGAAGTTTCCTCATACATGGCTACAGTTTAATTACACTTCGTACTAAATGCATAGTTTTAGGATGCCAAAGGTACTATGTATCTACCCGTTATAAACAACACTGTACACATTCAAGTTTGAGTTAAAATCTTATTCCATTCCGGAAGTTTGTTTCTATTAATCATTTTTTCGTCCCTGATATCGTTTTGAGAGCTGGTCCCGAAACCCCTTTTCGTTCGATGCCAAATATCCATCCTCAAGCACATCCGTTTCCAAAATACATCATGTAGAAACTTGATGTTTCCGCCTTTGAAGTTCCCGCCAGTTCAAGTTCGTCGCTCATAAATTCGAATGCAAAATAGAAAGTGATTAAGACCCGGCGCAAGGTGAACTGGGTCATCGAATAGAGCCCGCTCTTTGTTCTCGCGAGATCAATTTTTTTTTCATTTGTGCCAATAGGCGATCACGCTGGGGAGACATTTCATGCAGGCCTGTGTCACTCAATGCTGTCATTGTTAACATCCGGGTCGTTTTAGGTTAAGAGAAAATTAATACATATAGCAAAGCCTTTAACTCTTTATACCTTAAATTATTACTTTTTACCAAACTTGTATCTTTTAGTATTTGCATAATTCTTTATTGAGACCTACCTCACTACGATAAATGCAATGAATGTATTGAATTTTTCTGCGGTTAGCTAATTGACAATTGCGCATAATATAATGCAATGGTATTTACGTACTGTTAATTGTGTCATTTTCCATTTATGCGCAGGATTTGCAGATTTGCGTATATGCAAATACATTTTGAAAGAGTGCACAGGAATTAATTATAATCTTTAGATTTCCATATCTGAAACAGGCTGAAAATCGCGCATATATTCTTAGATTTAAGTAAAATTATGAAAAAAAATATCTGATGTGGGCAGCACACAACTTTTTACAGAAAAAATTCACTTTCTCTTTATTTCTTTAATAATTCATTACATTGAGTTTTATTTACACAAAATAACACGTATATTAATTTGAAATGACACTAAATTTGCACTTTTGATTCAATTTTCGTTTTCATTTGTTAATTGGACATATTTTCAAAAGCAGCGTATTAAAAATACGAAAAAACTAAAATATCTCGAGGACGGCTAGTCCTAAATTAATGGGATTGGTCTTATTCTTTTCATGGTCAAAAATTACGTAATAAATAAACATTTAATGGATACATTTGAGCATACTTAGTCTTTTATTTCAAATTTTGACAATCTTTGTGATCCATTTCGCAAAAGGAGGCAAGATCTTTTATCTCGAACCGTACCGAAATCTAATCAGCACAAGGGTAACCCACAAGTAACTTACCTATGAAATTTTATGAAATTTAGTTAATTAGTTTTTGAGTTAAAGTGGACACATATATTGCACAGACACACACACACAAAGAGAGAGAGAGAGACTAAAATAGTTTTGTCGTGTTCGAAATGTCCTAAAACGTGTAGATCCGTTGAAAACTCGAGTTGCGATTTTCGGCACTATTCCAATACTTTATACATTACCATGTATTATAGGAAAAGTAATAAATAAATATATTTCATTTAAAACATTTTTTTTATAAAAGCATATTCTGTGAAAGGGGCTTACAGATATGCTTGATTATCCCAAAATAGAAACTTGTAAAAACAAACACATACATATTTTTATACAAAAATATGAGACTGAATACAGTTCAAAGGTTTTAACAATATGTGCCCCCCCCCCCCCCCACACACACACATTTGATTGGAAAAGTTAATATTTAGTGATCACAGCTTAAATGCACCTGTGGCTGAATCTATTTTCATAAATGTCTTCCAACCCAAAAGTAAGAAATCTTCAGACGATACTTCAAAGTATAATTAATTATTTTAAGAATGCAACTTTGAGAAGATGCGTATAAAACAAGATGCTTTATGGAAAAGTGCCGTTAAGGCCATGGAGTTAGAAAAGCGATAAAAATTTATGGATGAAACGCCTGAATATACCATAATACGTTAAGAAAAGCTAGGTGCCGCTATAGGGTTAGTGAAGTAGCCACTATTGCTTGACACAGCAGAAAGGCGTAGTATTTAGTAGTATATGTATTTTGATTATTTTTAAATTAAGGTTTCCTAATTATGAGTATAATTAATCAGTATATTTTCATAGTTGTAGGATATAGGGAGTTAAAAATAAATTGAAAGGTAAAATAATTTTGAATACGTAAAAATATTCTTTATTGTTGCAGTTCTAATTTGTATAGTGCTAATAATTATTTTTTTTTACAAAATTGACAGTTTAAATAAATATTTCGGACATTTCGCCTTAGAAATACATGCAATGCAGGACTACTTATTTTACCTCACTGACACCTGAATGATTGTCTCAAACGATATTATCATTTTCATAATATGAAATTTTAACTCCTTACTTTAACCTCAATGGTTAGGACATAAAAGTTTAAATCAGTGATTCCTAACCTTTATCGTTTAAAGGAATTCTTGAAATATTTCGTAAAATCTCAACAAGCTCATCTAAATAAGACTCATACATATTAAGTCCGACAGGGGCAAATAACAAAATAGATGCGTAAAGCAGAAGGGTTAATAAATAATAAATAAATAATATTTAAATAAAGTGTTGCAGAAGTATGTACTGTCTATAAGAAAATACACTCGGCGTTTAACGGGATTTAAACAGATATTAAGTGAAATCATTCATTCAAGTTTTCAAAAAGGGCGTACTCTTTAACAATCACTTTTTTAAGCAAATAAACAAAAAACAAACATAAGAATAACGTGCGCCCTAAATAAAAGACGCAAACAATTTTATGCGTATGCGCTTTAGAGAAATAATTATCAAAAATTCACACAAATCTAAAAACATTCAAAGCGACTCGTGCAACTCGTTTTGGCATAACCTGCTTGGGATCACGGATTGGCAAAGTCAAATTAAAAAAGAACACTATACGTCACTTCAAGACAATCCCATGATGGCACAAATGTTAAATGAGGTAATATTACGGAAGAGGAGCTTTTGAACTCCGAACACAATTACACTCATTCAACTTTCAAAATGCTTTTAAAGACTAGCGAAGTAATTGGGGCGGCTTGAAAAGTGAATTTTCCTTGTCTTCCCGAATCAAATTTCGTTCAAATAAGATTCGATGTCTCGATAAAGTCAGATTTGGAAAGGATTCAAAGTGAAACCCGATGCCACCGAGATTACTTCCCGAAGTTAATTGCGATTGGATACGAAAATGAAAAGCAAATAATTACAGAAGAGAAATGCCACTTCAAAGATATTTAAAATGATATAGAGCAAAACATTTAATATAAAGAACATTTTTTTTCAACTTTCTTAAATTATAAAATTAAAATGGGTCTTAGGAATTAAAATTTGAACCCACATTCAGTGTTTAAAACATAAAATGCTGCTTTTCCGGGTTCGGTTTATTAATGATTGTTATTTTCTAAACTCGTGAAAGTATTCTCAGCGGCATTTTAAGGATCCAAAGAAAATATATTTTTAAATGTAAGAGTGCGAAGCTCTATTAGACTTTCTTCTACATATATTGTTTAGTGAGGCTAACATGCTTTTTATTACTAGCAGATATACCCGCCATGGATCGAGATTACATGTTCGCTATAATTGTTTGTTTTTCATGAATTTCAAAAACATTCTAAATCGTATTGTTATCGAAACAATTTCATTAAAAATATTAAATTTAATTTCCTTCTGAAAATAAAAAAAGGATACAAGACTCTCAGTCTTCGCTATACAGATAAATGCAAAATTATCCTCACAGTCAAATCTGAAAAATAGAACATTCTGGTCCGTTCTGTCAACCAATTTAAAAAAAAAAAAAAACATATGTCAAAATGAAAAAGCTATAACAATAGTAGTAAAATATATTCCCTTATCAATTCATTATCTTTTGCCAATTCATTCGTGTTGCAATAATAAGTATAGTAAATACAATAGTATAGAGTAAAATACAATCGGAAATTTATGAAATTCAATTATCTTTGTCAAAATAAAAAATAATTTTGAAAACTTCAATAATTCTTGCAATCATTATCCCATAACCGTAAACGATGCAACATAGGGATTACTCTCAAGAATCAACCATATCCGATTTGAAAAAAAAAAATCCGTCAAAAACTGGGGATTTGTATACGGAAGAGAGACAGACTTTAAATTTTATATATGCAAACTACAGAGCATACCCACAGTTGCTCGTGATTTAAAATATGTGCAAATTCATAACGCATGTATATTGCTTTTAAAAAAATGTGCATTAAAATTTAATTTAATCCATCCCAAGTTCAGAACAATGGAGTTAGATAGACTTGCTTCCTTCTTTATCTCCAAATTCATGCTTTAAACAATACAATTAATGTTTATATCATGGAGTTAGAAAGAAGAAGATAAAGCTCCTACGGATGAAACGCTTGAAAATGCCATAATGCTTTGAGAATTAAATCTGGGTGTCGCTAGTGTTAGTAAAGTAGCTACTATTGTTAGTTGGCACAATAGAAAGGCGTAGTATTTAATATATGTATTTTTGATTACTTTTTAAATTAAAGGTTCCCTCATTATGAGTATAATTAATCAGTATTTTTTCATAGTTGTAGAATAGAGTACAGAATATATGGAGATACAAATAAATTGAAAGGAAAAATACTTTTGAATACTTAGGAATATTATTTATTGTTTCAGTTCTACTTTGCATTGCGCTATTGTATTTTATATTTATATTATATTTGGTTATATATATTATATATATTATATATATATAATATATATATAATATTATATTTGGTTTATATTTTACAGATAGATTAGCTGGAGCTGAGTTGTATGACCCATGAAATTAGAGGGAGTTAGCCCATGGTATGATCAGAAATTGAAAACTTGAAATAAAAAAGTGGGGTATTAAACTTGATAAATTGGTTTGTTAGAGGGTCTAGGGAAGTGTACATTAATTGCGTTATGTTAGGGGATAGTATGTATATTTTGATAGGAAGTTGTATAAGAAATAGTAACATTGAATGGGAGTGATGTATGGCTCACATGTGTCTGTGAATATTATGAGGGGGAGGGGGGTCGGCAGGTTCCCGTTTCCCATGCATGGCCACGGCATACTTGGCCGAGCGTAGCGCAAGAAGCACACGGGCTTTGCTGATAGTTAAATAAAACGCTGTTTTATCGGCAAAATCTCGAATTCGAAAAATTTTCAATACATAATATTTTGTCTATACAATAGCAAGAAAGAATAAAAACAATTAGAATGTAAGAGAAAGACACGTATGATATCCTTGGGGCAAAGTGAAACTATCTTTTTGAGTTTAAAAATAATCTTATGAATACAGAGATATGATACTGGATTAAAAAAAACGGCAAAATAAAAGTTATTGCAATGCAGATAAGCTTCAAAGGCCAACAGTTCGTTCTCTTTAAAATCCATTATAAAAGTTCAGTCACATCAGAAAGAACTTGCTAAAGACTTAAAGTTACCTTTGATTACTGCAGCCATTCTTTAAGATAATTATGAAACGGCATCTGCATATGAATAGTAGAGTCGTATCATAAACTAGTTATAAGCATTTAGAAAAAGAATACAGCTCAAATGTGCTCTTTATGTATTTTCTAGGTTAGCATTTCCAAAGAACAGTCTATGCTTGCGGCAAAACAAAATTTAATACACTGTGAAAGTCATAACTACCTATTATTTACTTTTCGGCCTTTGTAAGCACATTAAGGTGTACATTAACTAAATGATTACTATAGTAACAGATTCATATATGATTACCATTATTAACGGATTTAATTAAAAATACATGTTTATTGAAATATGTAAAAATATTAAAATAATTTTGATTATTAAAAAAAATTGATTAATTTGAACATACTGTTTTATATCAAAATTTCTTCTAAAATTTTTGAAACGGTCACAAACACAAAAAATGTAACGCGGCTATTTTTCACAACAATGATTAAAACTATATAAGTCTCCAGATCATTGGGCCGTAAATAACCCCTCTTATGCATGATTATGTCAAATTTTTCCCTATGCTGCCATGTTAAAAAAAAGTACAAAATTTTGAATCAATTTCAAACAAAAATTCCATCTTATTCTAGAATTTTCATTACTAAAGCCGTATATAAAGTCTCGTAAAAATCCATTAATATTTGTATCAGCTATCGTGTACACAAGAAATCGACCACATATACAGACAGACATCACTCAAAAAATAGTCAAGACGTGTTCAGGAAGTCCTAAAACATATATTAGCATCAAAATCTCGAATTTTTCTATACTATATTACATAGTATGAGAAAGTGAAAATTCAACATTAACAAACTTTTTATACACACCCTGATCTCGCATTAATTAAATTCTTATAAGAAAATCAACACTTAAAACAAAAATGCAAACTTTCATTTTATTAAAATATACTTTTCCTTAAATTACAAATATTATTAATATTAGGAACAATTCCAGAAAATTTAATCTTCATCAGATACAGTACAGTCTATCATGTGTTTCTCCAATAGCTCCATTATATAAAATTTCAGTTGTGTATTATTAATGTAATATCTACAGAATTGGGGGGCTTGAATTACTGATTAACCACACCTCTATAAGACACCACCTCAAATTATTTGCTGCCAAAAAAATTTTAATTCGATGAAAAATTTATTGAATTGAAAGGTCAAATGTGTTAAGGATAGGTAAACTATTATTACAAAAATCGCATAAAAAAATCTATTTAAAATTTAACTATTTGTGAGAATCGATATAACGTACGCAAACTATATACACGATAAAATGAGTATTGAAAAGTCAAATTTAATGTTCAAAAGTTTGATTTTAGATCGTAACTAACACATGGCAACATCAGATTTTCACCCTCGTCTTCTTCAACTTGTTTCACAGACTTGTCTCATTTGTACTCAGAGTCATCCGTTTTTTGTTTTTAGGTTTAGGGTCAGGGTAGACGAAAAAGGACAAAAGCTTCTAGTTAAATCGTGCAGAAATTCTATTGCATCAGCGGTGATAAAATGTTTGAAGGATACTACTCTCTCTCTCTCTCTTTGAGAGCATTGAATATTTCATCTCCGGAATGGAATTAAAATCGCTGGGAAGCTTATTAAAGATAAGCTTGTGGGAGGTAGGTCATAGGTTATCGACATCAACGGACATTTTAAATTGAGTTTCTCATGTAAGGACAAATCGCAGTTGTATGTTAAGTAAAGTGGGGTATATACGGGCAGCTATTGTCCTAATTTTGCAACAGCTAGTCAATTACTTTAAAGTAGGTATATTTTGATAAGAAGATTCCGTGCACCATGTAGATGTATGTATATTAAGATTACATAAAAATGCAACTCTCTGCTAATAAAAATGGTTTACTTATCTTAGAAACTATCGACAAAACAATTCAGGTCAAAGAGGAAGCCAGTATGAAAAGTTGAGCCTATATTACTTTCCCCACATGCTATACTGCTGCTCCACCAGAAAAACGACATGATAAATTTCTTATATTAAACATGTGTATTTAACAATTCGATGTAAAACAAATTCAAAACAAATTTTCTGCATAGTGGAAATTATATTTTATTTCTTATCTACTTAATTAAAACAAAACAATACCTAATATTTATTACTAAATATCCAAGTTTAACATTTAGTACATCTAACTCAAGTATTCTTTTAAGTTTAAATCATAACGGGGAACTCTTGACTAGCAGCCCAATAATCGTTAAATCCACCTCTATTCACTTATTTTGAAAATTCGATCGGGAGAGACGAAAATAGGCATGTACCTAACTCAACTCTATTCATTTATTCTAAAAATTAGATCGGGAGAAACATAAAATAAGCACATACCTAACTCAACTCTATTCATTTATTTATTCTAAATATTCGATCGGAAGAGACGTAAATAGGCACATACCTAACTCAACTCTTTATTTATTTTAAAAATTCGATCAGAAGAGACGAGACACATACCTAGCTCTATTCATTTATTTATTCTAAATATTTGATAAGAAGAGACGTAAATAGGCACATACCTAACTCAATTCTATTCATTTATTTATTCTAAAAATTCGATCGGAAGAAACGTAAATAGGCACATACCTAACTCAATTCTATTCATTTATTCTAAAAATTCGATCGGGAGATTATATATATTTTTCCCTTGATATCCTGTCCTCCATTTACACATCCGGCGTCATATTGCAAGACATTTATTTCACTAACAATAATAATAATGTAAGTAATCTCCACTATCTTTTTCCACTATATTTATTTCACTAACAATTATTTCACTATATTTATCCACTATATTTATTTCACTAACAATAACAATAATAATGTAAATAATCTCCACTATCTTCGTTCTCACTGCTTACTCTGCATGTCTATTAGCTCTTGCTGTACTCATATTTTTCGAGATTTCAGATGAGTAAAACCTACATTATTGTATGTATATTTCCCTTGATCTCCAGTCCCCTATTTACACATCCGGTATTATACTGCAAGATATTTATTTCACTGAGTAATCTCCACTAACTATTTTCGTTTTCACTCCTTACTCTGCATGTCTATTATGCTCTTACTGTACTCATATTTTTCGAGATTTCAGATGAGAACAACCTACATCTTTCTTAAACCAATCGCATAATTTGGTAATATGTTTTCTTATCCTATAGTATAAATGAATTTTCTTTCTGGCTTCTCAAAATGCCTTCTAACAGGTCCAAATTCTTGGAAAGGATTTTTCTTTACGCAGCCACTAAATCCCCCCGCCGCTGAAACGAATGTGCCGGGGCGTACGTCGCACCGTTTTTCATTCAACTTTATGGGAGAAGCTTTGTGAATATAACGTCAATCTGTTATTTTTTTTAAAAGGAATGTCTTTACAATTTTTAAAGTTTATTTAATGCTTACCACCTCTTTAAAGTGGGACTAAGAGTTGATCTGAAAGAGAGTTTCTTACTTGTTTTGCATCACCCTGAAAGCTTTCATCTGTGCCTTTGAATATTAAAAATAACTGTATTTCCAGGGTTTTTTGCTAAATCTGGAATGACCATTACATTGCGTAATATACAAGGTAGGATCAAAAAGTTCGGAGACTATGCTAATATCTCCAATACCGCTTGGAGGAGAGGGAAATTATTTTACCGTGACGTAGAGGCACATGTGACGTGAGATGTAAAAAGAAGAAGGTCCGCAGTGCAGGGTTTTTCCAGACAATGCGTATCAGTGAACTGCAGTCGTTCGCGTTCGTCAAAAATGGAAATGGCGTTTGAAGAACAACGTGCTAATATCAAATTCTGCCACCGCTTGGAGAAATCGCCGACAGAAACATTGCACCTGCTGCCAATGCCTGCAAAACCTGAGGACGCCAATGCCTGCAAAAGGGGATCGAATTGTTTGGGATAGGGTATGTCAAATATCTGTCTTTTTGAGAGATTCTTCGCTTGACACGGATGCTATCCTACCCGTAAGCAAAAGGTTAAAGTCTGCCTGTTCTATTAGTAGCGAGAGTTGATTTGAATCTTGCTCAATTGTACCTCATCAACTAGCGCCCTCATGCGGTGATTGGAATGTTTCAAGAAGTTCATAATTTCAACAATATAAAAACGCGAGCTAATGTATTTTTTTTTATTTTGCTACAACTTTTTGCTAACAGTTAGCAAAATTACCACAAAAATTTCGAAGCCAGCTTAAACCCTGCCAATATGTTAAAAGTTCCACTGTTCAAATAATACAAAAAGAAAAAGTCATTTATTCAAATAGTACAAAGCGGACTTTTGCTTCTATTCAAGGCCTCTGCTCTGTTCAAGGAAATCCAACTTCACAAGCAGCTAGCTCTCTCGTTGTGTTGGACACGGTTTTACGGAGCCCCTAGCCTCTATGGGCTGTATCTCCTGGGTGTTATGCAAGATAATAAAATACTATGTGCTCCCGAAGGCAAGATGGGTGCTGCTCAATATAGAACAGACTTTTCCATACAGTTCTCCTAGGAAAACAGGTGAATGCCGATTGGCTCCCATGTGGGAGTGGCCAGTTTTTTTTGTTTTTTTTTCCCACATTGAGTTTAGGGGAGAAGGTTCAGAAAATGAGTTAATTAAGGTTTCTGTATTACATTATGCCAATAAGTTCAGGTTAATTTTAATTTAAGTTTTAATTTTACTTTAAATTAATTTTAATTTAGTATAGTGATCGCGCTCTGGGGCGTTTTCTGAAATTCCACTGGTGTGGGTCATACATTTTTTAAATTTTGCAGCTCTTGATTAGGTATTAAGGGGATGTTATTATAAAATTTAGTTGCTAATTTTTGGATTTCTTTTCTAATGGTTCTCACTCCCAAGTCCCGGTGGATGACATCATTCCTCAGGTATCTGGGGGCTTTCCTTATTGATCTAAGGATTCGGTTTTGCGTAGTTTGCAGCTTCTCCATATTGGTCTTGGAGGCAAAACCCCAGACAACGGCTCCGTATAACAGGACTGGTCTTAGCACAGTTTTATAGAGGGTGATTTTGTTTGTGTAGTTAACGTGTGGGGAGTGTAAGGATTGTATATAATTTAGATCTCGCGATGTGATATTTTTTAATTGCATTTAGAATGTGGTGTTTAAATGTTAGCTTTTTGTCAAAGTGTATACCAAAGGAATTTACATGTGTTTACGTAAGGAATGTTAGTGTGAAAGCCCCAGGCCGTCCGGCTCGTCCAGAGGACTTGGAGCAACAGAATGGACGACCGGGGTAAGGAATGTTAGTGTCATTAATCTTGATGGGGGGGCGGGAGCTTTTTCTTCTTTTTAGTGAACAGGATGTTGCTTGTTTTCTTAGCATTAATTTTAATTTTCCAATTCTGGAACCAGGAGGAGAGTGTGTGTATGTGTTTCTGAAGGCGGTGACGCACAAAATTGGGGTTTGATGATCTGGTGTAAATGGCAGTGTCATCCGCATAAAGAGCAATATGTGTGTGTGAGGATTTTGGAATGTCGTTAATATAAGTGTTAAATAGAGTTGGGGCCAATTGGGAGCCCTGTGAGACCCCATCTCTGATAGGTCTGAGTGTTGAGTAAGTGTTGTTGTAGCAGACAGTGAATGATCTGTAGCGAAGGTAGGAGTGTATTAGGTGGATCCAAGGTAAATGGAAGTGGACCAGGGCATCTGGAACGTTCAGCTTAATTAATTTGTAGATTAAAGCCTCGAACCATATGCGATCGAACGCCTTCGCTACATCCAGAAGTATGACTTCAGTTGTTAGTCCCAGGTCCATTCCTTCAGATATGAATTCGGTTTCACAAGCAGCCATTCCTATTACGTGAATATAGGATTTCCATAGTTCGAATTTCGGGAGCGAGATTGCCATATTTGGCGATTTTTAGCCAACTTGGCGAGTTTTCGAATGTACTAGAACTTTCTCGATATAACGAATATTAGATACGAACCTCTTTTGGAAGTTTCTACGGAGAGTATATAAAAAGCGTTATCGCTCAGTTGGAGAGTAGTTGACGTGGTACGAGGTAAATTGAATTGGGAGATAAGTAAATGTTTTGAGAATAGTACCGGCTGTTTTGTGAATTAGCTGAACACTTCATTGCTGGTTTATCGTATTTGACAGCTATTGAGTGATCTTATAGAATAGTTATCGAGCTATTCGCTGCATATTTTTCTATTTACGCTTATTAGTGTTGTAAAATAAAAGAGTTAGTTATCCAAAAATTCAGACTCATTCTTATATCCTGAGAGTACATCCACGATTCCAAAGGATACCTCGTAACAATACGTTATAAAGAACCGATTACGTTATACATGTTGTAAAGTGGAAAAAAAACGAATCACCAATCTTCAACTGGCCAATACTTCGACTGGTACTACTACGCTTTCTACATACGCAATAAGCTGTTAGGAACGCTTCGGCTCAGTAGAGAATCGAAACACTAACCTTTAACTAGTCAGATAACGCTCTCAACCCCTACATTATATTTCCTTCTATATTTGAAGTAGACATTTATTATCCTCCTTTATATTTCTAACCAAATTGTGACTTCTGATTTGTACGTCCTCCTCACTGATTTTTCATTTATACTATAACATTGCATTTTTTTTTTCATTCATTACCTTTCCTAAAACTAACAAAAAATGAAAAGCTAATTCGACAATCTCCCCCCCCCCCCCCCCTCACCTTCGTAAATTAAAATATGTAAAATTTGGTATTTCCTTTAAATTTTAATACTTTTTTCCGTTTGATATCCTATTCTATTTACTAAAATATGTTTGATTGTTTTATTCATTTCTTATCAACTTTCACCTGTCTTGAATTTAAATTTTTTGAATTTTTATTGTGTATTCGTACTGGGCTACAATTCTGAAATTGCATTCCAAATTTCAAGGTTGGGGGTTGTAAGAGTCATACTTCACACGGGAGACAGACGAGCAAAAGCAGCTCGTTCAAAGCGTTAGTATTTGTTCTTTTATTTTTAGAGTCCCTAAAAATGAAAGGCTTATAAAATAAAAATTTACAGGTAAAACACTTAAACCTGAAATATTTTGTAGAATTGAAGAAAAAAAATCCCGAAAAGTGAACTATAATTTATACATCAACTTCCGTTTTGGGGTTCGTTTATGAAATAATTTAACAAATTCCTCTAGTTATAGAGAAAACAAATGTGTTAACTCAGATTTTTCAACCCTATTACAAAATTACCAATACCGGGTTCTTGCAAAAGTATTTCACCAAACTGTGATAAACACGTAATAATAATTGCAAGACCAAACCATGTATTACCAAAAAAAAATCTTTATGAACTATTTAAGTGGATATTTATAGAAGACATGTGCAAGACAAAAATGTCTCCTCTTCGGCGTAATAGCCTGCCTAACAAGGCACCTCTTGTTCTTTAAATGTCACTGGCCGTGGTGCCATTTTGAGTACAACCAAAATAAATCTAACCATCATGGTACTACTGATCTCTGTGCTGTATCATTTGAACCGCGGTAGATTTTAACACATGAAAATATAATTTTGTTAATCGTACACGAACAGTTAAACATTGGTAAAATATTTGTATATAACGTATTGTAAACTGCACACTACATTAAATCTTTAAATCTATATTAATAAGGAAAATGCATGCGTGTGCGTCTGTGTGTGTATCATCTGTAGAGGAAAATCAATCCGTCAGAAATTTGGTACTGAGGTGCCTTGGCTCTCGAGACGAAACACCTCATCGAAATTTTTTTAATTCAAATTAGTTATTTAGTTATTAAATGTTAAAACGCAATTTTCGCACAAAGCGTTTCTTTAACGATCGAAACCATTATCGCAGAGTTTCTATTTTAACGTAATCGGAAAGATTGAAAAATTTTTCTTCAAAGAAACTTTAAATGGAATCTATACTATTAATAGACGAATTTTCGTGAATTTTTAAAATATATATACTTTATGTGTGTTAAAGACGTGAATATTAAAAACGTGAACGCCTTTTGAAAAATTGTATGGATGGATGGATCCAATTAATCCCTGCATTAAATCCCTAGCAACGCGTGATCCATTTTCTACATATTTTTTTTACATATAAGAGAATAGTACGTATAAATGTACTATGAATACATTTCATGGTACACTTCGCAAACCACAGCACATTGTAAGCGACGAGGTTGGGTCTGTAGATGAAGTTATAGCTTAAGTCGGTACGCGTATATAAGATTTTATAAAAATTAATAGTGTATAAAAACAGACAGTTAAATCGAGAAATGTTTTGAATCAATAATTGACAAAGTTTGGGGTAATAGAATATCATATATTTAACTAAAAATACTAAGGACGATGTGTGTGGCATGCTATGAAATTTTTAAAGTTTACCAATTGCAAAAGCATCGGAGGTTGCAAAATCAGTTGTTAAACGCATCGTAGAGAAGATTGTTAAAATATTGACAGCATTACACTATTGGCCAGATATTTGTACGAATCGGCCATAGTATGTCCTTTCAGTTTGTTATTGCTGACTGAGGTACTGTTGAGAAATTTAAAACTCCTTTCTTGAAAGTACACGACTTTGACATAGTTAAATGGACTGTTGTCTGGAAAAATTTACCCCTTTCATTAAATCTCAGTTTGTAATGAGTTAATCTTTTTCTGTGCTGTGCTTACTAAAAAAAAAATGCTTACTAAAAAATTCTCAGATTCTCAGACTTAAACTCACATTTTGTAACTTATAATAATAAGTAATGTAACCTATAGTAACCTATATAATACTTTTCTTAAGTAAGTTAAACATTTTTGCATCTATAATTATTTTCTGAAATAGGACATTTTCTTGGATTTCAATGTTTTTCTGTGTGACAGTAACCTGTAGTAACCTATATAATACCATTTTTAAGCAAGTTGAAATTTTTTGCATCTATAATTATTTTCTGAAATAGGACATTTTCTTGGGTTTCAATGAATGTTTCCTGTGTGACAGCTCGAGTCACACAGGAAATTCACTGTTCAGTCACTTAAAAAAAATCCTTTATCACATGATTTATGTATTTTGAAAGATAACTTTGTACAGAAATAATATCCATATATCAAATTAAAAAATCTGATGTGGGCAACACATGACTTTCCTTATATAATGAAATGAATTTACTACTTTTAGAGTAAAATAAATAGGTTTTTCTTCTAGTAGATACTACTATCCTTTCCAAGATATTGAATTTTCGACAATTAGTCGTCATTTTCATTGATTTAGCGTCATTTTTATCCTTTTGGCGAGATTTTCGTTAATTTGGCAACATCTCAAAAAGTCGCCAAGTTGGCGACATTCCGCCAATTTCGTCGCCAAAATCTCGCCAAGCGTTATGGACGAAGAAATAAGTTATATAGATATATATATATATATAACTTATTAAATATTAAAATTTTCGACAAATATTATATAACTATTATTAAATATTTATATACTATATAACTTATTAGATATTGAATTTTCCACAATTAGTCGTCATTTTCATTGATTTAGCGTCATTTTTATCTATTTGGCGAGATTTTCGTTAATTTGGCAACATTTCAAAAAGTCGCCAAGTTGGCGACATTATGCCAGTTTTGTCGCCAAAATCTCGCCAAGCGTTATGGACGAAGAAATAAGTTGTTCTTACAGCAGATAAATTGGTTTTCAAATGCAAAAGTATTACTCAAAGTATCTTTTTTCATGAATGGAACGAGCTAGATCCACGAGAATGATGTCACCCAATTTATCGCATGATATTATATATGAAAAGTGAACATGTTTCTCAATAGGAAGTATTTTTTTTTTCTATTTTATATGACTTTTTGATAATTTTTTTTAAAAATGTGCAATATCTCGAGAACGGTTCATGTTAGCGTTCTAAAATTTATGTCAATGGTTTTCTAATGAAAAATTACATAAGAAATGTCTATTTGCGTAACTTTAATATTGGTTTTGATTTTTTGACGATTTTTTCAAAATTTCATTCGAAAATTTAGGGGGGTTCTGAACATTCGATTGCGTATAAAAACAATAGGCTTCCAGTGTTTACAGATTGTTATTTGTGTACCAAATTTGGTTCGAATCGGTCCATTCGTTCGTCAGTTATCGTCTCCACAGACCCACTGACACACACACATACTTTCACACACACACACACACACACACACACACACACATACACACACACAGACATCACTTCAAAAATGTTTGATTCGTGATCAGGGATGCTTGAAACGTGCTCTCCCGTCGAAAACTCGAATTCGAATTTTCGACCCCGTCACAATACTTTCCTTATACATTATGTATATAAGGAAAGTAAAAATAATCAAAAAAGCCTTTCATTAAATAAACCTCAATTGCAAGAATTACTAAATAACCTTAATTACATGAATTACTAAATAACATTAATTGCATGAATATATGAAATGAACAAATGTCTCAACAAATAATCACGATTAAAATATTTGGAGTAAAGATCCACTCGAATTTCTTATATATTCATATTCCATATTGCTTGGCCCACTTGTGCATAATCAGTATATCAGTAAGAAAAAAATCGTTTGCGGACAGCACATGATTTTCCCTACATAATGCAATGACTTTAATTACTTCTGCGAAATAATGATGCACAAGATTCACAGGGCAATGTTTTCGGCATTGACACCACGCAAGTTGAAATCGGGAGAGTTTGTTTACTTATGACTCCAAACAGAATAACTTATTCATACTCACCTACAAAATATTCCTCAAAATGCATTTGACATTTAATTAACATTCCATGAAATAAATAACTATGGAAAAATTCTTGAGCGTCAAAATATAAAGCTATTGCAAAACTTATAAATGGAAGAAACTTTTTATCATAAATGGAATAAACGAGATCCACGAAAATGATGTTAAAAGATTTGTTGTATAATGTTGTATATCAAAAAGGAACATATTGGATGATATTAATTACTTTTTAAATCTTGTATTTTTTTTTTCCCTAAATTTAGTTGAAAAAAGAATTGAAGTTCTAAATAATTTTACAAATGTATTATAATAAGTCCTAATAATTTTGAAGTTCGTGATTTTTACTTTCCTTGCAATACATGGTAATGTATAGAGAAAGTATTGGAATCATGCCGAAAATAGCAACTCGAGTTTTCGACGGATCTACACGTTTCGAGACCTCTAGAATACGAAAAAACTATCTCTAGCGTGACGTCTGTGTGTGTGTGTCTGTCTGTGCAATGTATGTATCCACTCTAACTCAAAAACTAATAGACCGAATTAGATAAAATTTGATAGGTAAGTCACTTGGCTGTGACCCTGGTGCTGATTAGTTTTTGGTAAGATTCGAAATAAAAGAATCCGCCTTTTTTTGCGAAATGGCCCTCAAAAATTGCCTGTATCCACTCCAGCTGAAAAACTAATGGATCAAATGTTACAAAATTTGGTATATAAGTCACTTGTGAGTTACCCTGGCGCTGATTAGGTTTTGGTACGATTCGGAAAAAAATAACCTGCCTTTTTTCCGAAATGGCCAGCAAAAATCGTCAAAATCTTAAATAAAATACTACGTATACTCAACTATATCAATTAAATGCTTGTTTTTTACATAATTTTCAACAATGAAAAGAATAAGACCAACCCCATTAAACTTGGACTAGCCGTTCTCAAGGTATTTTAGTTTTTTCGCATTTGCGCTGCGCCACTTTTGAAAAAACGTCCAGTTGCCAACTGAGAACGAAAATTGAATTGACATTTGAGAACGAAAAGTGCCAATTCAATGTCATTTTAAATAATTGTGAGCGTTACTTTGCGCAATTAAACCATTGTGCAAGCCGTTCTCGAGATATTTTAGTTTTTTCGCATTTTTGCTATGCCGATATTAAGTCCATTATTTATGTGTGTGTTATTTAGTGCAATTAAACTAAATTTAATGAATTATTAATGAAATAAAGAGACGATGGATTTGAGTCTGCAGGGAAAGTCATGTGCTGCCCACATCAGACTTTTTTTAATGATATATTCGAAAATTTATTATAAAATGGTGGATTTTCCGAACATTCAATTGCGTTTGAAATAAGATTCAAGTATTTACAGATTATTATAACCGTATTAAATTATTTTCGAAATGCTTCATTCGTTCGTAAGATATGGAGTTCATAGACTAACATATACACAGATACACGCACTAACATAACTAACATACAGACACACACAAACGCAGTAACATACACACATAGTAACATACATGCATACACACTAACATATACGCATTACAGATACATATATTACCTGATAAACGTTCGATTCGAGTTCAGGAATCTCGTTCTCTGAACTTTAATTTTCGATCCCGTTACCCTACTTTCCCTATACATTATACTATATATGTAGGGAAAGCAAAAATATATGAATCCGATAACAAGGAAGAAGCACATCCGAGAAAACGCATCGTCGACGATGATCCACATTAACGCCTGCACGTGATTCGCGCAAATCATCGGAAGAGAAGGTTTCCGTTCTAAACAGACCGTCAAGGTTGTAGTTGCCATAATAGACGATGATAGGGATAAAGGGTTTTAAATCCCTACTAGCATCCCTGGTGATGATCTGTTTCCGGATGCCATATCTACAAATGATTGCATCATCACAAAGGAAGTGAATTCTGGATGGATGGCTTCCGGATATATGCAAGAGAGAGCTAGCTTCAAAAACAAAAGTTTTGAGAATGAGTTAAGTTTTCCCCAAAAATCTTGTTTTGGAACGAGGGATATGATACAGAAATGTTTATCTCCTTTAAATTAAAGTAACTAAGCATGTAAAGAGCCTTGCTGCCCCAACTGGGAATCAAACCCTGGATCTCCGAACTAGCCAGCCGACGCCCTACCGTTGAGCTACTGAGACGAAATTGTAAGCTCTTATCATCGAAGTGGATTCTACATTCTCCACCCTCTAATGTCAGATCGGCGGACAACTGACAATTTGACTGACCATCACCTGATATATTTACCTCAGGTTAGCCTCCTGCTACTACTATTTTTATCCAGATTAGTATCCTGTGTGGTCGTTATCCTCTTAATTTGAAATCGGCGCTCACTCTTCTAGAGTCCACTCTGAATCCGTATAAATCGTACTACGGTCACTTTCAGACCTACGACTTTTTTTCAGACCTCCCTCTTACTTTTGTCAAATTAAACATTCCTATCCCTTATAGAATTTTTATTTATACTTATCTTAGCCATAGAACTGTTACTTTTTCTGAAGGGTCTTTATCCCTCTCAAAATTTATTTCGAAAGGCGCTCCGCAAGGCTCAGTTATCGCTCAATTCATTTGGAACATTTACTTCAATGAATAGTGATTTATTTTATCCTCAAGCCTTTGCGGACGACCTTGCTATTCTTACATTTGGCAATAATAGAAATGTCCTTGAAACTAATACTAATTCCCTCCTTGACTCCCTTTCTACTTCCCTCAATAATTTGATATTAGAAATATCTATTGATAGAAGTTGCTCCGTTATTTTCTCAAAAATTTACTCTAGTATGAAAAGAAATCTCATTTTCAAGTTTAACAATAGATCCATTAAAATTAAAAATCATTTAAAATTTTTAGGTTTAATCATTAATAATAAATTAAATTGGGACCCTCATATTCGATATCTTCAAGAAAAATATCTTAAATTTTGTACTACTTTTAGCCAAATTTCTTAAAATCTACATGCTGGTATCTATGTGTTGTGGAAAAAGTTATTACTTACGGTACGGCTATATGGGGTAAAAAACTAAAAAAAAAAAATACAAATTAAAAACTTCTTTCACTCCAAAGGATCTTCCTTCTAAAAATCTTCCCAGACTACAGTACAACATCTAATATCTCCTTATTTTCTCTCACTGGTATTCCCCCATTCATTTTACAATTTCTACACTCTATAATAAATTGAATTTTTGGAAACAAAATATTGATTCCTTTTCTTCTCCCTCCCCCCCCTCCTCTGATTTTGATTTCCTTGTTCCTTTCCCTAACTTTCACCCCCTCTAAATGGTCCGTAAATTTAGTTAACAGAATGGATAAAGACTCTACCATTTATAATATATATACTGATGGTTCAAATATTGACAATTACACTGGCTTTTCAGTCTGTATTTTTAAACATGATGTTCTGGAAAAGGTTCTCTCTTATAAACTTGACAACAGGAATACAGTATTTTAAGCCGAATTTACCGCTATTTCCTTTGCTATTGACTTGGCTTCCTCTAATAATACCCCTGTTAATATTTTTTCCGATAGCCTCTCTTCCATTCAAGCTCTTAACTCAATAAAAAAATAAATCTAATTATCTTAATTCCATTAAATCCAAAGCTCTCCTTGCCAAAAACCTTGTCAATATTTCTTTGGTAAAAGCTCACAATAATATATCTGGAAATGAAATTGCTGATTACCATGCCAAAATTGCTATCTCAGGTTCCCTTCTTATTATTCCCTTTCCTTACTAGCTCCTCTCCAAATTTTGTAAATCTCATATCCTTAATCTTTGGCAAAATTATCTTAATGATTATATTTCCACCGAAACTGGTGATCCGGCTAGAATCCTGTCTTACCTCCCTATCGTGAATCTTAATTTACAATTTTTTAATAAATACCTCATTTACTTTCTTACTGGTCATGGCCCCTTTTTTGATTACTTATACTTTTTCAAAATTAAATCCTACTTATACTTTTTCAAAATTAAATCCATCTCTAACTGTATTTGCAATAAATTCGGTGACGTTGACCATCACATTTTCGATTGTCCTTTTAAAAATTTTTATCTCTGCAAACCCTCCCCCTCTAATAAACCAATTTGGTTCTTCAAAGTTCGTTCAAATCCCTCTTCAGTAGATAAAATTAAAAACTGAATTCTTGTTGCCATGGAAATTTCTAATAAAGTGACTTAAGCTTATAAGTAGATTCTGCTCTCAATTAATTTTGATCAATGGATCCCTTTAATTCATTCTTATTAACTTATAGGTCATTCCATGTGGGGACACCCGATGAGTGTTGCTCTATAGTCACAGATTTTTTTTTTAAATTTTTACCATGGATACACATGGTAATAAAACTCCCAAATCTGAATTTGTAATGTATATACCCCAATAATGATCCAGATACAGGCATTTGAAAAATGGTCATTTTTGCCAAATGGCGGCCATCTTGGATTTTGCACTAATGTTTAAAAATGTAATAGCATGAGAACTAATGGTTCAAATGAAATAATTCTGGTACCAATTTAAGACTATTTATATCAGAAATATAAGTACTATATCAAAACAATTAAAAATATATATTTTAATATTGTTATTACATGAAAATTGCAGAAATCACCTTCGGATTGATGGGCAACTTTAATGGGCTATAAAAAAATGGCCCCTAATATTTTTTTCTGAAACTTGGTACAAATACTAACTAATATGTGGGCTTTATGTAAAAAAAAATTTGAATGGTAATATTTCTTATTACAGAGAAAAATAGCCTTAAAACATATATACATTTAGTTAACATTTGACATGCAATGCTTTAATCATTTTAAAAAAATATTTTTTAAAAACAAATAATGAGCAAAAATAAAACATAGGCATTTTTTACACACTAACTAGTACGTGTGGTTTAAGTAAAAAAAAACTAGGATGGTAATATTTAATTTAATGACTAAAAAAGTACTGGTATAGGAAATCAGTGTAAAATTTCTGGAGTGCTGAAAAATTCTAATAAAAATCTTCCTAAAACCATACAGTTATCTCTCTTGTACTTTCTTTTATTTCAAATTATAGGAAGGTATTTTCTATATTCAGTAAGACTGAAGGTACACATTTTTTCATAGTGGCCACTGGTTTCTAAACCAATTTCACCTTAGAGGCAGTACAATAATCTTTGGCATATTGGTTATATTGAGTTGGAGGGAAAGTTCTGTCGTATTTTAAAGAAAATATTTGAATTCATTTATAAAAATATGTGTTTAATATTAATCAATTATATATGCTCCGTTATTTGTTACAACCTGTTGCCATCTTTCAGGTAACCTGTGAATTCCTGTTTTGTAGAAGTTCTCATCCTTGGAGTTAAAATAGTCAGCAACTGCCTTAGAAACACTTTCAAAAGACGTGAATTTTTTTCCCGTTAGATAATTTTGCAGAGATCTGAACAGGTAATAATCAGATGGTGCAATGTCAGGTGAATACGGTGGGTGACTAAGGACTTCCCATCCTAACGCATTCAGTTTTTGTTGTGTCACCATTGCAGTATGCGGGCGAGCATTATCGTGGTGGAACACTATTCCTTTTCTGGCCTTTTTTCTTTGATAGCTGCATTCAATTTATCCAGCTGATATCAGTACAGGTCCGCGTTGATGGTTTTCCCCTGTTTCAGCAACTCGTAGTACACTGGACCTTTCCTGTCCCACCACAAACAAAGCAGTACTTTTCGTTGATGGATACTTGGTTTTGGATCTGTTGCTGATGATGTTCCTGGTTTGCAGTAAGATTTTTTTTTCTCTTAATATTCTCGTAAAGAATCCACTTTTCATCTCCAGTAACCAGCCTGTCCAAAAACGGCTCCACATTGTGTCTAATCAGATGTGATGAACACATTCTTACACGCTCAGATAAATTATTTTCCGTTAATTCATGTGGAACCCAAAAACTTTGCTTTAACACAAACCCAAGAGATTTAATGTGATCTCCAACAGTTGTATGATGAATGCCAAACTCTTCTGCAATTTCTCGACTTGTTAGAGATGTTCTTTTTATTTACAAGAAAAATCCCCTGCCTATTTAAAATACGACATAACTTTCCCTCCACCCCAATAAATGACAACTATCACTTAATTCTGAAGCTTTACAGCATACATATAGTTAATTCCACAAAAAATAATTTGTAATTAGATAATATAAAACACTAATTCTCATGAAAAGAATTAAAATTAAAAAAAAAAAATTAAACAGAACTACAGCATATTGATCACCAAAACATATCTTCTAAACACTACGCAATATCCCCTATCCAGTTCAAACAAGTACTTAAACATAAACAAACAAGCTATTGGAGAAGAAAATGATTCTACAGCACCAATATTGTTTCTGGAACATTTAAAAACACCTGTTCTGGTTGGTCTTTGTGTACATAAGACATCAGCTGCCTATATCCTCAGAATTTTTAACTCTAATACTCACACAGTTCTATTATATAAGTAATAGCAATTAACGTATACCAGTTGTCAGAGTTCCTGAAATGATTACTTGTACTGCATCATCTGTTTTCTCTTAGGTTGAATTTAAAGTACGATACAATATTACATTTCTGGGTGACGTATTCTTTTCAGAGCTCATTTTTGCTGAAGTGTTTAGATCTGAATATGTTCAACATATAAATCAGTGAATTGTGCTTCCATGATTATTTCTTTTATTTATGTTTCATGATTAGTTCTTCTCTTATGCTATAAAAATTGAATGTTTTGTATGCAAGAAAATCAATGTGTAATTAAGCCTTCCTGTTTATTCCTATACTTGTGTTCTAAGTGGTAGTATATGCAAGGTTCACAAGGATGAATATCTGAAATGGTACAGTTTAAGACAGAAAACTTGTGATCCATGTAATAAACCACCAAAATCAGAGCTAAGTCCCTAAAACCAATTTCTCTCAGACTGTCAATGCTAAATCAAGAATTACTAATTCCAGGGGAAAAAACTTCGCATATCTTGTTATTCTTCTTTGCATTCATTAATTAGTGAGTCAGAGGTTTCTACTGATGACATGGAAATGACCAATGATGCAGATTATAGTGAAGTCACAATAGTAATGGAACAATTGAATAAAAGCTGTTAACTTTTGGATTTATCACCAATAAAAATCAATAGATTTAACTCAAGATAAGAGCATACTTAGTTATATGCAAGTTAAGAAATTAAGTAGCCACGTTGCTATTAAAACTGCTACAGCATTAGGTATTGAAAGTATTAATAAGCCACAAAATTCAAGACATTAATTGTCCAAATTGCACGTTTATGATGGAAAATTATTGAATAAGTTTTCTTTAGATGCATCATTTAAAGAAAACGTGTAAATTTTAAAATTTGTCCAAGATTCATGGATAGTCTAACAAACAAAGACATGCTATATTACTACAGAGAATTTAGTAAAAAAAACAAGGAAATTAAAAGAAACAGAAGGGACGTTATCAACGCCTAGTGAGATATAAAAGTTGTTAAATAAATTCGATACTATAAAAAAGTTACTAGTTTTTAGTATAATATTCGTATCTGTCTAGGAAGAAAAGATTGTATATCTATACCAAGTGAAAATGGGAAAGTATTAAAACAAGAGATTACTTTTGCATAATTCAAAAGAATTATATGCTGCATTTAAAGAAAATCATAATGAAATAAAAATACTATGTAAATTTTGCACACTACATCCAACAGAATATGTAACTGTTGGAAACAAAGTTATTCATTCTGTATGTGCTTGTATATACCATCAAAATATTAAACTCTTGCTTCATACCATCCATATCAGTGAATATATTACATCATTGTTTACTGCACTGAATCAGAAAAGTATGGTGAGTTGGTGTGATAACTGTCCATTTCCATAAATTTTTAAAGTACCAATGCATCCCAATGAATTAGAAATTAGTATGTGTTTTGTTTGTATATGTTATGTTTATGAATTCTTATGGCTCAAGTGCATTATATATATAGCCAAGACCTCTAGATGTGTTGTTGTTGTTGTTGTTGAGACCCAGACCGTCCGACCTACCAGAAAGGTGTAAGGTAACTGTTTGGACGGCCGGGAAGTGCCACCCAATTTAGACCGGAACCCAGTGGGGGAGGCATCACCTCTAGATGTGTGCCAAAGATTATGATATTTGCTATTAGATGAAATTGGTTTAGGAGCCAGTGGCCACTAGGAAAAATTGGGTGTCTTCAGCTCTACTGAATATAGAAAACACCTTTTTATAATTTAAAATAAGAAAATAAAATATAAAATGGATAACTGTATGGTTTTTAGGAAAATTTTTATTACAATATTTCAGCACCCCAGAAATTATACATTGATTTCCTATACATACAACAGTATTTCTTTAATCATTAAATTAAATATTACCATCCTAATTTTTTTGTGCTTAAAGCTCACATACTAGTTAGTGTATAAAAAAATTCCTATGTTTTGTTTTTGCTCATTATTATTATTTTTTTTTAATATTTTTTTTATATGATTAAAACATTGCATGTCAATAGTTAACTAAATGTATATGTGTTTTATAGCTATTTTTCTCTGTAATAAGAAATATTACCTTTCTAATTTTCTTTGTACTTAAAGCCCACATATTAGTTAGTATTTGTACCAAGTTTCAGAAAAAAATATTAGGGGCAATATTTTTTACAGCCCATTAAAGTTGACTATCCATCCGAAGGTGATTTTTGCAATTTTCATGTAATAACGATATTAAAATATATATATATATATATATATATATATATATATATATATATTATTTTTTGATATAGTACTTATATTCCTGATATCAATAGCTTCAAATTGGTACCGGAATTATTTAATTTGAGCCATTAGTTCTCAAGCTATTACATTTATTAACATTGGTGCAAAATCCAAGATGGCCGCCATTCGGCAAAAATGACTATTTTTCAAATACCTGCATCTTGGCATTTATTGCGATACATACATTACAAATTCATATTTGGGGGGTTTATTACCATGTGTATCCATGGTAAAAATTTAAAAAAAATCCCTGACTATGGAGCAACAAGTTTTCCTTAAAATGGGTGTTTTCACGTGAATGACCCTTATATGAACTTATTGAGTTCCCTCCATATTTTCTTAAAAAAAAAAAAAAAAAAAGCTATGTTAACTGTTCTTATTTTCTCGGTTCTTTCTTTTTCTTTTGACCCTTTTTATTTGTATTTTTTCCAATTTTTCTTTTCTAAATTTTATTCTAAATTTCTGTTTTTCATGTGCCTAATTTTTTTTCCTTTTCATATATTTTGTTTTTATATATTTTCTAAATTTTACTTTTAAAATTTTATTATTTTCTTTAATTTTAATCTATTTTTCATTATGTTATTATACCTCACTCTAAATTTTACTTTTCAATGATCTTTTTATCTATATTCGCAATAACCCTTTTCCCATTTTTGAAAAATGGACGTACTTGTCAAGTTCAAATATAATGTAAAACTGTCTGTTTAATCACAATATTTTTCATCAATTGTTATGCTTTTAGACCTAAATAAATGTTCGTTTGGCGGGATGGTTGACCTTGGATGCCTCCTGAGTGCAGGAGGTATTCTTTCCCGGCCGTGCAACTAGCTACTCTAAACCCACTATGTGAGTCGCACGGTCTAGGGTCTTCAGATCTCTGACATCGTTCAAATTCATCTTCAGTACATAAAATTAAAAACTGCATTCTTGTTGCCATGGAAATTTCTAAAAGTGACCTAAGCTTATGAGTAGATTCTGATCTCAATTAATTTTGATCAATGAATTCCTTTATTTCATGCTTATTAACTTATATGAACTTAATGTAGTTCCCTCCATATTTTCTGTTTAAAAAAAAAGCTATATGTTAACTGTTTCTATTTTCTCGGTTCTTTTTTTTTTCTTTTGGCCCTTTTTATTTGTATTTTTCTAAATTTTCTTTTCTAAATTTTATCCTAAATTTCTTAAATTTCTGTTTTTTTTCCATGTGCCTAAAATTCCTTTCCTTTTCCATATATTTTCTTTTTCTATATATTTTCTAAATTTCACTTTTAAAATTTTATTATTTTCTTTAATTTTAATCTCTTTTTCATTATGTTACTATATACCTCACTCTAAATTTGATTTTTCAATGATCTATTTATCTATATTCTCAATAACCCTTTTCCCATTTTTGAAAAATGGATGTACTTGTCAAATATAATGTAAAACTGTCTGTTTAACCACAATATTTTTAATCAATTGTTATGTTTTAAGACCTAAATAAATGTTCGTTTGGCGGAATGGTTGACCTTGGATGCTTCCTGAGTGCAGGAGGTATTCTTTCCCGGCCGTGCAACTAGCTACTCTAAATCCACTATGCGAGTCGCACGGTCTGGAGTCTTCAGACCTCTGACGTCTTTGCACTAACCTACAGGGTTGATTTGTTCGGGCGCCATTTTACAATGGCGCCCGAACAAATCAACCTTGCTGTCCCAACTGGGAATCGAACCCTGGATCTCCGAACTGGCCGGCCGACGCTCTACGTTGAACTGCTGGGACGAAATTGCACGCTCTTATCGTCGAAATGAACTCTGCAAGTATAATAACTCAAACTGTACTTATTTTGATAAAAGCTGCATGTTCACCACTTATAAGTGCAATTTCACTAATTGCGGAACATTGTTAAACCCCAATACATCTATCTTTATATACCTGGTTAGCGGCTGTCTTAAGCGGATTGGGTCACCTGGTTAGCTGTTGTCTGAAATAAATAACTATATTTAAACCATTTTAGAAGGGCGAAATTTCTGATTTACTTGGTTTAATTAAAACATTTTTAATGTTAATTAAATCAACAGACTTTACTTAAGTTAACTATATAGAATTATCATAGGACTACAATTATTGTAACTCTTTATTTACGAAAATTAAAATTTGTTAGCTGAGAAGTGAAAACTATGTCTTGGACACATCAACAAACTTAAAATATTTTTGAAGAAAACTTAAATCATCAATTCCTCTAAATATTTGGAAAAGCAATATTGCATAAGACAATACTGAACTTTTTAATACTTTCTCAGCTCTATACGAAAAAAGTACGAGCAGATTATTTACGTTACGTTTATTTTCGTACATAATAAATCCTAGAAAGAATATTTTACAAAGCTTTTAAATCTAGTATATAATAATTGTTTTACTCATTTGTGTCTCTCAAGGCGTTTCAAAAGCCCCCCTCCTCCCCCACTCTCTATTACATCCTAGAAGCACAGATTTCACAGAAACCGGTGTCTAAAATCCAGAATCTCTAAACATTTCTAGTACTGACTACCGGACTGAACCTAACATAGATGGATTTTCTCTCCTGCAGGGTTGGACAGAATGAGGAGAAGGGAGGTACGAAAAATGACTAGACTCCTCAGAAACCCTATTGCTACCCAGAAGGTCGTAACTTTGAACACTTTTAGCATCGAACCCGGGACCCAAATTAGTCAATTTTTGATTAAGATGGCTATTTTCGACGCTAAGTGGCGTACATTTTTAAACAAAACACAACTTATTAAAAAGAAGTTGCAACGTACTTTTTCAAAAGTGTTATTTTACATAATTTTGACAGTCTTAAATACAAGTAATAAAAAACTATAAGGCTAAAAAAAGAGGCATAATCCTAAAATACGAAATAAACTCCCCTAAAAACTCAAAACAATAACTTAAATGGAAACAATAAATGGCTCCTAAGTCTAAACCATTCGCTCCGTACTGAACAATGGATTAATATATAAACATCCCGAGATGGAATTATCTTTTTTTCCCTCAGATGCACAAATACATACGGCTGTCAACATAATTCCTCCAAGGCGAAATGCGAACAATGGTTTCTATTTTAAATACCGCTCGGTCTTATTTACACAGATGCGTATTAGAAATCTCTGGCTCTCATTATTTGTATCCTTTTTAAATGAATTGCTACTTATTTCTAGAAAACACAGCAGGCAAGGTCCCTAATAGGTTTTTATTTACAGCTATTGTGTAATGCTATTGTGTTACATCGTAAGAGTAACAAAGATAACAAAAAAAACGAATTCCGCCTGATCGAAGCAATAGCAATAAAAGTTGGACTATTACTTAGTTTAGAAGAGAGATTTTTAGAATTAAATATTAAAATCATACCTGAATCCGATGATTCTTGAACGTTTGTTGTACATTAAAAATATTTCATCGAGATTTATTTAGTGTTTGATTGCAAATTGTACTAATTTGCGTAATGTTGTATAAATAAATGATGTGCGTAAATGTTTCAATGTACGTCATGTTAAAATTCCTGGTAAGCGTCCCTCTTAACAACATTGTGTTATGTAACTTTGAATCCGGATATAAGAACGGAAAAAAATAATCTTTCCTAAATGCAAGTATAAACATAAGAGCATGTAGAGAAAGTTATATATATATTGCGCACATCAGTCTTACTTTTCCTACTACATATTAGAGGTGGGTCAGACGAAATCGAGAAGGGGAGGTGTGTCAAACCAAGTTCAACTGTTTTAGTTTAAAGTATAGTCCTACTTTTTCACGGAAGCTCCATAAAATCACTATATGAAAGGTTTAAAACATTCAGATCTCAACTACAGTCGCTTACAACCATTTACTGTTTGTAAAGATTTACTGAAAAATTCTGAACAAAAAGTTACGCTGTTCATCTTAACTTTCGAATAAGCCTTTAACAAATTTACTACAGAGATACAGGTAGTACGGATAGTGTTGTACTCTTAATTTAATCAGCCATAAATCACTCTTTTTTTTTACTAATCCAAAAAGTTGAAAAGTTTTTAAAGAAAGGAAATAGATAAATAAAAAAGTAATTTGCTTAGCTTTATTAGAAAAGTGGGAATTTATTTTATAATTTTGTGAGAAAAACAATAAAACCATTCCTACTAGATAAGTTAAAATCATTTAACATATTGATTTATTATTATTATTATTTTGGTATGTTGACGGTATTCATAAATTTACCAATTTGCCATATTGACGAACAGTTCAAAAACTGCCAATTCGATGTTGCATAAAATAATGAAATCAAATTTTATTTCATGTGATAGGACAATTTAAATAAATATAAATACAAAAAAAAAAAAGTCTGAAGTGGGCAGCACATTATTTTCCCCACATAATGCAAAGACTTCACTTTTTTCACAGCGAAATAATGATGTATAAGATCCATGACATTTTTAATGTTGAAACGTATATTAGCATTTAGCACGTTTTTGGATGACAACATTTGAAACTACTAATTAACTATTTAATAAATAATTAACTATTGAAACTATCCAATTAACTTATATTTCGCTCAAATCTAACTTGACAATTAGAAATATTATCATCAGCTATAAGCAATCTACTAGTGCATGCTTTAAATGATTTAACAGTTAATTAATCAATTTAGCGCCACTTGCATTCATTTAGCATCATTTCTGCATATTTGACTACATTTTTGTCAATTTGGCAATATTTTAAAAAAGACCCCGAAGTCGCCAAATGTATCGCCAGAGGACAGACAGACAGAGAGAATGTTTTTTTCTTTATGGAAAGTGAGCCTATGAAAGATATTTACTACTTTTTAATTTCATGTAATTTTTTTGATTCATTTATTTAAAAAACGTAATATCTCGAGAACGATTTAAGCTAGCATTGTAAAGGTTGTGTCATTCGTTTTTTAGCGAAAATTACGCATAAAGTGATTAATTTACATTATTATATGCCCTGATAATTTATAATTTTTCAAAAATGCATTTAAAAATTAGAGGGGGCTAAGGTCTTCTAAACATTTGATCGCAATTGAAATCAGTAGGGTCCCAGAATTCACATAACATAATAACCGTGCCAAATTTCGCAATTTCGAAACGTGTCAATCGTTTGAGATATCGCACCTCCCCATCCCCCACTTCAAATAGTTCGATTCGATTCCAGTGATGCTTGAAACGTGCTTTTCTATCGAAAACACGAATTTGAATTTTAGACCCCGTTACTATACTTTCTCCATGCAATAAATATAATATGTATGCAGGAAAAGTAAAAGAACACGAGTTTGTAAAGAATGTGCCTATTATATCAAACTTTTTTATCCTTGTTTCCAGCTTGTACGACACGAAAAAGTAAAATATATATATATATATATATATATATATATATATATATAATATCAGTTTTAATAACAATAATAAAGTCATTTGTGACAGCTACTCATTATCATTCGATTTCCCGATAACATCGAACACAAGTTGACTACCGTGAAAAACGAAAATTACAAGCTGAAAATGACAAACGGAAATTGATCGCTTCCAAAGCCACACACGCTGCTCCTACAAACACGGCTGCAGATTTAGTTATAAGTATTTGGGGGGGGGGGGGGGGGGCAGTTGAAAGAGACGAGACCAACGAGTTAGAATATAATACTACCTCGATGGACGAAACCAAGACGCCAAGGACTCGCAGAAGCCAAATTTAAATAATAATCAGTTAAGCTGGGGCTAATTCTATTTATGTTTCTCTTAACCCAGATAAAAGGAGCCGCGGAGATAAGAAAAATCGAGCGAAGATGAGGGAGTTAAAAAATCGTGTATAGAGTTGAGAATTCTAAACAAACACGTTTCGCCCGAGAGCGCCCGATCGGGTTCGACCCCGCCCCGAGGTCGAGAACGGGAACATTCATATCTCGACGATGGTAATTGATGTTCTTCGATTCATGGATGGAATATTAATGGTTCGAGGGCCTTGGATTTGCGATGAAAATTTTTTGATGAAAGACCTCTTTATCTCCTGGCGAATTTTAAAATCATATGTTCGGCAATCAGCTGTTACTTCGATTTGCGATCACGTTTGCGTAGATCTGCAGAGTTGATAAGCGCCGCCCTTGGTACCATGGAACTCTCGGTTCGCCTTAGGGGAGCCGGGGATCATTCAATTTGGACCAGAGAGTTTCAAATGTATGCGAACCATTTGACTTCCAACCGACAAGCAGCAAAGTCCAAATCCAAACGCATTTTTAGGGCGCGATAGCCCTGTGGTTAGCGCGCGGAGGTTGCACTCGGTAGTCCCGGGTTCGATTCCCGCCGCTGCCCAAACTGCCGCCGTGTTCACGCGGAGTACGATCACGTTAAACATGTGGGTCCGTAAGTCCTTCCGAGAGGTTGGTGGTAGGGGAAGGAGGGTACGGTCCCTGTGGATGCCTCCCCCACTGGGTTCCGGTCTAAATTGGGTGGCACTTCCCGGCCGTCCAAACAGATACCTTACACCTTTCTGGTAGGTCGGACGGTCTGGGTCGAAGAAGAAGAAAACGCATTTTTAGGGGGCGCGATAGCCCAGTGGTTAGTGGGCATTGCACTCGGACGTCCCGGGTTCGATTCCCGCCACTACCGAAACTACCGCCGTGTTTATGCGGAGTACGATCACGTTAAACATGCAAGTCCGTCATGTGCTGATCACATCAGATTTCTTTTTTATGATGACGATTGGCGAATATCTAGTTCTGCCGTTCTGTTTGAGGCCCTCAAAAGGTCTTTAAAAGTTACCTGATTTAGCTACCTAACTGTTACTGGCTCTTCTAAATATAACTGAAAACAATGAAACTGTATGCCATTCCGTGCTAAAAAATGATGTAAAAAAAGCCTTATAAAATATAACTGGATTGAGTTTCAACAGCTCAAGTTGTGCTACGAAAAGCATTAGAGAAATGTCACCTTAAAAGCACTTTCTCCTCTCAGATTTAAGAAAATCTGAAACGTCTATCGACAGGATTCACCTTTTTTATTCCAGTGTTTGCTCAGTGGCAGTGAAAAAGGATTAATCCTGAAGAAAGGGCCTCCCATGTTTTTTCTGCTTTCAGGGGTACATTTAGTGTCTCTCTTCGTTGACACCGGCCTCAGCCCCCACACCCTTTTTCCCGTCACATTCAGACTCAAGGACGTGCCTTTCGTGCACATCTCTACCCTTAAATGTTTTACCTTTATTTCTTAAAGAGAAGAAATACTGTCCTTCTATTCAAAATTACGAGACTCTAGGGACCTTGAATTGGGACCTGTCCTAATGCAAACCCGAGAGCACGGCTCCGATTCTCTGAACTGTACATATGCTAAAATCTTTTAAATACGATTTCTCAACCAACTCTAGATGGAGTTAAAACAACAGTTTTGCTGACCTAGGCCCTCCCTAACTGATTTCCTTGAGATCCTTGAGATAAAAAATGTCTTATACACGTAACTGAAAATTATATTAATTCTCATACATTATATTAATATTCATTTGTAACATTTTTAAACAACAACCTCGTCCATACTATTGAAGTTATGAGCTGCGGCAGGGCATTTCCTCAGATGAACCATGAACATACAAAATGGTCTGGGAGTGTCTTACTTACCTTAAAACAAAGGCGTGTTTTGAGACTCTTCTCTGATAAATGGCAGAATAAAATATCGCATTTCAGTGATCTCTCAAACTGGGGTACGCGGTCGAATTTACCCACATACTCTCTACTGATAGAAATTATTTTAGTTCTTTTATAGTTATTTAAGAGGCACCATTTTCTCAAGGAACAGTTTTTAAATGGTCTGGTAATTGCAGAAAAAAAAAAGAAAGATTTGTACGCAATGCAATACCATAAGTTTTCACTGTAATGCATACTGATTTGCAAAGTATGCGTATTATACAGAAATTTATAGTTCCAAAAACACTACTGGTATCCTAAATCTGTAAACGAAGCTTGCTGTCCCAACCGGGAATCGAACCCTGGATCTCAAACGGCTAGCTGACGCTCTACCGTTGAGCTACTGGAACGAAATTGCAAGCTCTTATCGTTGAAGTGGACCCTGCATTCTCCACCCTCTAATGTCAGATTGGAGGGCAACTGACAATCTGACTGACCACCTCCTGCTACTTTTATCTCAGGTTAGCCTCCTTCAAACACTATTTTTACCCAGGTTAGTATCCTAAGTGGTGGTTATCCTCTCAATTTGAAATCGGCGCTCAATCTTCCAGAGTCCACTGAATCCGTACTAATCGTACTAGGGTCACTTTCAAATCTCCGACATTTTTACACTAACCTACAGAGTTGATTTGTTCAGAAGCCATTGTAAAGAGGCTTGCTGCCCCAACCGGGAATCGAACCCTGGATATCCGAACTGGCCAGCCGACGCTCTACCGCTGAGCTACTAGGACGAAATTGCAAACTCTTATCGTTGACGTGGACCCTGCAAATCTTTAAAATATTTCAAACCATGTGCTTATCTTGAACGTATTTAATTCGAATGTATTCTCAGACCGTCCAACCTACCCAAAGGTGCAAGGACGGCCGGGAAGTATAATCTACGTTGTTCAGTCAGAATGTATTGAAAATAACTTCAATTATAAAAAAATTACATAAGTTTATTTACATGACAATCTGCTTTATCCAGACCTGCATACCTGTCAACTTCATGAGGAAGAAAATATTACAATTTGCGGGGGGGGGGGGGGGGGGGGGGATTGTAAAATAAAATTTATAAAAGAAAACCGCAAAGAATAAAATTAATTTTTCTTCAATTGATACATTTTATACAATGTAACAGCAATAATCGTAAACACCGCCAATTTCAAGTTCGTTTTTCTCGACTGCTATTACACTAGTTGCAATTATTATTTTCTCCGCTTTGAGACCGCTATACAGGGGAAAATGAATCAAGTCTTTAGCTTTCTTGAGAGATGAGTTACAGTCCCCTACAACACGGAATATGTCACCTCAAGTATAATAAACACTTGACTGGCGGGCTAAAACGATGGAACGTTCTTAAATTAGGTGAGGAATTTTTATTAAAAAATTATACTTTGATCTTAATGCTATACTATGCTATAATCAAAAGATTAAATTATACATGGAACATTACATAGAAAATTTAATGACACCAATTTCACCATCAAATAAAATAGAATTTATAGATTAGGACAAAGATGATGACGTCACAGAGAGCCTCCATAAAAAAACAAGAATAATCAATCATGCATAAAGCATTGATTATGAAACACTTTTCAACTGAAATGCAAAATACGATACATCCAACGGTGATATTTTTTGAGTGAATTATTGGGTGATATTACTTATTTATATTCCAATAGGTCCCACAGACCGTTTGAACAACATACTAAAATTTCATTTTGATAAAGTCATTTTTACGGCAGTTATCTTGCTAACAGACAGACAGACAGAATGAACAAAGTTATAAACACTTTTCAACTATGTTGTAAAGTGTTAAAAATTATACATGCGGTTAAACGCGGTTTGATCTTAATGCTATACTATGCTATAAATCAAAAGATTAAATTATACATGGAACATTACATAGAAAATTTAATGACACCAATTTCACCATCAAATAAAATAGAATTTATAGATTAGGACAAAGATGATGACGTCACAGAGAGCCTCCATAAAAAAACAAGAATAATCAATCATGCATAAAGCATTGATTATGAAACACTTTTCAACTGAAATGCAAAATACGATACATCCAACGGTGATATTTTTTGAGTGAATTATTGGGTGATATTATTTATTTATATTCCAATAGGTCCCACAGACCGCTTGAACAACATACTAAAATTTCATTTTGATAAAGTCATTTTTACGGCAGTTATCTTGCTAACAGACAGACAGACAGACAGAATGAACAAAGTTATAAACACTTTTCAACTATGTTGTAAAGTGTTAAAAATTATACATGCGGTTAAACGAACTTCACAGAAGCCATTAGAAAAAGTGCTATCCTCCACTGAACTATATAATCCATCTACTAAACGCTGTTAATAATTAAACACTAAACTTTTATATATAAAACCGATGATTTGAATCAAAATAAATCGCCTTCTAAAATAAATTTTCTAAATTCTATTCATATTTCAATAAAGAAATATTCTAAATTAATATTTAAATGCGATTCTGTTACAATAGAAATCATCTAATCAATGTACGCTTAATGAGCGTATATAAAGATGCAAATAGGCGATCATAACTTTCAAAATACTGTCAAGTTATTGCCATAAATATAGTTCCTCATGAGCATTTTAACCTCACCGTCACCATGATTTAATTAACGTTGCCAAGTTTTACAAATGTTTGCATAACGCTTTTTCAGCACTGTGAGTAGTCATCACTGTAGTATGTGTACAGTAAACTTCCGTTAATCCGGCATCCAATGGTTCGGTACGCCTGATAGTCCGGCACGCCAAAAACATATCACATTTATTGTCGACTATTTTGTTTTAAAGATATAGTCTCAATCCTCATTTTAGTTTGATATCATATAATCTGAAAAATGTGGTAATCCGGTATCTCTGAGGTCTCGAATATGCCGGATTATCGGAAGTTTATTGTAATATGAAAACACTTCATATCAGAACGTCAAAATCTTTAATTTACCCATCAGAAATCACTTATATTAATTGAAAGTCCTCAACTGGAGAGAAGGACCCTCCTCTTTGACTTACCTGAAACAGAAAAATAACACATGAGTATTTAATGAATAGTATACTAAGTAAACGGCTATATATCACAAAGTTTTAAAAATGTACATTTGAAACCATCTTCAGAATCTTATTTAATAATCAAAAATTTATAAATAAAAAATCCTTCGATCTACATAATAATTGTTTAACGCATTTTCGTTCTTCGAGATCCTCGAGAAGACCCCCCCCCCCCCTCTCACCAGTGAATTAGAAGGCCGAATCTTAGCACATATATAGAATCGACCATGGGACAGAACCTAATGGGGACGAATTTCCGATTTTCCTCCCGGAGGGTAGACAAAATGGGGGCATGGGTTATGGCAGCTTTTAATAGCTTTAGAAATAACGCACTTCACTCCCATCGTTTTGTGACATGAAAATAGAAAATATCGTCAGATCTAAATTGGATTTATCTCTCCTAAAACAGAAGTTAAAAATGAGACAAAGAACGAAAAGATGAAGAATTTTGGAAGAAGATTTCGACAGGCATCACCAGCCCGGACGCTCAAACAGCTGATCCAAGCCCTCGGGGTTAGTCGGGCGGTCTGGGCTTTCAACAGGCATCACGCAGCTACAGAGGTAAAGGGTAGGAGTTAAAACTTCATGTTTTGAAAACACCAAAGTCGTTTGAAATAATCATTCAGGTGGCGCTGGGGTAAGTCTCACCCCATCGTATGCATTTTCTATGACGAAAGTTAGTATTAAATATATAATATTTATTCAAACGATTAATTTTTCACAAATAAATTACCAGTGAAATTATAACTACAATAATAAAGAATATTCCTGCGTATCCGAATTTATTTTACTTTCAATTTATTTTTGTCATCTTATATAGTATATACTGTACCCTGTTCCACACTATGCTTCCTACACATATGTCAAATCGTTATACTATGTTATTAATGCTCTACACTTATGTCAAATCGCTACACTTTCCTGTTGTATCAGATGAAAACATATGTATGTGGCTTTACTAATACTAGCGACACCAAGATATAATTCTCAAAGCTTTTATAGTATTTTCACCAATGAGTATTATCTCCTTCTCTTTAACTCCATGCTACTAGTTTGTTCCACCTCCCCCCACCGCACACTCTCCCACAATCTACATCATCTATTTACACTCGGCCCAATTACAACCAGAAAGTAACGCTTAAAATATTTACAATTGCACGTGCAGTCTTACTTTCTATCCCTCAAAAGCTATTATCTGCTTGTTAAAAGTTTTTCTTTTTAACACTTCCTTCGATTTCACTGGCGTGGGCGGAACTTTCTAACGGTATCCACTGTCGTTCGAACCGACGAATTTTATTTTTCGGAGTGATAGGAGACGGCTGCTTCAACCCGACTACTTCGTTAGGAGCAACGCTTGTGACCCCTTTTTCCTCCGGGACCCATCAGTAACGTTAACACTCAATAGCTTCAGAATACAGGGTGTCACCCCAATACAGCGGGTTCACTTTCATGCAAACCGGATGTATGGCGTTTTATTTTTACATTTGACTCATTTTTTCATCATTTTATGCATAACCATCTCGTTTAATTTAGTACAAAATGAGCCCCATAGTTTGCTTTGGGTGACAAGGTTGCAATGTTTAGGTCATGGGTTGAACATAATATGGTAATGATATAGGAAAACGATGTTCGCTTAGAATTCAGCCACTCAAAAACGAGTAATTTAATCGCGGCAAGCCTTTTAATTAGTATTACACCCTTAATTACCATTTAGCTACGTGGCAATTATGCGGTTGTTATCGTCATGCGGCGGCGTTTGAATTGGGTTAAGCGTAACTAAGTTATTCTGATGGCGAGTTTGCTCAATTTTAACACCCGCTTTAATAAAGGTCACAGGGGTAAATTTGCTAAATAAATTGGGAGAAATGATGAGACAGGTAAGAGAATGAATTTTTATATAATTAAGAAACTCTGTCCCTGTTCACGACGCTCATCATCCCCGTATTCGACCGGTTATAAATCAAAATTTCAAAACAATTTTCTTAGAATTTGTTAGCAATTCTCTTAGAAAAAAAAAATCATTTCTATGTAAAAATGCAATATTTCACTTTGTTCAAAAACATAAAATCAGTGAAATTACTGTGAATCAAAAACCAAAGTATCCCCCCCCCCCCCGCCCCAACACACACATACACACCAATAAAAAAAAACTAAGATTTCATTCGTTAATTTTATAGAAAACATAGTTCTTTTTCTGATAAAAATGAAGTTGTTAAATATTAGAAACGATTAGGGACGATTGTATTATTCCACTTTACATCTATTAAGTTATTCCCTGAACATTTTGATATGACATTATTGTCAATGCATTTTAAGAAATATTCTGGTTCGGCTGCCAAAAGCTAGAAATTCTAAAAAAATCGATGGAGAATCGTCAAATAACGGACCAAATATTGACTATATAAAAGCAAAACAATATTAAGATATAAAGTAATTTATGTAAAATAATTTTTTAATTTTCATTGAGGGAAATTTGCAATAAAAGAAATTTTAAAATGTTGAACAGGAGGTGAGGTGAAATGTACGACATATTTCCAAAATAAAATTTTTGAGCGAAATGTAAACTTTACGTCGTCACTGTACCAACGATGCAACAAACCTCACATGAAAGCTGTGTAGGATAGCAATAAAATAATTTGGCGAATTTCCATATCACCACCATTACGTTGTGGATGAGATTAGATGAATTTTTTTTATCAAAATACAAAAAGGTACTCGTTGTCAAATATATTTTTAAGTGATTCGACAGATATTTAGAAAGACAATGACAAAGAAAAACGGCCTGTATATTAAATATAGAAATTGTTCTCTGTAAAAACAAATTTACAAATTTATCCCCGTACCCCCTTTAATCCCTGCACTATCGAAACCAAAGGTCTAAAATAAAGTTCTTATTTTGTTTAACACTTTACAACATAGTTGAAAAGTGTTTATGACTTTATTCATTCTGTCTGTCTGTCAGCACGATAACTGTCGTAAAAATGACGTTATCAAAATGAAATTTTAGTATGTTGTTCAGACGGTCTGTGGGACCTATGGGAATATAAATGAATATTACCCAATTAGTTTTGGATTGAACCCAGGTTGAAAAAATGAAATACAATGAACCCTATATGGGACCTCATTCTTTAAACATTTTTTAAGCGAATTTAAAATTAACAAATTGCTTCAAAAATATTAGGAAATATTCAAATTATCCCATAAAATATATAAAAAAAATTTCAGTAAAATATATTCAGTAGTTTTTTAAATAAAAGTTATTTAATATAGGGAGAAAAACAAATTCAATTAAATTCTGACTCTTACTATATCCTCCAGAAAGAAAAAGAGATATATTATATAATAAATATCTTTCCAAGAGTTAAATTATTTAGATGTAAGAGAGGTTTCACATTTTAAAATAAATATGGTAGATAACAATTTTTTAAATTTTTAAATAAAATAAATTATTATAGTATTGTGATGACTGAAACGATTGGAAAAATGTTTATGAATTAAATGCTGTTTTATAGAGAGGCGATTTATATTTCGATGACGTCATTTTAATAAAGTTCATTTGTTTTCGATTAAGTTTTCAAATATAATAAATTATTGTAGTATTATGATAATTTTAAAAATATTACCGAGGAATGTATCGCATTTTAGAGATGGTTAAACCAGACAGTTTATATTTCAATGCCGTCATTTGAATGAAGTTCATTATTTTTCGGTAAAGATTTAAGTTTTCAAATATACTAAATTAATGTAGTATCGTGATAATTTTAAAACTATTACCGAGGAATGTATCGCATTTCAGAGATGTTTATATAAAATTGCATTGAAGTTGGAAAGTGTTTCATAATCAATGCTTTATGCATGATTGATCTTTCTTGTTATAGTGTTGCAAATACCTTATATCGCTTTCCCTGTGCTAAGGATAACGTTGCTGAAAAACAACTTCTACAGGTTACAATTGTTATTAATGGAATAAATCTTAACGCTGGATCTTGGCGACAAAGTTGGCGAACAACAGCCAACTTGGCGAGTTTTGGGAACTTCGAGAATTGGACAGAAACTACAATAATTTTTCGGGTTACTTAGGTTTTACGGGAACATTTTACACCCTCCCTGGACGATCCGGCCACACAATTTGTTACCATAAACCCCTGGGTTGGTCGTGTGGTCTGGGCCTTCAACCCTCCCTGGACGAGTCGGACGGTCTGGGTCTTCTACACAAAGGGTATATGAGCTGATCATATGATCACTGAAAGCGACGTAAAACGAGTAAAAAGTGAATTATGAATATTTTGAGATGATAATATCCTGTTTAGTGAATGATTTGAACGTTTAATTGCTGCCTCATTGCACCTGATGGTTGGTTTATTACCTCGTTAAATATCTGTAGCGTTTTTATCAATATAGTGTTCCTGCTTACACTCACTGGTGCTTTAATAAAGCGTTGCGTTAGTGATCCAGAAATTCGCAATCTTTCTTATATCCCAACGAATTCAGAGGAAAAAATAATTTAGAGGTAACAATAAGCACTTTATACCATCCTAAAAATGCAAAAATTATATTTGTAAAAATTTCGTATAACTTTAGAATTCATCTTCGTGGTCATGGGTTTATTTTAAAAAAATTGAAAAACACATTTAATAAACAGGATTTAAAATTTTAATTATAAAATCAGATATGCACTTAAAAGCATATATTATACATATCTATATAAATAGATTTCTCTTTATTTCTGCCTCTAATAAGAAATACCAGAAGCTTTGTCTACTAAGAAACTATTGTTTATTTGCAGAATTTGTTAATATATATATAAATAAAATATTAATTATAAGGTGTGCATATGTCTGTCCGTTTATTATCTCAGCATGGGAGAGCCCACTTCCTTCCTTTTTGTAGGAGTTACTATAAAATTTCAAAATTAAAGATTCCAAATTATTAAAGTTCTCAGCAAATTGTGAATTAAGTTTCTTTACATTCTAGATTCAGTTCGAAGAACGGGTGTACAGCCAGTTAACAATAAGAATGCTTTTAATTTGTTTTAGGAGTGGTTGATAGTTTGGGTTACTTTTCGACATTTTAGCGACTTTCTATGAACCTGAATTGTACATAGAATGACTCGTTAAAAAACCCAAAATACAGAATAGCCCATTTTTTCACATATTGAAGAAACATATAGAAATAGGCGATTGTGGATACTGATTGTAAATTTATTTACAAAAAAATATATACATATTAAAATATTTGTCCATGATCACATACCCCTAGGGCAGGCACGTATCCAGAAAAAAATTCCGATGGGGCCCACAATTTCTGGAGAAAAAACGACAATATGCTTAAAATAAAAATATATTTATAATTGATTTATATATTTTAAATTCGTAAACATCACACAATACATTTCGAAATATATTAAAGGGCAGAAGCTGGCAAAAGCATCTTATTTTAGGAGATGACCTAAAAACATATATAAAGAACCTAAATTTCGGTGGGGAAGGGGGTATCTCAGGTCCTTGATCTCTCCCCGACTAAGTGTCCTGCCTGGGGGTATCCGCATCAATTTGGTAAACATTTCATACAGTAGGAGACAATAAAAATACCCAACTTCATTAGAATTTAATTTTATTCGTCTCTAATACAACGATCTTATTCTGCAGAACAAAAAAACGAAAATAAATAATCCACGGATTCGACCACAAAGGGGGATACCGTTACAATGTTGTCCGCCCACGCTGAATGGCTAACCAATGCACCAGTTGTGCGAATGACCCAAGGCAGCCGGCTTCGGATTACCGGAATGATTTATTGACCCAGCTCAGATCTCAGACTCTCGTGATAAAATACGTATGCAAATCAAAGAACCGCGCCAAGGCAGCATTAATAAAAATCGGAGGAAACTCGATGCAACAAGGCTAAAGCAATCAGACGCATATTTGCATGAATAAAATGCAAACGGCAAAATATGTATTTGTAACATTGATGCAATAAAAAACAAGTGGGTATGCGATACATTGCTGTTTCCATGACTTTTTTCGCATTTTGACGTCTAAACAGGCAAAAAAACCCAATCTCATAAGTATGTGCACTAAATCCTTTATTGATCAGCTAGCTCTCATATCAAAGCATTTGAATAAGCTTTATTTGTTACGAATAAAAAAAAAGCCGGCAAAACTATACGTCAAATCCCAAACAGACGTAGTGGAAATCTAAATATTTGGAAAAAATAAGAAGTGCATGCTTCATTAGGCGTAGAACGTGTTTTTCGCGGCGAAGCAAAATTAAGTTTCTGAGTACTCTGTTTTCCCCTCGTATCTTAACAATTTTTCCTGTCTATGAAAAAATACTACTAAGGTAATCCCATTTATATAATAGCCTATTTCTATAAAAGTTGGTATCATTTACATGAGTTTCTTTGGAAATTTTTTAATAAAATGCAAAATTCTCTTTGCGAATTCTGTGCACGATAAGGGGAAAAAATTTAAGTACGATACAGGATAAAAATGGTGGAGTTGCTTTCACAATATGTTGTATCCCATCTTTACAAATTTTGGTATCATTCGATTCAGCAGTTTTGCAGAAAGTCAGCGACGTTTAACCGATTACATCTCAAAAAGGACGTTTGCACATATTGTCACGACTAACGCAAAAGAATAAGAAATAGTACTGCTGTTTCTATTTTACTTGAACGTACCCTTAAATCGGTTGTGACAGGTTATTTCGCCTTCCTATGTCACAATATGTTAATGATATATCTTATAAAACAATAAACATGTTAAAATAATTTGCATTTATGAGCTATGTTATAATGGCACAGTTTTGGGTACTTCGAAAATAACGGGTAAACAGTATGCATAATACACAAATTTTAACAACTCCCCTATCAAAAGTACCCCTTTTCCCCTAAATCTTATCCTAATTTATTTCTTATACCACGAGCTTATCATGACTTTTATTCAATTCCATCGGATCTCCACCTCTGCATTCAGATAAATCATTCAGACTTGATCAGAAATGCAATTGCTGCACATACTATCCTAAAACTGCCGTAATCTTAATCCTTTTCCCTAAAACTGCTGTAATTTTTTATCCCTAATGCTGATGCTTTTCTACTCCTAAATCCCTAATCTTTCTGCTCCTAATGCTTATTGCTAGCACTTTCCTAAATATGCTCCAATGTCAACCTTTTCCTTAAATCTGCTCTAATCTTAATCCCTAATCTTTTCTGCTGCTGAATCGTATCCAAATTTATTTTTCATACAATAAGCTTATCATGACTTTGAAGTAAATTCCATTGATCTCCGCCATCTGCATTCAGATAAATCATTCTTACTTCGTCAGAAGTGATTATTGACCGCACTTTCACATTTTTGGAGAATTCTATACTCTGTGAGGTAAACTTCACCTTAAAAGATCACTGATTTGATTCTTTTTCTATTAAAACACAGCAACTGTACGCATTTTCCCCCGTCTTTAAGCTATTGTTTTTCACATGCATGTTTAATGTATTTTGTCAATTAAATGAAGTTTTATAATAATTTTTGCATTTAAATACATGTCACAAAATACTGATTCGTTCTCTTGCTCCCCAATATGGGCTGTCATTTTTAACAAAATCTATTCACTTGCATAACTGGCTTCCGGTTAATTGTGCTTTTCTCACTCTAGTGATTTTATTTGCCCCTACGATCATAACCGGGCGCAGATAATAAGTAGTCAGATTTAGTTAAACTCTTCTCTCCTTCGAAAGTTTTAGAACTATGTTAACATATGTAATAAAGTCTCTTCCTTGAAACTGAGCTCATTTTTATTTCTTTTTTTTTCTCTTCGTGAGGTTTTCTTCTTATCCACACGCATCTAAAGAGAAATTCGAATGCGATCGTCCCACGTCGGTCGTTTAATTGGCTTCATCAGACGCGACGCTTCCTCAGAGAACCGGGAAAAAAATATAGAGAGAGAATTCCCATGAAGGCAAATGACTTTCAGTATCATCAACATAAGCATTTCAAGCCCACAACAGAAAATATATGTCGTGTCTCTACTCGACTTTCTCATATATTAATATTTCCCAGAGACTCAAAATCTTAAATGCATCAAAATCTTAATCAGAATGGGAGAAAAAATGTATCATTTTTCAAATTTAGTACTAAGTTATTATTTTAAAATATTTCGTAAAAATTCTTTAAAGTTTCTTTTTTCTTACTGGCAACAGTTTATAGTAACACCCTTGAGTTGAATGCATTTTCTTATCAATATCTTTTATAGTTCAAATTATCCATGTTCCTCGGGATACTATAGATTATCATCATTTTTTCGAAAATTACCATTATTTCCCATAGAATATAATGCTATGAAAGCCTTAAAAATTTGATCTCCAAATCGTGAAAAATACTAAAAATTCTGTTTATTTCTAGTTTTTCACAAAGTATCTGCGTCTAAAATTATGGGTTATTCACAGCGCAGTAACAGTATGTTGTTGTTGAGACCCAGACCGTCCGACCTACCAGAAAGGTGTAAGGTAACTGTATGGACGGCCGGGAAGTGCCACCCAATTTAGACCGGAACCCAGTGGGGGAGGCATCCACAGGGACCGTACCCTCCTTCCCCTACCACCAACCTCTCGGAAGGACTTACGGACCCACATGTTTAACGTGATCGTACTCCGCATGGACACGGCGGCATTTGTGGTAGCGTGCAAATCTAGCGCGCAAACCACGGGGATACCGCACCCGAGATGGCCAACAGCACGCGGTGTTCCGAGGTGGTCACCCACCAAGTACTAACCGCGCCCGATGCTGCTTGACTTCGGTGATCTAACGAGAACCGGTGTTTTCAGCACGGTACGGCCGTTGGCCCGCAGTAACAGTATGTGAAACTCATGTTGATATTAGGTGCTAAGTTTGTAAATGCAACAATATATAATTCTCAAATAAATCAACAAGAAAGATCAATCATGCTTAAAGCATTGATTATGAAACAATTTCCAACTTCAATGCAATTTTATTTAAACATCTGTAAAATGCAATACATTCCTAGGTAATATTTTAAAACTTATCACAATACTACATTAATTTATTATATTTGAAAACTTAAACCTTCATCGAAAAAAATGAACTTCATTCAAATGACGGCATTGAAATATAAATTGCCTGGTTTAAACATCTCTAAAATGTGATACATTCCTCGGTAATAATTTTAGAATTATCATAATACTACGATAATTTATTATATTTGAAAACTTCATCGAAAACAACTGAAATTCATTCAAATGACGTCATAGAAAAAATAACACGCCAGGCTCTCTCTATAAAAACAGCATTTCATTCATAAATAATTTCCCATTCATGCCATTCATCACAATACTATAATAATTTATTTTATTTAAAAATTAAGACCATGGAGCTACAAGTAATTAAACTTCATGCGTAAAACTTCATCGAAAAAAATCGTCCTTTTCTCTAAAATCAATGAATATTTCATTCATATCAGCTATGCAGACTCCATAAACTAAATGATTTTGTGTTAAAGAAATACAGCAATTCTAATACAACTCATTCTAACATATTTTGCTGTTTACATTTCACATAAGTGAAAAATAGGCTTCGTTGTAGAAATAATCAAATTTGGATGATCATTTAAACTCAAATATATTGTCATTGCGTTGTTTTAGTATATAGCTACACAGAATTTAAGCAAAAATAAAGCGGTTTTAGGAGGAATACAACACCCAATATGAATTAAAAAGAACTTTAAAAATCACGATTTTGAAACCAGATGGATGCAATATTTTATTTTGAAGTGGGTCACGTGATCTTTTCATATCATGGTCACGTTATCGCTTCATATAAGAGGTGTAATTATTATTTTAATTTTCATTTAAAAAACTACTGAATATATTTCGCTGAAATTTTTTTTATATATTTTATGGAACAATTTGAATATTACCTAAAATTTTCGAAGCAATTTATGAATTTTAAATCCGCTTATAAAATGTTTTAAAAATTAGGTCCCATAGGTCTCAATGTATTTTATTTTTTCAACCCGGGTTCAATCCAAAACTAATTGGGTGATATTATTCATTTATATTCCCATAGGTCCTACAGACCGTCTGAACAACATACTAAAATTTCATTTTGATTAAGTCATTTTTACGGCAGTTATCGTGCTAACAGACAGACAGACAGAATGAGCAAAGTCATAAACTCTTTTCAACTTTGTTGTAAAGTGTTAATAAAAACACCTAATGCAATGGATTAGAAAAACTTTAGCAAGTACAAATAAAATAACAATGCAGTATACAGACGTTTTGAAGATATTCTGTATCCCCCTTCGTCAGTGCTTAAAAACAACTCGAAGTCAAATTAATTTGCAGGCTGCATTGCTATTTTATGGACCATTCTAACCCCTTGACTTCGGATTTGTTGTTTCTCGAGCACTGATGAGGAGGATCCAGCGTATACTCATAATAGCTGTATGTTGCATTTTATGTGTACTTGAATACGTTGCTCAATTTTCATTAACCTTAAAGTCGTTTTTCTCGAAACGAGATTTTTGACACTGCGCGCAAGATAACTCTCAAACTTCTGAATAATTTTTTTCATGGAATTTTCAGAAAATGTAATGTATGCTAGTTTCTACTTTCTCATACGTAGGCGTTCAGAAAGTATTGTTTTCACGAAAATTTTCGATTTCGAGATTTTGAAGCCTCTATATGTTTTTTAAAACTAGCTAAACACGTTTTGACTAATTTTAGAATGATGTCCACCAGTCTGTATGTCGCCTGCCTGTGGTCGATTTATTCTATACACGATAGCGACCACAAATATTAACGAATTTTCACGAAACTTTATATTCGGCTTTGTTATAAAAAAAATCTAGAGCTAGATAAAAAATTTTTAAATTGGAGTGAAAACTTCGAAATTTATTTCAATTTTATTTTTTTTAACATGGCAGCATAGAACAAAATTTGACATAATCATGCATGAAAGGGTTTATTTATGACTCAATGATCATGAAATTTTACAGCTTTAACCATTGTGACAAATAGCCGAGATACAATTATTTTTGTTCGTGACGTCATTGGCTCCCTCAGGGGCAAATTACATTGTCAAGTATAGTATCAACCGAAAGATTTTTTCAAGCCTTTTAAAGTGAAGGGCAATACGCTATAATTGTAATTACATGGGCCCATGATACCGTTTTTTCAAAATTTTTCTTGTAAAATTTAAAAAAAAAAAATAATAATAATAATAATAAAGGATTCTGGTATGAGAAAGTTAATTTGAGCCACACTATAGTTAAACTTTTCCGATTTTCTTCTTACAAAGATATTTTTATGAACGCTTATGTAGTCCAAATTTCAAAAATGTTATGAAAGTTTAAGTGCAGCATTCCCTAAGATAGAAATGCACTTTAAATATAAATTACTTCATGTTCAAAATAAGCAATTACTCCTGAAGTATAAGTAGATACCAAAAATTATATTTCATATGCAAGATTTTCCGAGTAATGTAGCAAACAAATTGCTGAATTTTTGTTTGACAAACGGCTAATGGTTTATGGATCAACTATTTAAAAAAAATATCCCATTATAATATATTTTTAAAAGAATGTTCATTAAAAGAAAATGTAGATTTATCACTAGAATAAAAAGCGGGATTTTAAAATGTATACTTTATTATAAAGTATAAAATATCGAATATGATAATTAATTTTTTTACTTATAAAATGCAAAACATTTTAAGAATCCTGTGACCATTAAAATTTCGATAGAGCAAAGTAAACATTTTAATATTCGGAAGGATGTATAAGTTGTTAAAACCTGTGTGCATATTCTGGGAGATTCAATTTGTAATACCTGTGTACACAGTGTACCGATATATACAGTGTATATATTGTATACAGTGGAAACCGGTTTTAATGAGCCTTCGTCTATAACGTACTGCACGGTCTGGCTCATTTTATTAGGGTCGATTCATTAAAAACGAGGCAAATAAACAATTTTGGGACTCATATTTGCAGACAATAAATTGAGTAAGAACACGCATTGAAAATAAACTCAAACATTGTTGAAGTCTGCTGCTATCTAAACGGCATGCGTGAAGGAACTGCGGAGTACGCAAGATGACATATTTATCCATCAAAGACACGTTTGCGGACCTAGGGAACATGTTCCGCTCACCTTTTAGATAACTTATTCGATTAATCAATCACTTTCGATAACCTCCACATCCACTCTACAGCACCAGCCAGCACCAAACCATGGATTTTAACTCGGCAAAATTGGGAGTGGCAATCCTAATGGTCAGATGCCTCTCATTTATTTCGAATGTTTTGAAGACTTGTTTTTTTTGCCCTTAGTGTGTGGTCTCTAAAAGTAGTTTTTTAAGGGGACGGTGGACGTTGAAATGAGCAAAATCGACTAAAAAAGTTTTTAATATATAACATTATTTTACACATTTAATATTTGCTTACGGGTGGGACAGCGTCCATCCCAAACGAAGAACCTCCCAAAAAGACAGGTATTTGATATACCCTATCCCAAACAGTTCGATCTTCCTTTGCAAACATTGCACCTGCTGCAGGTGCAATGTTTCTGTCAGCGATTTCCATGGACGCCAATGCCTGCAAAGGAAGATCGAACTGTTTGGGGCAGGGTATATCAAATACCTGTCTTTTTGGGAGGTTCTTCGTTTGGGATGGACGCTGTCCCATGTCCCACCCGTAAGCAAAAGGTTGAATGCATTTTTTTTTCGAAACGGAATTTTCAAAGATTTTACATTTTTAAAATGCTCCATGCGTCTTAATTTTTATTTGAGATTCATGAAATTTGACAGGAAGATACCTTTCATACTTTTTAATGAAACTGAGTATACATTTTATAATTGGACTTTATTAAGGTAATTAAAAGTGAATAAGAACCTAATTAAATGATGAAAATTAAGTTTTAATGCAGAAAAATATTTTTTTTTAAATTAACTTTCTAAGGGATTTAAAAATGAATACCCAAATTTGTTCATAATGTGTTTTGAGTAATCATAATGTAAAATTAATCAAAAATGTGGACAAATGGCACGCAAGGAGCATTTTCAAATTTTCGTTAAAAAAATTAAATTTAAAAAAAAAATACAAAATTATAACAAAATTGAAAAAAATGTAATGGTATTTTATATAGTAACGTTAAAAGAAATATTTATACAAATTTTCATGCTTCTAAGTCAATAAATAAATAAAAAAAATTTCAACGTCCACCGTCCCCTTAATCCATAAAAATAGAGTTGAAATTTTTTTTTTATCTCATCGTCACGGGAGAACGGCTGTATTGATTTTCATGAAATTTTGATGAGTAGCGTTTGGCATGGTCCTACTTAAAATTTTAAAGTCCTGCTGTTTGTCTGTCCGACCTACTGTCTCCTCACTTTTGTCGCGACCCAATCGTAATGAGCCTCTAAAAGCGACCAATTCGTTGTTCGAGTCTCCAAATTAATCTGACCTAATATTTTGCAATTTCATTTTTTATACAGTTTTTAATTCCATTTGTAACGATAGTAACAGAGTTGCTTTTTAAATCCCGAAATCGTCTGGCTGGCTATTCTTTTAATCTAACAGCTGAAAAATAATGTTATATTTATTGAATTTTTAGCTTAAAATATTTGAAAACTCTGAAAATAAGGCAACATGATCGGAGATGAAATATTGCTTTACATACATAAATTTTCATATTAATGAACGATAAAATATGCGCCATCTTTATGCTTAAATTTGAATCTGTTTTTGATATTCAGAACTTTTATTAAATTAAGATGTCACATTTAATTACCAATAATAATTTCTCATTATATAATAAATAATCTTAAACTTATGTCTACATAAACTGAAAATTAAAGCAATTCGTGGCTAATAAGATAAAACAAATATTTAAAGTCATCAATCAGTTTTAGGGACTAAGAAATAACCTCCTTCCTCGGAAAAAAACGAGACAAGCAGCCACTTCAGCAAAATCAGCCACTTCAGCCACATCAGCATAATCAAACAGCAACAATAGGTATGAAATAATCAAACAGCAATAATAGGTATGAAATAATCAAACAGCAATAATAGGTATGAAATAATCAAACAGCAATAATAGGTATGAAATAACCGGACAGCAATAATAGGTATGAAATAACCGGACAGCAATAATAGGTATGAAATAACCGGACAGCAATAATAGGTATGAAATAACCGGACAGCAATAATAGGTATGAAATAATCGGACAGCAATAATAGGTATGAAAAAATCGGACAGCAATAATAGGTATGAAATAATCGGACAGCAATAATAGGTATAAAATAATCGGACAGCAATAATAGGTATGAGATAGGATGAAACAAACGGCAGAAGAATGCAAAGAAATTGTTCAACGACAGAAAAGAATAACTGCGAATATACAAGTTAGCGTAATTATTAATATATTTATTTTATTCTTTGTTAGATGTTGCTAATCTTGTATTCTTGTAGCACATTCCGTTCCTATTTTCTGCGATTTGAAAAATATTGCACGAATAAAATTGGCGTAGCAAACTGATTTTTTGTCAAGTGTCCGTCCGTCTGTCACACCTTTTTTAGGCACTTCCAGAATAGATAAAGACTTGCAATTTGGTACACGGGTCGATCGTTTGATAAAAACCCCTAGAAAATTCGAATTTTTCAAAAAATGTTCTGTAGAGGATGTGTTCCATACCAAAACGTTCGAAAAGTGAAATGATAGAAAAGCATGCTTTGTGATGAGATAGAAACTTTAAATTTCGTGTAGGGTTAAATCGTTTTAAAGAAAGAAAGTGTTGAAGACCCAGACCGTCTGACTCATCCGAAGACTTGAGCAACCATTTGGACGTCCGGGAAGAAAGAAAGTGTGTAATTTCAGATTTTCCATATTTGCTACTCTAGAGGGTGCCACACAAAAATGTTCGATTTGCCAAATAAATGAGAAACGCCTCCTTTAAAATTTGACAGAGGCTTGAAATCTGATATATGAGCTAATTATTTGCTGGAAACATCCAAGATGAATAGAGTTTTTCAAAAATGTTCGTTTGAGGGAATGCTCCAGAGAAAAACGTCCGAAAGTTTATATGATAAAAAAAAAAACAAGCATATACGGAATGAGATAGAGATTTCAAATTTGGTGTACGGGTAGATAGTTCGAAAGGAAGAAAGTGTGCAATTTTAGTTTTCCAATATTTTCTACTTTAAGGATTGCCGCACACCAAAATGTTCGATTTTCCGGAAAAATGAGAAATTCATCCTTTAAAGTGGGATAGAGGCTTGATATTTGGTGTATATGCCAATCATCTGATAAAAAACCCAATATTAATAGAGGTGTTCAAACATGTTCATTTAAAGGGTGGATACTCCCCACAAAAAACTTTCGAAATGTGAAATGATAGAAAAACACAGCGATAAGATACAGACTTTAAATTTGACGTAAGGGTAGATAGTTGGAAAAAAAAAGAATCTGTACAATTTCAGTTCTCCATAATATGACACTTTAGGGTTGTTGCACGCTAAAATGTTCCGCCGAGTGAGAAACGGCTCCTTTAAAATTTGATAAAGGCTTGAAATTTGGTACATGATCTAATCATTTAATGAAAACTCCCAAGGCGAATAGAGTTTCTTAGAAATGTTCTGTAAAGGAGGATGCTCCACACCAAACAAGAAAGGTGAATTGAGAGATAAAGAGAAAAAATTTGATACACGGGTTAATCAATCCTTTTCTCGACCGTCCAAACTGCTGCTCATGTCCAAGGACGAGTCGGACGGTCTGGGCTTTCGACGGGTTAATCAATCGATAGAACCTAAGGAGAAAATTGTATTTATCAAAAATTTTCATTTAATGGGTACTCCACACCAAAACATTCGAAATGTGAAATGATATTAAAACAGACTTTGCAATAAAATAGAGACTTTAAAATTGGTGCAAGATCGTTAGATAGGAATAAAGTGCATAATTTCGGGTTTCTAACATTTGCTAATTTAGGGAGGCCGCACACTTAGATGTTTAATTGGCTAAAAAAATGTGAAATGCCCAGTCTGAAGTGAAACAGATATTTGAAATTTCGTAAGGGCGACTGATTTGAAAAGCACGATTAAAAAAATCGAATTATTCAAAAATTTCACGTTATTCGGACGTTGCTTATTGTGAGATCGCTGAATTTCAACAGATATTCGGCTAGTGTTATACTATTTCTGGTAGAAGTATTTATTTAAACAGTAAGCAAAACTTTCTTATTTTTATACAGAGCCCTGTGGTAGGCCTAAAATTGCTTCATTGTAATCCTGAGTGATTAAAATGTTGTTAACGGTGGACGGGGTTAAAACAATGCTCTGCATCATAACGTGTTTACGTTGAATGTTTCTGTTAGTAAATACTTCTTGTAGAAACATTCTAAAATACTTATTTTAAGAAGTTTTATGCTCACTATCTCACCTTCTGTTCCGTGCTGTCGAGCTGCAATAGGCACTAAAGCATGGTTCACGGGTGATGACCAACACTCGCTTACTTATATGAAACGCCCTATTGTAGGAAAGAAATATATTTGTTATTATCACTATTTTTAATTCAGGATTTTTCATTTCATTGCCCCTCTTTGTATTTTTCATGTTCAAATATAAATAAAAAGACCACTTAAGTTGTAGTATTCTTCAAGTATGTTTTGCTTAAATTTTCTTAATTTCGCCTGCGGCTCATAGTAATTATATTCATATATTCAAAAATCTGGAAATAAAAGTATCAACATCGATATCCCAGTTCTGAAAATCAAAAATACCGGTTTTCAATTCTGTCCCAGTATTGCATGCGCCCCTATACCATGGACGCTACGGGGTTAATACCCACTGCCAGAGTCAATTAAACTCTTCGTTGTTACCCACATTTATCCATTTAAAAAATCTTATGAAATGCAATCTAAATATTAAAATCGAATGATATACCGAACGCAGGCATCGAGTCCTTCCAGTCATCTCCGGTCGAAGCAACCACTTTTGTCACTCTCTCACGTTCTCTTGCCCTTTCATTGTCCGATTTAATAAGAAAACTTTGTTGGGTCAGAGATCGGAACTGGGAAAATGGAGGGCGTGGGTGGCGCATAACATTTTTCACTTCGTTTTCCTCAATTTCGAAAAAGAATGGATTCACACCTACATAGTATTGTATACAAGCCATTCGGAATGTCACTTGCTTACAAAATTGCAAAAACTCAAATTGCGATCTTAACAGAGGGATGCTTTCATAGATCATTTGGCTGAAAGTAATTTCAGCCAAGGCACTTTTCCAACGCAATAGTAATTGAAAAATTTTCAGTAACGGGAAGCTTAGTGATTCTTGAAATGTACTTAATGCTAACCTACATATACTATGGAAACTATGTTCGGTTAATTGTTCAGTTTTGTCGTCTTACATCCTTTAATGAGTACATTGCCTAGATGGTTTTCATAGTAACAGAATTTATTTTGAATATTCATTTAGAATTATTAAATATATTATTGACATTCAATGTTTCAATATATTATTATAATTTAATATTCAATTTAATTGCTGAAATCGGAAGGAAAATGAATATTTTGAATTTCAATGATGGGGATTCAGCTAAAACCTCCACGGCAGCGACTGGTTTATGCCGATGGAAAAAGGATTTCAATGATATGAATAATGAATCTGGGAATTTTAACTCAAACCATCGGTTTAATGCATCAAAACTTTAGTTTTAAATTAATAATAGCGTTAAATAGAATGAATTCTATAACTTAGGAGGTCTACAGTTTTTCCTATACCTCTCTACACTCAAGTTAGTTTTATTTACAGTAAACATAACTTAATACCAGACTGATACAGGAAAAGCTGTAAAGGTTCGCCATTTTATACAGCCATTGCACAGACAGAAGCACACACTCACACAGGAGTTAAGATAAAAATTGTGAATTCGTGTTCTAGAGTCTATAAAATACGCAAATTTATCAAAAAATCAACTTTCAATTTTCGACCCCATTTCGAAACTTTTCCTATACATCACCATGCATGGCAAGGAAAACAAAGATCTAATGTGGACAGCACATAACTTTCCTTGCAGACTCAAATTAATTCGCAAGCAAAGCAGGTTACTATTATCCGAATCGCACCAAAATCTTATCAGTACCAGGGTCATAAGTGACTTACCTACCAAATAGTATTTCCGTAGTCTAGAAGGCTCGAAACGTGCAGGTATGTCGAAAACTCGAGTTTAAATTTCTGACACTATATTAATACTTCCCCTATACATCATCATGGATTGCAAGGTAAGCAAAATGTGGTAAATCAAAGGACCACATTTAACCAAGTAAAATGACAAACAACCAAGTAAAATGACAACTCACTCTACTTCTCCCTCTGCCTCGATGCCCTATTTCTATAATAAACTCACAATTAAAACATAAAAGAGGTCAAATTAATAAGAAAAGGATCATCCATCATGGACTCTTCAAAGAAAAGATGGAACAGGGATCTCTGTAGGAAAACTTCATGCTTTCGACAAGATGCGCCCCATTCATCAATATCTTCTTCACAAGTCGGTCTCGGTGGGTCATTTCATCTCACCGATGCCCCCTCTCTGTAGCAATTATGTCATTCATCATGAAACAGAAGCCCTTTGACACACCTGCACCGACATTTCTTAAAATTGAGACCTAGCTTAATACTCGACGCCACGTCGAAGTGGTTTGCCTTTTAAATTTTGTTTAAAAAAAGGAAGAAATATGTTTTGCAATACCGCCATGAATACGAAATACCGATTTTTCTGTATTACCGGTGTTTCATATTTACCGAATTAATAAATTAAAATGTACTACCGATCCTTACTGCTCTTTATTTTCGTTATTTATCAGGTGCTTGACAAACAATGCAGAGTACTACAGGCATTCATTCGTTGGGCGTTTTTGTTGATCGAATCGATTCCGTTTCTGATCATTATCTCGACTTGTTAGTTTGGAACTACATTTTTAGTTTTGAGTTTGAGAACTAAAAGTATTATCTCTATTTCCCCTTAATTTGAAGAATGTTTTATTCATTTTGTTCTTAACCGTGTAACTAACTTCCAAAATAAGTTTGAAAATCAATTTCTTCCATTATTAATCAAATATTATGAATCCATTATTTTTCTACAGCTTTATTCAGATGATTTTCTACACTATATTACAAATTCTATTAAAAGCATCAATCAGTTTTGAAGGGAAAATGCAGCCGCTTTCTTCAGGATTAAAAGGCAAAGCAACTACCCCATTATAGGCTTGAAAGCGTCTCTCTTACCATTCAGGATATTAAACCCACTACGAATTATCTTTAAGAAATTTCCAATAAAAATAACAAATATTTCATATTTTAATAGCAAATATTCCATATTTTGTCCAAAATGTATACTTCATACTGATGTTCGGTTGAAAAAACCTATTTTCTTTAATACAAGAAAATATATACAAAAATATCTATCTTTATGCTAGGATTTGGATTTTGTTTCAGGCCTGGTCCCTGGGCCTAAGAGTGGCCAGTGGATTGAATCGAACCCATTTCCCTTAGAAAGCTTCGAATAAGGCCGTGTTCTGGTTTAGTTTAGAAATTTTCAAATCTAATGGACCCAACAACTTCTATGCCTTGACAATTTATGCATTAACATACACAAAAAATATGTGAAAAACTATTGCTAAAAAATGCAATGCGGATGGGGGGGGGGGGGGGGACTAAAACACCTTCCAAAATAATTCTGAGTTTGCGATTTTTAATATATCTAAAAGTGTCCCCATTTCAGGCCGAAACTCGAGGATTGTCGGGTCGGGCTCGGACTTTTTAAACTGAAAAATTGGTCCGAATTGGCTTAGGGATTTATTAAAGACATCCTTAACCGATTAACAGTCTATACAATTTTGGCCCATGAGGACTCTCTTGTGAAAAAGTCTCCAAAATTTTTTACAGTGCAGATTAGGACCCACTGCTATATTACTTTCACTTGAAACATTCATATTGTCAAATATTTCGTTTCTTACATTCGTCTGATGCAAGGCAGAGGACTCAATTAGCTGGGAGGAGAGTACGCTCAGTTGTTGTAAAAAAAAAAAACATTGCAATAATTTGACACTTTTGGGCGTCACTTACGAGGCCATGATGACAGAGTACTTACGCCGCAAAAAAAAAGGGTTAATGGAGACGGGGGAAAAAAATGACCAACACCTTTCCACTTTCAAACCACTTTCAAATCAGACAAAAAAGTATCGCGTTTGTTTGTTTACTTTTTGCGACTTTTGCCGATATGCGACCGCGGTTAATGGGTTGAAAAGTCAATCCTAAAATGCATTGTTAGTGAAATTAGAGCACTCATTCTAAATAAGTAGTTTAACTCTTCGTGTCTGTCATTTATGGCAGATTAATAGCAGGGTTTGAGACTCACTCGCATTTATAAATACACCGATACGTATACATCTGTAACCAAACATTTAAAATTTTGCTAATCCCATTTTATCTGCATTGTGCTTTATATATTTATGTGTTTGATTTTCATGTAGTATGTTTATTTTATGCCTTTTCACTTTATATGAATTTACTTTTTGCCGATGAGCTATTTGTGATATTAATTTGTGGGTGGACAGTATAAAAATCTCTTATGTGCTTGTACAATGTCATATGCCTCTGATTTAGGTCGTTTTACTCCCGAAAGCGCTCAGGCAAATCTTATACAATTTAAGTCCTGTGTACTGCAATAAACTTTATTTTATTCTTTTGACAGTTATCTTTTCTTTGGATTCTCAAGACCTATTCTTCATCATCTTCGGCTGATGGCAGTCTCTATAGGACTCCCACCTCTAGTCTCAAGTTAGTTTTTCATTACTACACATCACACTATTTGATTGGCTACAGAACTTAGGGTGCACCGCTCCTGGGTGCACCGCTCCTGATGGCCTCTCTTCCAAGTTAAAAGAATTTTCTTTATTTTTTTTCTAATTGAAAAGAATAACGCGAGAATGAAAACTGGTAAAAAGTCATTTTTTCATTATGATACCGATTATAATACGTGTAATTACAAACAACATGGACTCTTAACTGAATGTATGAGAATGTCTAATATAGCCTCTGACTCCAATTTATATTTTTGTTAACTTATCGGTCTGATTTACGTTCATATTATGTGGTTGATTTATTTAAAGTAAGTATTTTTTTATTTCTAACAGTAACACTTGATACCATAATCTAGTGTTGAAAACCCAGACCGTCCGACTCATCCAGTGGACTTAGAGCATCTATTTGGACGGCCGGACGATAATCTAGTGTGCAAGAGCTCACAGCACATACGCCACAGAATGTCTAGTATAGCCTCTTATTCCAAATATTTTTTAACATATCAGTCTGATTTACGTTCATATTATGTGGCTGATGTACTTAAGTTATTTTTTTTTTATTTCTAGCAGTAGCACTCGATAGCAATCATTCACTAATGTGTTAAGAACACACAGCACATACGCCACAATAGAGACAACAAAAAGGGAAGAAATGCACTAAAACTAAGACCATAACATTCAAGAACATACAAAAAGTTAAAAGTAAACTGCAGATCTAAAAAGTCAATCAGAATAGAGCCTAGATGATCTCTCTTGCTCGTCAATAGATTTCATAAATGTTTCCCACCAAAGCCGGGCAGTTCTTAAAATGGGAAATTAAATCTGTGGGGGGCCGCATGATCCCCGATGGTGGGGGATAGGTTCGAACTTGGAACCTTTAGATTACTGAGCCGGTACTTATACCATCTGGCCTAAAATAATTCTCATAGGCCGAGGGAATAGTCGGCGAGTCTTTCGTAGCGATGAGTGACGCAATGCCGCCCCCTCTAATTTAGTTGATCAGCCCTCCCCGTTGTCCGCTAGTTTTACTCAAGCTCAAGGCCATGCGCCCTCCGGGGCGCCCCTCACCCTTCGTATCTTTCTCTACCTTTACTGAAAGCGGAAGCCCACTTGGGTCCCAGTCCCCCCCCCCCCTCCCAGCACGACTTAGATAAAAATTATACCCATTTTATGAAACACTTTTTCCTTATTCTTTTTCTCTTTGCTAGAAGTTTAAAGGGAGGATCATATCCTCTCCTGGTCACTTCTCTAATCTCGTCCTTGATATCATGAGAATGCCGCCCCCTCGTGTGAGGGGGCAGCACTGCGTCACTCATCACTACGAAAGACTCGCCGGCTATTCCCTCGGCCTGTGAGAATTCTTTTAGGCCAGGTAGCATAGTACGGCGCTCGGTAATCTGAAGGTTCCGAGTTTAAACCTATCCCCCCAGCATCGTGGGATCTGCGACTCCCCACAAATCTAAATAAATATTTAGTCATGCCCCATCTTCAGCCGAAAAGTTGCAACAGCATGGCATCCTGGGAAGTTGGAAATTTCATCAAGGAAATTCAACTTAAGGATAAATCAAATAGGATAAGTCAAACTTGAATGAAGATCCTATACTTAAATTAGCGAAAGCTTTAAGAAAAGTTATTTTACTCCGGTTCAGATGTGAAATTTTGTGAAAACGTTCGGAAACAACATATTACTACTAAAAGGATCCTTGGTTGGTTCTGTCTGATAAAGGAACGAGACCTGGCAAATCATACTTATAACGCAATGAGCCGGTCCATAGACAATGCTGACTGAAATGGAATCGAGATCTTGACTTTAGAAACGCTTCCTTTAGACGGGTTCTTTGACAAAAGAACTCACTTAAATGACAAAGTGTAGCAGAAAACACTCATGAAAACCAGACCACACTTTTGTACGAACCGAATCTGTAAGAGAACACGTCTTAACACACTTGGGCGTCAACAGTATAAGCTTGATGACAGAGCACTTTATTTCTCAAAAGAGTTAATGATAGCACTGGGAAATGAAAATCTTGTTTTCCTACTTTCACCTTTTCTGTAGAAAGAGAAAGAATCTCTCGTTCCTAAAGGGTTTCCTCAACAGATATTCATTTCATTTTACCATTCTCTTCCAAACAGAACCAAATGCGCAAATGAAAGCAAACCCTCTGGTAATGAGTGTTAACCAACGAATAGTTCACGAAAACAGAAGATAATAATCTTTCGTGGCTCCATTGTTCCCTGAAAGTCTTAACATTGAAAACTCGGAACATTAAAGTAAATTATAGTGTAATAACAGATCGTACACTTCAAAGAACTCCTCATTCCTGAAGATGTGGAGGTAGGCCAGAAATTAGTAGTAAAAACACGTATAGTGAAATTATAGGTTGAAAGAAAGCTGAATAAATTGAAATAACTGGTAACTCATTACCTGCTTTTTTATGTAGAACCACCTTGCACATTTCTTTGTGACCTGAAGCAGTGGTTGGGAAAACTACTTGATTATTGTAGTGATCTACAACTACATTATGACAAATGTAGTTAACTACAACTACATTTTTTAAAAAGTAGTGACTATAAACTACTTTTAAAATGTAGTCTCTACATAACTGTTTTTATAAAACTAATTTTGCCGCAGCTTCAATTTTCACAAAAGGTTGAGGATATAGGTATACTGTAGTCATTTAACATAACCTTATTCTGAGTAATTAAAATTTACCGATTCCCAAATTTACGGATCAACTTACCAATCTTTACGCTTTTATCCACTTCTGAAAACAGTAAAATAAAATAAAAGTATAAACTTTAAAATCAAAGACAACCAAAAATAGATTTGCCACTGATGAAAGACATTGCGATGCCCGAAAACGCTTTGGCCGTGTTATTTTTGTACGTCGAGGAAAGGTGATTTTATTAAAGGACTTTTAAATTTATTTTTGGTTGTCTTTGATTTTAAAATTTAATTAAAGTTGACGTATATCCATTTTATTTATTAAAAGTATAAAATAAAATAAAAGTAAAAACTATTTATTTAAAAACATGCTTGTTCATTTTTAGTAGAATTTGCATCTCAAAATTGCAATCACATAAGCAGGATCTTTTGGGAAATAACACATCTGAATATATCCATATAAAAAATCAACTTCATGAGGCAACGGACCTTCCTAACCCTGCAGCTATTCATCGTACATCGTTGCGCAGAGCACTAAATTTCATACAAATGAAAAAAGGGTAATCACATGATATGTAGAATGGAAACTTGTTTGTTTACTGAAGTAACGTTAAAAGTAGCGTCAAAACTCGATACAAACTAGTGATTTATTATATCGCGCTACTCGCCACACTACTTATTTTTAAAAGTAGAGGGTTATACTACAACTACGAGAAAAAGTAGTGACTACTGTAGTTTTGCTACTTGTAGCGCGCTAATTCCGACCACTGACCTGAAGTACCTTCACATAGGCATTGTTGAGTAAATTGCTCAACAAGTTTGCTTTCAAAATACTATTATGCAAAGAGTGGTGAACATCAGATAACTTACTGGAGCGTGGCACAAACTCCATTCTCTCATACCAGAATCCATTTTTAAGAAGCTTTTTTTTTACCTCAAATTTTGCAAGAAAAATTTAGAAAAATCTGAATCGTTGGTCCAAATGATCATAATTACAACATATCACACTTCATTTTAAAAGGCTTGAAAAAATATTTCAATTGATGCCAAGTCTGGCAATGTTCTACTCCGGGGAATAATTTGCTCCCCTACACCTCCTCGGGGGGGGGGGGGGGGGATTATGAAACACAAATTATATAGCAGTTATTTTTCACTACGATGATTGAATGATAATTGTGCCATAAATAATTATAATTCCGTTTATACATAATTATGTTAAATTTTGTCCTATGCTGCCATGGTAATAAAATATAAAATTTCAAATAAATTTCGAAGTTTTATATCGAATTTTAAGAAATTCTATCTAGTTCAATATTTTTTGTTAACAAAGCCAGATATAAAGTTTCATGAAAATCCATTAATATTTGTGGCAGCTTTGTGTGCACAAGAAATCGACCACAGACAACGACATACAGACAAGTGGACATCATTCTAAAAATAGTCAAAACGTGTTCAAGCGGTCTTAAAACACATATTGGCATCAAAACTTCGAAATAAAAAAATTTCGTGAAAACAATACTTTCTCTATACTATGTCACATAGTATGAAAAATTAAAAATATGTTATGGGCAGAAGATTATTGCTTCCCCTACAATACATGGTAATTATAGATCAAGTATTGGAATTATGTCGAAAATTTGAACTCTAGTTTGCAGCGGATCTGAGAGTTTCTAACACGCCTGAACAGGAATCCACCATTTTTAAGAATCTACCATTACAAACAATATTTTAGGATCCATCATTATTACAATATTTTGTAGGCGAGTCACTTGTGGGGGTCACACTGGTATTGATTAGATTTGGGTATGATTCAGGAAAATAAAATAGATTTGGGTATAATTATATGTGGGTATAATTATATTTTTTTAAATGACCTTCAAAAATCTCCAAAATATTTAAATAAAAGACTAAATGTGCGCCAATGTATTCATTCAATTTGCCATACGTCATTTTCGAAGACCAACCCAACACGAGCAGATAAATGCAATCAAATGTATGTGGCGAAAATATCCATTTCATACCTTACTAGAAAGATCTCGCCGCATCTTATTAAGCTACTGCTGTTAATGCTCAAGATTCTTCACGTATTTAAACTCTCAACACATTCTGAGAACAGAAAGAATTAAAGTGTCACCAAGCGATTACACCAAAAAGAAAAACTATTCCAACATTAAATTGGCATATTAACCCAGTTATATCTCAAGAACCATGAAATTGCTCATGATTATTTAATGACGGAATGCATAACGATGCTATTACTAATACACGATCATTTATAATGCTAGGATTCTATCTAATGATGGGTTGCACTTTCTTTATCCCCTTGATTACTATCGCTTATCGACAGTTCTAATTGTTTTTTAATTTCCAAGTCACGTGATGAGAAGTGAAGGGAGCCATTTTTAATCTGCGGTCGTTTTCTTCCTCAGTTTGTCTTAGTCCGTATATTTTACTGAGGGACACCCACAGAAATGCCCGTCGTTTTCCAAGAAGATACTGAAACAATGAATGCGGTAGAACTTCTGAAAAAATTTAGCCATACATGTACTCCCTATAAAACTTAATGAATAAGACAAAAAAAAAAAAAAAAAAAAAAGGAAAATCAAAATCGGTTGAGCCATTTTCGATTCAGCGATCATTGCGGAATGAAAGAACAGGCAAGTAAGTTCTCGTTGTTCTGCGGGGATGTGTAGGTTGATGAAACACATATTAAGCATTTCCTGGATTCAGTCTCATTGTTTAGAAAATGTTCACTCAATGTTACCCCAATTGCGATTTTAAGAGATATTTAGCTTGGAAACGTGCTTTGGAATTTTACTTTAACTAGTAGAAAATCGGAAATAAGTTTACAAATAAACTTACTCCTTATTAAGCTTAACAAATCTGTAAAAAAATGTATATCAATTTGTTTAGCAGCAATCGAGTTATATGCGGTCACGACAGACAAACTAATTTTCAATCCTCCTTATTACGAACTTCGCTGTAGGTTGATAAAAGTTACATTAAAATATTCCATGGACTCAGCCTCATTATCTGAAAAAAATTATCAAAATCCATCATTGAAATTATTATTATATGATTATTAATCACTACTTTATTGAAATGATCGAAAAATCCCGAATTACAATGAATGACATTCGACCAGTTTCATAGTTATTGCTTCTCATCAGTGAAAGAACAAACGATGGAACAAATACGGTTCGCACTCCATATTTGGAGGTCTGAAATGTTATCAGTGAGTATGCCTACTTACTTATTAAGCCAACTTCGTGGTATGTTTGGATAATGCCTTGTTACAGATCTGCAATAACCAGGCCTGAATGTTACATTGATGGGTTTAGAAGGTCTTAAAACGTATATCCATCAAACGTTCGAATTCGAAAAAAATGTTTGGGGGAAAGAATACTTTCTTTATACAATAATGGGAGTAAGTAAAAACCGTACTTCTTTTTTTATCAGCACATTATTCCGCTTAACAGAGCTTAATACTTGTTACACCATTAGGTCCAAGTCAACAAAGACAGGGCAATAACCCTAAACAGGTCCTTTTAAAGGCTCTGCACATTGGAAACGGTTATCTGTTTTTAAAGTTGTGTAATGTTACAGGTGTCTTATTTTAGATTGGACAATCCTACAATTGCAAGTATGTGTCATGCGTTCTTCATTTGAGTGTGCTTAAATGTCTTACATTTACGTACTTAAATTATCAAATTTTACCTCTGCAACTGTACAATATTTTATCTTTTTCAATTTTAACTTTTAAAAAAACGTTTTAACTTTTTCGGGCTTTTAGTGAATTGTTTTTTCTTTTCCAACGATAATTCAAAAAAGTTTTGCAAGTACACCTGATTGTCAAATATACTATAACATCTGCCGATATATGGCAGGGAAAAAATTACCAATTGAAAATACTAGCAAAATACATAAATGCTTCATCTATTTTAAGTATACTAGCTTCATTGTCTTTTGTAGAATGTGTTTCTTTCCATAATGAACAAATAGACATGAAATGGCATATGTTCTGTAGAACTAATTGGAGCAGAATAATTATTTCAAATAAGAAGATTGACCAACATTTTTTTAATATACATTCAATAAAAAAAAAATCGACGCACCAAGAAGGAGTTGTCCGATTGTGATAAAAATTGGTGGATGTGAAGAACATACACAGAAAAAGAAACGATTAAAATTTCAGAACAATTTAATGATTTAGATTTTGACCATATACAAAGGGAGGAAGTCAATACGGCGTTGGTCCACCTCTGGCCTGGATGCAAGATGTCACCCGGCGTGGCATAGACTGATAAAGTTCACGGATGGTGTCCTGCGGAATATCTTGCCAAACTGTTTCCAACTGTCGGACTAAATCGTCAACATTCCGGGATGGTTGCAATCGCCTTCCCATAACGTCCCAAATATGCTCTATGGGAGAGAGATCGGGAGACCTAGCTAGCCAAGGAAGTGTTGGACAAACTTGAAGACAATTCATAGCAACACGTGCCGTGTGCGGCCGGGCATTATCTTGTTGAAAAGCAAGCCCGGGGTGTCTCAAAAGGAACGGTAACACAACCCGTCGTAGAATGTTGTCTACGTACTTCTGTGCTGTCAGCGTGCCTAATAACTACCAAAGAGGTCCGGCTATCAAAGGAGATGGCACCCCCGATCATAACGCTCTGTTGTGGGCATGTGTGGCGTGCGATAGTAAGGGCAGGATCCCCACTCTGCCCTGAACGTCTCCAGAAACGTCTGCGGTTGTCGTCGTCAGAACACAGTTGGAAACGGGACTCGTCACTAAAGACTAAATGTCTTTGCATACGAAATTTCATCACAATCGGACAACTCCTTCTTGGTGGGTCGATTTTTTTGTTATAAGAGTGTATAAACACTAATGTTTCCTCATTAAAATATGTCAAAAGTAATAAGAAATGTAAGTTTCGACACTAACCTCTTAATTAACCAAAATTTATATTTCTATGTTGAATATTTTCAGAATCCTTATTTAGTTTTCATAAATAAATAAATGTTTAAAATAAATTTTCGTTTTTCATTCAAACAAATGGTATCAACAATATTGTCGTAAAAGGGCTATTTCCTTTGCGAATTTTAAACTTCCTCCAGGGGGCAATGCTCCCATCAGCCCTTCCCACACCTTCCCACCAGGACAGTGTCTTACTTTGTGCTTTTTAAAATCTGACAAACCCAAGGTTATGTCTTTATTTCAAGGTTGTGTCTTTCTTTCAAGACTGTGTCTTTCTTTCAAAACTGTGTCTTTCTTTCAAGACTATGTATTTCTTTTAAAGTTATGTCTTTCTTTTAATGTTTGTACTTAGATTCAATATTTGCACTTTGATCCAACGTTTGTACTTTGATTCAATGTTTGTACTTTGATCCAATGTTTGCACTTAGATTCAGTGATTGTACTTTGAATAAGGTTGTTATTTTTCAAGGCTGTCTTTAGTTTTCAATGTTATGTACTTGAAAATGTGAAGCAAGTCGTATCAACGACAATGAACCTCAACTAGCTTTTTATTTAAAATATTTCTTGGGTCTGAACAGCACTGAATACTATATAAAATATATATTAAAAGAATATATAAAAATAAAAGTCCATGTCTCTGTCTATCACGCTTGAACGCAAATCACTTAACTTGGGAGCGTTTTAGGAAATGTCGGCAAACTGACGATAATTCAATATTTTGGAAAAATAAGTGTAATTTCTTTGATAATCCCAGCTATTTTGTGGAAATTTTTAACTTAATATACTTGATTGAAACCATAACGAGTTCTACAGGTACGTTTTGCTAGTACGTCTAGAGTAATATAAATAAATTGCGTTTTGTTAGTGGGTAGTACCGTAATTCTGTTTCATTAAGTGGTTATTTAGTATGTAATACTGATCGGGAAAGACGAGTGGTTCGCTTGTGACCGAGGATGTGAGCGGGGGGGGAGGCGGAAGAAAATATTTTACATAAGTTTTAACCCCGTCACATGAAGGCACCAATATATTCTAGTTACTGTGTGAGAGAAGGACATGTGGAGTCTCTCACTCTAGGAATTTGTGTATTTTTACTTTCTCATACTATGTAATATAGAATAGAGAAAGTATTGTTTTCCCGAAAATTTTCGAATTCGAGATTTTGATGCCAATATATATTTTAAGACATCCTGAACACGTTTAGACTATTTTTGGAGTGATGTCCATCTGTTTGTGGTCGATTTTATGTGTACACGATAGCGGCCACACATATTAATAGATTTTCACGAAACTTTATATCTGGCTTTGCTGTCAAAAAATCTAGAACTAGATTTTTTTTTATTTGAGCGAAAACTTCTAAATTCATTCGAAATTTTATATATATATATATATATATATATATATTTCTAATATGACAGCATAAGACAAAATTTGACATAATAATGCATAAAAAGATTTATTTATGGCTCAATGATCACGAGACTTAATTGATTCAATCATTGTGAAAAATAGCCGCGATGCGATTTTTTTTGTTCGTGACGTCACTACAACCCCCTCGAGGGGGGGAGGAGTAAGTTACCCCTCCCCCCGGTGGTACATTATCAAGTATGGTACAATCGAAAGATTTTTTTTCAAGCCTTTTTATATTGAAAGGCAACACGCTATAATTGTAATCATTTGAACCCATAATACCGATTTTTCAAAATTTTTCTTGTAAAATTTGGGAAAAAGAAAGTTACTCAAAAATGGTTTCCGGTATGAGAAAATGGAGTTGAACCACACGCCTGTTATTTCGTCATCTAAAATTCAGAACCTTCACTCAATGACAACATGATGTCAAAACTAATCATAAGCATGCTCTGCGAAACGAGTTCAGGTTGCGGTGTTTTCACTCTTTTTTTTCTCCTACTCCGCAGTCCTTGGTCGTGTCACTGGAGAAGCAAAGAGTCCCACTTGGCAAGCACCTTCCTTTGGCACTTTCGACTATGACACACGAGACCCGAAAACCGTGGACGACACTGAATCATCAACCCGGTTCTAGTTTTCATATGTGCTGCCTGTCAAACCCTTTTTCACGGCCACAATTCTACCTGGAAGACTGGAAGATCGGTAAAGGGTGTAAAACCCTGGAAAGTTTGTTGGGGGAGGACACTTACATTGGAAGTTCCAGGACGCATTTTATGTTTAGAGAAAATATTGGGTCAACGTTATAAATTCAATGGATTTACACGTTTTGGTAATGCGCACTCTAGAATAATGCTTTTCTTGTGATGTTCGTGAAATGTAAGCATCCACTCAAGCTCAACTATTCCGTCAATTTTTATAAACTTTGGCAGTACGATAAATCGTACGTTAAAAATGATCTCCAGTCGTTCTTGAGACATTAGAAATGTTTCTTTTTTCCACAAAGAGCATGATTTCTGAAACAAGTTGAGCAAAGCGAAATGAACTTGATACAATTATTTAGGACTTATTAAGAGCCAGCCATATTCAAGATTTTAGATTTTTATCTTGTCCACAGAGAGTGCAATCACTCTCTTAAAACCACAGAGATTTCTTTGAAATTCATATTTTAATCGGCTTACTTATGGCTTGATCTGGATAAAAATCCATAGCCCTTTTTTCTGTTAACCATTAAAATAAGCATACTCAATTTCACGAAAATCACTAATTTTTTTCCAGAGATATTACTAGGGATTCAAGTACCTCATGAATGGTGTCTTATTATTCCTAAAATGTTGGCCATTCATTCACAATTTAAAGTAGAATTTGAATTATAGGAATCGGTTCGTTTGAACCTGAATCATTAGTTTAATATAGCAAAATTTTAGTTTTTAATTACTGATATTGCTTTGAAAATGAACTATATAACTTAATGAATGTTCAGAATTTTTTCTTATATCTTGTATACAGTCAAGTTAACTTTGCAACAAATATAGGAATACCAAAATTCTAAATAATATTTTTACACACTTATTGGCGAATAGCAATCATAATTTGGTACTCTCCAACTTTGAAACAGAGTAGGAAAAAAGTATTTGACTTACAGAAAAAGAAAGGGTGCAGGTGAAGCTCGAGAGTAATGACAACCTACAATTTCAAGAAGCGTTCGTTCTCCATTTATTCACCATTAAACTTTTCAAAAAAGTTCCGAGAGGTTAGTGAAAGGTTTTTTTTTTCGCGGAATGGAATTTCTTCCATTAAGGAAACCGACGAATAAATTGGTTTCGCATGAAAGAAAAAAAAATAAATAAAAATGGGTAAACATTATTTTTCTCGTTTTAAAATAATTCGGTTTTTTATTTCTATACCGCACTCAATTACGACGGAGTTTTAAAAATCTAAATATTCTTTCCTTCGGGTATTCTATGTGACATTCACTTTCATATCATACTGGCATTATTGTGTGCAACATGGACAAATAGGAAACTTGCCCACCCCCACCCCCAAAAGTCCTGAAATAAACACTGCCTATGGATGAAACGAATGAAAATGGCATGTTTTGAAAATTATATCCAGGTGTCGCTATTATTAGTAAAGTAGTCGCTATTGTTAGCTGACACAACAGAAAGGCGTAGTATTTAGTATATATATTTTTGATTATTTTTAAATTAAGTGTTCCCTAATGATGAGTATAATTAACCAGTATTTTTCATAGTTGTAGGATAGAGTACAGAATACAGGGAGATACAAATAAATTGAAACGTAAAATAATTTTGAATAGGAATATTCTTTATTGCTTGAGTTATAAATTTGCATTGTGCTAATAATTCATTTTTACAAAATTGACAGTTTTAATAAATATTTTAGGCCTTTTGCCCTAGAAATACATACAATACAGGACTACTTATCTTACCCCAACGCCACCTGAATGATTGTCTCAAACGGTATTGACGTTTTCTTAATATGAAGTTTCATCGCCTTACTTTTACCTCCATGGCGTGTGATATCCATTATTTCATCTATACGGTACGAGCTGTGCTGGTGCAGTTTTAAAGCTATCCCATTCTTCGTGGATGAGTATTTTACATACAATACAGGACTACTTATCTTACCCCAACGCCACCTGAATGATTGTCTCAAACGGTATTGACGTTTTCTTAATATGAAGTTTCATCGCCTTACTTTTACCTCCATGGCGTGTGATATCCATTATCTTATCTATACGGTACGAGCTGTGCTGGTGCAGTTTTAAAGCCATCCCATTCTTCGTGGATGAGTATCTTGATATTTGTACTTAGATGAGTACGTGGATGAGTATTTGTCCCATTGTACGTGGATGAGTATTTTCCCCATTAAATTGAAACAGATAAGCATGTTTTAAAACCGATGTATTTTTCGATGTATTTAAAAAAAAAATAAACATGAAGGAATTTTCCCAAGGATTCCGTTCAAATATTCTTGAAAATAACATTCTTTGATCTTTCCGATGGTGTCAAAATAGAAAAGATGGGATAATATTTTAGGTAATTAAGGAATCGATTTGTGTAAATATTGCCCAAAATCGTTATAAACCGGGCTAAAACATAAAATAACTAAATACCAATTCGAAATTTCAAAAAAAGTACGATGTGCACCTACCCAGGTTCTAAAGTACCTGTGTGTACTAAATTTTATTGTACGACCCTTATATTTCCCACTACAGACTGCACAGACACACAGCGACATTTTCATTTATTCCACAAAATACTGTATTAACACAAATAAGCAAAGTGATGGCACTAAGCGGTTGCCAATTTCAAAAAAGAAACTGTTAAGGAAGTTTTATGAGATATTTTGAAAGAATAATTTAGCTACAAAATTTGAAAAATACATATATTTTTTTTCAATTCTGATAATGCAATCATTATACAAGTGATACAAGTAGAACTAAGCAATATGGAATATTGTTAAGTTCTACTTGTGAGAAAACAGAATGGAAAATCATACTACAAATATTTTTAAAAAGAAAGAAACTTAGGGGTTACAATGGAAAAATTTAAACATAAATAAGGGGATTACAATTTTATATGTCAGAACAATAGACTGATTTTCAATGTCTCATTAAAAAATCTGATGTGGGCAACACATGACTTTCCTTATATAATACAATGAATTTACTACTTTTACAACTAAAAAAAATCTGATGTGGGCAACACATGACTTTCCTTATATAATGTAATGAATTTACCACTTTTACAGTAAAAAAATAGATTTTTCTTATAGTAGATACTAATATTCTTTCCAAGATATTGAATTTTCGACAATTAGTCGACATTTTCATTGATTTATCATCATTTTTATCCATTTGGCGAGATTTTCATTAATTTGGCAACATTTCAAAAAGTCGCCAAGTTGGCGATATTCCGCCAAATTCGTCGCCAAAATCTCGCCAAGCGTTATGCATTAAGAAAAAAAGTTATTCTTACAGCAGATAAATGACTATTGGCGTTCAAATACAAAAGTATTATTCAAAGTATATTTTTTCATGAATGAAACGAGCTAGATCCACGAGAATGATGTCACTCAATTTATCGCATGGTATTACATATGAAAAGTGAACATGTTTCTCAATAGGAATTTTTTTTTTATGTGACTTTTTCATAATTTTTTTGAAAAATGTACAATATCTCGAGAACGGTTCATGTTAGCGTTCTAAAATTTATGCCAATCGTTTTCTAATGAAAAATTACATAAGAAATGTCTATTTGCGTAACTTTATTAGCGGTTTTGATTTTTTGACGATTTTTTCAAAATTTCATTCGAAAATTTAGGGGGGTTCTGAACATTCGATTGTGTATGAAAGCAATAGGCTTCCAGTGTTTACGGATTGTGATTTTTGTACCAAATTTGGTTCGAATCGGTCCATTCGTTCGTCAGTTATCGTCTCCACAGACTCACTGACACACACACATACACACATACTTTCACACACACACACACACACACACACACACACACACACAGACATCACTTCAAAAATGTTTGATTCGTGATCAGGGATGCTTGAAACGTGCTCTCCCGTCGAAAACTCGAATTCGAATTTTCGACCCCGTCACAATACTTTCCTTATACATTATGTATATAAGGAAAGTAAAAACGTTATTCTTATAGTAGATACTTATATTCTTTCCATGATATTGAATTTTCTTCAATTAGACGTCATTTTCATTGATTTAACGTCATTTTTATCAATTTGGCGAGATTTTTGTTAATTTGGCAACAATTAAAAATATCGCCAAGTTGGCGACATTCCGTCAAATTCGTCGCCAAAATTTTCGCCAAGCGTTATGAACGGAGAAATAAGTTATTCTTACAGCATATAAATGACTATTGGCGTTCAAATACAAAAATATTACTCAAAGTATCTTTTTTCATGAATGGAACGAGCTAGATCCACGAGAATGATGTCACCAAATTTATTGCATGGTATTACATATGAAAAGTGAACATGTTTCTCAATGAAAAATATATATTTTTTTATTTTATATGACTTTTTCATAATTTTTTTGAAAAATGTGCAATATCTCGAGAACGGTTCATGTTAGCGTTCTAAAATTTATGCAATCGTTTTCTAATGAAAAATTACATAAGAAATGTCTATTTGCGTAACTTTATTATCGGTTTTGATTTTTTGACGATTTTTTTTAAATTTCATTCGAAAATTTAGGGGGTTCTGAACATTCGATTGCGTATAAAAACAATAGGCTTCCAGTGTTTATGGATTGTGATTTTTGGACCAAATTTCGTTCGAATCGGTCCATTCGTTCGTCAGTTATCGTCTCCACAGACGCACTGACACACACACACACACACACACACAGACATCACTCCAAAAATGTTTGATTCGTGATCAGGGATGCTTGAAACGTGCTCTCCCGTCGAAAACTCGAATTCGAATTTTCGATCCCGTCACAATACTTTCCTTATACAGTATGTATATAAGGAAAGTAAAAATCGGTTTTTTTTATAGTAAATACTTATATTCTTTCCAAGATATTGAATTTTCGACAATTAGTCGTCATTTTTATTGATTTAGCGTCATTTTAATCCATTTGGCGAGATTTTCGTTAATTTTTACAACATTTCAAAAAGTCGCCAAGTTGGCGACATTTCGCCAAATTCGTCGCCAAAATCTCGCCAAGCTTTACTGACGGAGAAGTAAGTTATCCTTATAACAGATAAATGACTATTGGCGTTCAAATACAAAAGTATTACTCGAAGTATCTTTTCTCATGAATGGAACGAGCTAGATCCACGAGAATGTCACCCAATTTATTGCATGGTATTACATATGAAAAGTGAACATGTTTCTCAATAGGAAATATATATTTTTTATTTTATATGACTTTTTAATAATTTTTTTTAAAAATGTGAAATATCTCGAGAACGGTTCATGTTAGCGTTCTAAATTTTATGTTAATCGTTTTCTAATGAAAAATTACATAAGAAATGTCTATTTGCGTAACTTTATTAGCGGTTTTGATTTTTTGACGATTTTTTCAAAATTTCATTCGAAAATTTAGGTGGGTTCTGAACATTCGATTACGTTTAAAAACAATAGGCTTCCAGTGTTTACGGATTGTGATTTTTGTACCAAATTTCGTTCGAATCGGTCCATTCGTTCGTCAGTTATCGTCTCCACAGATCCACTGACACACACACACACACACACTTTCACACACACACACACACTTTCACACACACACACACACACAGACATCACTTCAAAAATGCTTGATTCGTGATCAGGGATGCTTGAAACGTGTTTTCCCGTCGAAAACTCGAATTCGAATTTTCGACCCCGTCACAATACTTTCCTTATACATTATGTATATAAGAAAAGTAAAAAATCTGATGTGGGCAGCATATGACTTTTTCTACAGAATTAAAATCCTTCTCTCTTTATTTCTTTAATAATTCATTAAATTGAGTTTTATTGCTCAAAATAACACGCATGCTTATTTGAAATGATACTGAATTTAAACTTTTAATTCAATTTTCGTTTTCATTTGGTAACTGTGTACGTATTTTCAAAGACGGCATTGCAAAAATGCGAAAAAACTCTATAATATCTCGAGAACGACGAATCCTAGAGTAATGGGGTTGATCTTATTTGTTTTATCGTCAAAAATCACGTGTAAATCAAGCATTTAATGGATACATTTGAGCATATGTAATCTTATTTTACATTTTAATATTTTTTGCGGGTCACTTTGCAAAACAAAAGCAGGTTCTGTTTTCCCAAATCGTACCAAAATTTAATCAACACAAGGATAACGTACAAGAGACTTAGCTACCAAATTTTATAAAATTTGGTAAATTAGTTTATTACCTAGTGTGGATATAGGCGGTTTTTTCGGGTCATTTCGTAATTAAAAAAAAAAAAAAAAAAAAAAAAAAAAAAAAAAAAAAAGATAGTTTCTTTTATTCCGAATTGTACAAAATCTAATCAGTACCAGTGTCACCCACAAGTGATTTACCTACCATATTTTATGAAACTTGGTCGATTAGTTTTTGAGTTAGAGTTAATACTTACATTGCATGCACACACACACACAGACATCACGCTAAAAATAGTTTTTTCGTGTTGTAGAGGTCCCAAAACGTGTAGATCCGTGGAAAACTCTCAAGTTGCGATTTGATTCCAATATTTTCCCTATATATTACCATATATTGCAGGGATATATATATATATATATATGATTTAAAATGAAAAAAGAAAATATATAGGTGGAATGATTGTGTTTACAGGGTTGCAGAAAGGTCAAGGGGGATTGCGACCCCTATTTCCTGGTTAGAAGCTAGCTTTGACTTCATGAAAACGCTCCCAGAGACTCTGCACGCCCGAAACAACAATCGATATATATATATATATATATATATATATATATATATATATATATATATAATGAAAGATTTTAATCGTAAATTATGCATAAACTACTGTATGAACAAAAAAAACCATCTCTAGCATATCTGTTACAAATGAGTAACTATAGACCAAGACTAAGGATAAAAATAGAAGGTAACATATCACTACAATGGAAAGAGGGATGAGAAGAATATTAGGATACAAAATTCACAATTAAAAGTATATAAATATAAATAAAAATAAAAAGAAAGCACGGCAAAAATGAGAAAAGACAATAATAATTAGCTCAAGATAAAAGATTAAGACATAGAGAACAATCAATTGAAACTATACAAAAAATGGCGGTTAGTACGAAATTGCATTCTCATCAGGAGAGCCATACAATTCGAATAAGCCTTTCCCAATGACGGCCCTTTTCTTTCACAGTTGTTATTCCAAATTCCTATATGTCCAGCACATATTGCAACTACATTGAATTTTATCCCACACCACTAATGTTAACAAGTCTGCAAACACTTCCTCGATCATGCCATATGTGGTCATTAGACTTAACCCTATGTAAACGTTCTCATTGAAACTGCATTCCCAATCACATTTTTAAAGCCTAAACAGCTAAGATAGCAGTCACATGCCTCATATCCTCCCTCCCCCTCCGATGTAACTGCACTTGTGAAAAACGACGCAGGCGGCACACGGATTTGGTGAGAATTAACTGGTCGACAATCAGGAGTCGTCCATAATATAAACTATAAATATTAAAATTAACTTTGTTACTTACAATCTTTAATTTTAAAGCGGGCAATGGGTGAGTAAAGGAATAGGATACTTTTTATAATATTCTTTGATCCCTTAGGAATTAATTTTTCCTTTAAAAAGAAGCGACGACCCAGGCCGTACAGGAAGATACAGGGGGCAAGCTCTGAAAATGGAAAATTTAAAAAAAGCCTAAGGGGGTGACACGGGCATAAAAAGAGATGTTATGGAATACGATAATTCGCAAAAAAAAAAGAAAAATTGAGATTGAAATACATTTAGTTTTGGGAAATTGTCAGAATTCTATGACTACCATCAATACAATCCCAGCATGTCACTTGCAGGAAGAGAAGATTTTAATGGGCATCATCATAGGCATATCCAGAAGGAAGGATTTCTAGAATCTCAGAAATAGAGGAGGGGGTATAATCAAACGCGGGATTTTCAGTTCTGAATCTTGTTTACTAAATAGGGACCCTATGGAGAGCACAATTTTTCGAAAATGGGAAAAGGTGGGGGGGGGGGCATAGAGCGCAACAGAAAATGCGTAGTTAATTCATAAACAAAAATATTAATAAACGTATTCTCAAAACACCGACTTATTTACAATTCACTGATACACATATCACATAACATCGCTACTTAAACGAGCATCCTTGTATACCCTCTTAACACGTTCGAGACGGTGTCGGTCCCTGAGGACTGACCGCATCGAAACTGATAAATAAACATAATTGATAAAACATAAAAATTACACTTACAAAACTTGATTTATACAACATTAAAAATACACTTACAAAATTGTAATTTATATAACATGAAAAATACACTTTCACTTCTTCAGTGTATGTATCCCAGTACGCAAAAAAGATGAGCCAAACTTTAGGAGGTGGTAGTATTAAAGCACCTGCTGCAGCAGGTGCAATGTTTCTGTCAGCGATTTCCATGGACGCCAATGCCTGCAAAGGGAGTCGAACTGCTTGGGATAGGGTCAAATACCTGTCTTTTTGGGAGGTTCTTCGTTTGGGATGGACGCTGTCCCACCCGTAAGCAAAAGGGTGAATGCATTTCTTTCGAAACGGAATTTTGAAAGGTCTTACATTTTTAAAATGCTCCATGCGTCTTAATTTTTGTCTGAGATGTATGAAATTTGGCAAGAAGACACCCCTCATACTTTTTAATGAAACTGGGTATGCATTTTATAATTGGACTTTATTAAGGTAATTAAAAGTGAATAAGAACCTATTTAAATGATGAAAATTAAGTTTTAATGCAGAAAAATATTTTTAAAAAAGTAACTTTCTAAGGGATTTAAAAATGAATACCCAAATTTGTTCATAATGTGTTTTTGAGTGATTATAATGTAAAATTAATCAAAAATGCGAACAAATGACACGCAAGGAACATTTTCAAATTTTCGTTAAAAAAAATTAAATTTAAAAAAAAAAATACGAAATTATAACAAAATTGAAAAAAAAACTTAATGGTATTGTATATACATAGTAATGTTAAGAGGAATATTTATACAAATTTTCACGTTTCTAAGTCAATAAATAAATAAAAAAATTTTCAACGTCCACCGTCCCCTTAAACGCCCACTGGCGCATTTACATTTCATTTCCGATCCAGTAAACTATGACGAAAAATGTTTGGTTTGATGATTGCACTACTACCTCGTAAAGTTTGGCTCCTCTTTTATTTAGTTACCCTGTATACTGAGTGCTCTCCGCCGGCTGAAAGAAAAGTATATCAACATCGGCCCCGTTTCGAACGTGTTAAGGAAGAATAGATTCAAGAAAAACCTATTTCCCTTTTGCACAATTCTTGACCAATAACTTAAGTTCTCGAACTTTCCCGAACTCGCCAAATTGGTAACATTTCGCCAAATTTATTACTACGGTCGCTAAAACTGTTGTCAAGCAATCCAGACCTTCCATAATGACACCGTATTACTATAAAAGATGATCTTTATCTATATATTTTTTTAAACTGGTAAAGAGAGATGAAGTAATTGTGACACTATGTAAACCTACCCGCAGCCAGTCAATACCGTGTAATCGGAGAATAGCCGGTGATTCGCCCAGGTGATGGGATGGGTTAGGCCACGTTAAACTACACAGAATCGTAGATTACAAATCGAGCATCAAAAGTTTCGCCGCAAACTGTTTTTTGATGAAAACCGTCACCACCCTTGCTACATCTTACGCAATGCGAAAAAAATTCGAATGTTAGAAACAGACTAACGCCCTAAACGATGCAGAAGATCATTAGGGATCTCGACTCGGTTATGTTGCGTTTTGCTTGAGACGTTTCGGTGCTCACTTCTCAGACATAATTTGTCAACATTACAATTTTCATTTCCCAGCGTTACAAGTTGACATGTGTTGACGAATAAAATCACATCACTTCAAAAAGTAGCACCTTCTTCTGGGCTTACAAAAATGAACATTTTTGTTTCGCTTTATCTTTATTTACCAGTGTTTCATTTGAAAAGAAATCAATAAGTAAAATATACTTTGTGCGAAGGATAGGAAAATCTTGAGCAACATATATAAGCACAAAACACAATAATGCAACATATGGCTGTTTCGAGATACGCTGGATTCTCTTCATCAGTGCAATACACTGGTGAAAGAGAAGCAACAAATCCGAAGTCCAAAAAAGAAATGAGTCCTGTTGCCAGACTATTTTATTCAAATGATCGAAAAATCCCGAATTACAATGAATGACATACCATCATTTGATAGGTTTCGTAGTTATTGTTTCTCATCAGCAAAGGACAGACGATGGAACAAATGCGGTACACACTCCATATTTGGCCGCACTTCAAATTTTATCAGTGAGTATACATACTTATTGAGTCCACTTCGTCCTGGTACGTTCGGATGATGCGTGTTATAAATCTGCACGAATGTCACATTAATAGGTTTAGGAGGTCTTAAAACGTATATCCATCAAACTTTTGGATCCGAAAATTTTACTTCCTGTATACAATAATGTCAAAAAGTAAAAATCGTATGTTTTCATCATTTATTATTCCAAAGTTATCAATTTAAATGAAAAATGCTTTAAAATCGTTTTGCAGTTTGCAATAAGTCTCTCATGTGGATGAATTGACCCCTTTATGTTAATACATACCGTTTTAATACCATTTGTCCATAATGTACCCTGATTACAACTATCCATATGCCGCATTCACTATATACAGGGTTCCTAGAATGGTTCTCAAGAACTCCAGTAACTTTGTAAGGAATGGTCCACCAGTTTATGCATTAGGTCTATTATTAGAAAACAAAAGGTTCTAACATGTAGAAAGATGCACAGTAATACAAAAGGGGTAGGAATCAAATTCTCACAAAGTACCCACAGGTCAGTTGGCTGTATACAGGGTTCCTAGAAAAGTCCTTAAGAACTCCAATAACTTTGTAAGGAAAGGTCTACGAGATTATACATTAGGCTATTGTTGAAAGGCAAAAGGTGTATGAACATGCAAAGTAACACGAAAGGTGGAAGAGCGAAATTCTCACAGAGTACCCGCAGATCAGTTGGCGAGCATTATCACCAAATTCTTCAATATCAAAATTAAGTACGAGACTTAATTGAAGTTTAGGAGAAGAACGGTAATAACTCTCCAGCGATATCGAACTAAATGCGAAAATAATAATTCCAATGTCGGAATGACTGACAACGTCAGCAAAGTAATACATCCCATTTGTTTTTGCAGATATCGATCGTACTCAACTGTAAGCAACTTCGATATTTTGAGCTTAAAATCCAACATTCAGACAGTACACACTATCTAATAAAATGGGTTTCAAAAGAGAGATTATTTAAAAAAATATATTTTTTTTTATCCAACAGTAAAAGGATGAGACGTTTACTTATTCAACCTAATTCCATTTAATATGTAATTTCCTCAAAAGAAAAATTTAACATTGAAGATCGTGATAATATCTACCACCAGTGAAATTTTACAACTATTCATAAACCATACCAGTTTGAACCTATCCACCATTGTTGGTCGTCACTACACTGTTAGCGTTTTTCCTACGTTTGGGAACTCCTCTATCGGTGGGTTTTGTGATTAAATTTCCTTGTAAAGAACTGTTTGAGGTTCGCAACTTTTGGAACACCAAGAGAGGAATTTGGCTAGTCAATCTTAATAATACACTCTTTAAATACCTAGAAAATCATTATATACCTAGATTTCTAGGAATCATTATACTCATAGATACAAATATCATTAAATACCTAGATAAACAAGATTTCTCAGATGAAGTTCCAAAAATTATAAATCCACACAAATTGATTTCCATACGCTCTGTATAGATGTTAAAAATACTTTTTTTACTTTCCCTATAATACATGGTAATGTATAGGGAAAGTAATTGAAAATCATGTCGAAAATCACAACTCGAGTTTTCGACAGATCTACACGTTTTGAGCGTTCTAGGACACGAAAAAATATGTTTAGCGTGACATCTGTGTGCGTGTCTCTACGTCCATCTGTTTGTGCAATGTATATATCAACTCTAACTCAAAAACTAACTGACCAAATTTCATGGAATTTGGTAGATAGTCACTTTTAGCTTATTATGATTAGATTTTGGCGCGATTCGAGGAAAAAAAGAATGTGACTTTTACTTCAAAATGGCCCTCAAAAATCGCATATATCCACCCGAGCTGAAAAATTTAATTGATCAAATTTCACAAAATTTGGTAGAAAAGTCACTTGTAGGTTACCCTGGTGCTGATTAGGTTTTGGTACGTTTAAAACATGCATTTAATTGATACATTTGTAGTATTTTAATTTAGATCTTAACGATTTTTGCGAGCCATTTCGCAAAAAAAGCAGATTATCTTTTTTCGAATCGTACCAATCTATAACCAACATCAAGGTAACCCACAAGCAACTTATCTACTAATTTTTGTGAAATTTGGTCAATTAGTTTCTCAGCTAGAGCGGATACATACTATTTTTGCGGCCATTTCGCAAAAAAAAAAAAAAAAAAAAAAAAAAAAGGCAGGTTCTTTTTTTCCCGAATCATATCAAAGTCTAATTAACATCAGGTAACCCATAAGTGACTTATCTGCCAAATTTTGTAAAATTTGGTCTATTATTTTTTCTGCTTGAGTGAATACATACAATGTTTGAGGGCCATTTCGCAAAAAAAAAAAAAGATAGGTTTACTTTTATCCCGAATCGTACCAAAATCTAATCAGCACCGGAGTAACCCACAAGTGACATACTTATAAAATTTAGTCCATTGGTTTTTTAGTTAGAGTGGATACATATATTACACAGACATCACGCAAAAAATAGTATTTTCGTTCTCAAGAGGTCCCAAAATGTATAGTAGTAGATCCGTCAAAAACTCGAGTTGCGATTTTCGACAGGATTCCGATACTTTCTCTATACATTACCATGTATTGTAGGGAAAGTAACATTGAATTAAAACTGCAAAATCAGTGTAATTTTAGATTAGTAACTTTTTTCTAAGCTATTAAACTCGGTTTACCGAATTATGAAAGAAATATAAAGAGAAATTAATTTGTTTCTGTAAGAAAAACCATGTGCTGTCCACATTAGATTTTTAATCCTGTCACGGCAGTATCATATTGTAAAATTTATTTCAGGCAGGCACCATTCCCATATGTGGAAACAAAATGTTTATCACATTAGTGTTCAATACTGTGGACATGATCAAATGACAAAAGGAAAGTTTCATGAAACAAAATAAAGAATAGAAATAAATTGAAATAGCCAACATTTACAGATTGGTTTATTCTTTAAAACACTATTCTTTTTATCAAAAAAATATTTTACTTTCATCGTGGTTTTGTTTCGTCTTCTGGACACGCGGCCGACGTAACTAATTGAATGGAAAGATCGAAAACTTGTTTTATATTAAAATAAATTTTTGTACCTCTTTCTATGGTGTTTTAATACTTTAATATATCCTGCATGCGTGAAACTGAAAACAACACACACGAAAATATGTGAAGAGAAAAATAAGGGGTGGGGAGAATTAAACTTGGTCAGACATTTAGAATGTCTGCAGAATGTAAGAAGAAATCGCAGAAGCTGAGCTTTCTTTTAAAACTTTCAGATGAAACGGACCAGCAATTACCCCAAAGTTCACATATTCAAAATCTTAAATACTAGTTCTACCTAATCATTACCTTTATCTAGATTGCTCTTGTGTGTGGCATCATAAAAAGATCAAAAAAGTTGCAATCAAAAAGGTGGTCATCGTAAAGGTTGAGTTTTCGGAAACAAATCCATTATACACGTTAACTGTATTCAAGATGATAGGTTAAAACTGAGAGATTAAAAAAAATAAAAATTTCAAATAACTGAAATTTATGGTGAATAAAATTATGATGCAAATCTTTTAAACCACGAATATATGTATACTTAATTGTATGTGTAATTAATAATATTCGCTTAAACTGCTTTCTCAAATAATCTGGAAGTAAAAATGTTTCCTTAATAACACCATGAATAGTATATTAAAAGTATCAATCCGTTTCAAAAACAGGAGCCTATGAGACAGAGCAGTCATTACAGTAGGGCAGAAATTTCCCTACCTTTACTACACTATCTGCTCTGCTTTATATATACTGATGGAACTATGTTATAGTAACAAACATTTGATTAAAAACAAAGTACTATTTTTACATCCAGATATGCGTATATTGTCATAGAAACGTTTTTATCTCTTAAGTGAACCTTTTGTCGACAAGAAACGACTTTTGCAGTCAAGGAAGCCGCACGTAAAGAGTAGGCATACATGTAACCTAGGCAAACTTGACACGTTGCAACCAAGTTGGCGACTATTCGTAAATTCCTGGAAAAAGTTAAGTGCTTGAAAATCCTGAGTGCTAGAAAATAACCGGAAATAACAACGTAAATTTACGACACATATCGGACCCTGTAAAAGACTTATGGATTGGATTATAGATTCTTCCCTACTTTTTTTCCCATTCTCTTTTTACTTACTCTTTACCAAATGGACATATCGTAGTCGATACACATAAAATACACACATATGAAAAAATTGGCTTTGAAGAAAAAGTGGGCCTTGACATAGGGGTTGCACAAAAATCATGGAACAATTATCAAATCAAATAGTTTGTGTGGAAACAGTTTATTATACCGGAGAAAGAACTTCTCGCCAACCTTTTAACTTAATTCTTTGCAATATCTACAGACGAAGCTGGAAATGAAAAAGTGACATTCTTATTCACCGTGGGATTATTCTTACCTTTGGCGGTAGACACTGTACGTCGTTTTAAAGCTTAAAAAATTCTGGGCATTTGTAAGCTAATTAAAGAGAAATAAATTGGCCCAAATTAATATACAGGCAAATAATTTTTGGTAAAAAATATTAACAAATGTTTGGTAAAAACTCTCAAATTTTACAAATTCTCTACTGGTATAAAAAGATACACATATTTAACACTGTTTAAAGAATATATACATATTCCATGAGGTATTTAAAATAGTTTGATACCAGCTGCATTATTCTCCGATGTCTCGTTCATGAAATATAAATTTATTTCTGGGACGCTGCGATTTCAAAGTTTAGGAGGGCGTGGGGGAAAGCAAGGGGGTGTAAGGGGGGACTTTTGGGGAAACACATTTCTCAACATGTACTACTTGTGTACAAAAATTAAGCTTTCCCTGAATTTGGCGTGGGTTACGGTCTTTTTCTGCCTTTATTGACTGGACTAAACACAGCTGATTTGACTGCTTAATTTGAAAACAGACAACGGCAATATACTGGTGTGCAGTATCACAGGTCAGCCAATTAAGAGAAGTAAGTGTTGCAGAATGTGTACATTTTAAGCAAACGTTACGGCTGAACTCAAAGAAAAGAAAGTTCCGAGACTTTTTTTTTTTACACTTGGCAATTACGCTTTGAAAATTATAAGGCTGAAAAAAATATATATAAATTCTTGTACGAAAATTGCAGAAATTGGCCTTGTGTGTTGCAAGAACTACAGAAGGTATCGGTGACTGATGGTTATTAAACTTCTCTATTCCGTGGTTTGATTGTTTGAAAGATTAAAAAAAAAAAAATGTCTCTGGGCATAAAATGCAGTGCAACGATCAAGGTCAAGACCAGCCGTGCGGGTTTTGCAGCAGACGTATCTGAAAATGATGGCCCCCGGCGAAGGTGCCCACAAAACGGCAGCAGATCATTTTGGCTGCAGGAACAATCATCCGCTAGTTGATTAACCTATGCCAATGTTTCGAATGAAAGGGGGGGGGGGGGAAGGAAAGTGGGGTAAAATGAAACCGGGCTTTACTCTGTCTAAAATCTGCTCGATTTAATGCCATAGTAGGATTGTAAATTTTTTTTATAAGAGGTATTATCTCAGTCATTGTATTGGAACATTGAAATTGCAAGGATATATATATATCCTTGCAATTTCATGTAATCCAAGCATGTTAACTATATAGTTAGCTTTGGGAATAAGCACATGGCTCTATATAAGAGAGAAAATGTGTATGTATGTCCGTCAAATGTTTACCCACTTGTAGGAGTAGTAGAAACTTGCAATTTGGCTAGTCGATGGTGGACGTCTTATCTTTGAGTTTGTCCCCTCCTAGAAAAAGTTCTGAGCACCCATGCATCAGAACAAACAAGTCTGTTGGAAATAGACTCGAGCAATGAATCCATGTTATTGAATTTTGTTAATTGCGTAATTATGTTGAATGATTTTTATATTGTTTAAAATGATTGTAAATGAAGTCTTGTAAATGAAACTTGCAATATGTATTCTTGCTTTTGATATTAAATAAAGTTGGTGTCCAGAGAGTCTTGGCGGTGCTAGTATGGTGGTTGCTAGTGAGTTTTTGTCCTTTCGGCTCTATGGAGGCCTCCCGGCGCCGTGTGCGTACGGGCGGTGTTGTTGTTCGGTCCTGACCGTCCGACCTACCGTGTAAGGTATTTGTTTGGACGGCAGGGAATTGTTACCCAATTTAGAGTGGATTTCAGTATTGGAGGCGTCCACAGGGACCGTACCTTCCTTCAACTACCACCAACCTCTTGGAAAGTCTTACGGACCCACATGTTTAACGTGATCGTACTCCACGTGAACACGGCGGCAATTTGTGTAGAGGCGGGAATCGAACTCGGTTCGCCAGAGTGCAATCCCTGCACATTAGCCACTGAGCTGCCATGCCCCCATGGACGGTGTTGCTGTCGACCGGAGGTAGGGCCGACCGTTCTATGGAGCCGACTTGGTGGCATAGGCCGGAATCCCACTGGAGTAGCAGGTTGAAGGCGCCTGCTGACCTGGACGCATGTATTGAGTGTGACTGGATTGTTGTCGCGATAGACAAATCGTTCTTTTCGCGTACCTCCGGGAGGGTCGCTTGACTTTCATTTAAATTTCAAAAATGTGTTAACAGATTTTTTTTATACTTTTTATCCAATAAAATGTTTTATATTCTTGCATTATTTTCAAATCGCCTTACAGAGCATATTTTAAAAACAAAAATGTATTGTTATAACAATGAATTCTGTCTGTGATATCAAATTGAACCTACATATAGTATCGTCTTACGCACAAATTCAAATGTACAACAATATTTATTGTGTCATAAAACTTGAGGGTACAATTAGAAGCGATGAACAGCCCGAAACTGGGGGGGGGGGGGGGGGGGTACGCGAGCGAAAAAAAGGTTGGGAAACACTGTTCTAGAGTGACATCTCTGGAAATGAAATTGCTTCTGTGAAATTTGGTTATTCTAATGTGTACCAATCAATCAATATATTTATTTTCAGCAAGATCAATTCACAATGAAGTCATAATTTGTGTTTGTTTTCTTACAATATTGAAATTCTTTTAACTGTAGGAAAAGTCACGTGGTAGATACATCAGATTTTTCTTCATATAAAACTGGATTTTTACTCTTTAAAAATTCGAAAATCTAATGTGGGAAACACATGACTTTCCCTGCATAATGTCTTGATTTTACTTTCTTCATGGAGCAAATAATGGTATATACAAGATCCACAGAACAATGATTTCGGAATTAAATGAACAGCACGTAAATTGAAATTTGTCGCTTTTGGCAAATTATGAGTCCAAACAGGGTGACTTATTCACTCTTACGTGGAAAATTGTCATCAAAATACAATTAACTGTTAATGAATATCCTCCTGAGAAATGGCCATTGACGAATTCTTTGGCGTCAAAAAACAAAACTAGTAATACGTAAAGTATCGCCTCTCGTAAATGGAATGAACTATAGATCCACGAGAATGATGTTAACAGATTGTTGCATAATACTACGTGTGAAAAGTATTGATGATACCTACTCTATTAATTTTATATAATTGTTTTGTGAAATGTATTTGTAAAACGCGCACTATCTCGAGAATGGTTCATATTAGCGCTCTGTGCCATTCGTTTTCTGATGACAAATTACGTCCAAAATGATTATCATTTTTAAAAGACCCGTTTTTCTTACGATTTTTTTCAAAAATCCATTCCAAATTTTAGGGGTGGAGGTGTCTTCTCCGAACATTCGGTTACGTTTAAAATCAACAGGATTCAAGTATTCACAGATTTTAAAAATCGCACCAAATTATTTTCGAAACTCTGAATAATCATTCGTGATGCATCGCGTCTACAGACTCATAGACACACACATTAACATCACCTAAAAAAAAACGTTTTTTTTTCTAGTTCCAGGGATGCATAAAACGCACTCTTCCGTCAAAAACTGGAATTCAAATTTTGGTTTAGTAGGTTTTCGGCCACAACGATTTTGTAGGCTTTTCAGCCACAGTGATTTTGTAGGCTTTTCGGTTGGAATATCCTGGCAAAGGGATTTTTCAAGCAGTTTTTCAGCCAGAAAGGGAAAACAATTTCGACCCCATCGTAATACTTCCCCTATACATTGTATCTTGCATGTAGGGCAAATAAAAATATCTAAGCAAAATCCGGCCTGGCGGATCTGGCCCATTAAGCAGTTCATCACTGGATGCAGAGAATTATCCAACTGAGAGTTATGCAATGAAGAAAGGAGATCAATAGTCGCCGCGAATTTGACCGATAAGAGGATTAAATGCGATTGCATGTCCAGGAACAGAAAGACTGCCCAGTCCTACGAACTTCTTCTATAGTGATCCGTAAAGGGTTTCCGCTGATATTTCCGAGTGGCGCCCCAGATTTAAAATAAAATTAACTAGAGTGGGTGGCTCAACTCGACTTTCTCATACCGGAATCCATTTTTAATAGTTTTTTTTTCTTTTTACAAGGAAATTTTTAAAATATAGGTACTGCGGCAGCAAAGACATCTATCAAAGATGCCACACGAGCCAATACCCGAATTATAAGAACAGAGGAGGAGCTAGCTTTTGCTCAGTGATTATAGTGTCGGTCTACAATGCATCAGGTCCCTGGTTCGGAACCACGGCGACGCACAATCGCCACAATGATGACTGGACGTTTGAAATACGCAACCTTCCTTTCCAACGACTTCGCCTCTCAGCACGAGATGGCAGCACCACAAGGAGTCAGAAGCCTTGACACTCCCTTCCTGGTTGACCACAACTGTCCGTCACGCCGAGGCAACATGCCTCCCGGCCCTGACCGTCATGCCGAGGCGACACGCCTCTCGGCAACTTCCTCATCAGCGAGGGGAGTGTGCGGCAGCAAAGACATCTATCAAAGATGCCACACGAGCCAATACCCGAATTATAAGAACAGAGGAGGAGCTAGCTTTTGCTCAGTGATTATAGTGTCGGTCTACAATGCATCAGGTCCCTGGTTCGGGACCACGGCGACGCACAATCGCCACAGTACCATGGATTAAATGATTACAATTATAGCGTGTTACCCTCCACTTTAAAGGGGACAAGTCGCCAAATGAATACGAAAATTCAATTAAAACTGCAAATTCCGTGAGATTTCAAACAGTTATCTGTGTTATTTTGAGCAATTGAACTCAATCAGGGTTCCCACACCTCAAGCAGAAAAAAAAAAAAAATAAGGCCTTTTCAAGACAATTTCTTTTTTTTTTTTATATAAGGCTACTTAGAACTTAGCAATACAATCAAAGAAAAATTAAACAAATACACATTAAAGAGAGAAAAAATGCAAGTATTATTAATTAAGTATTTTTAAAGAATATTAAATATATGCTTCTATAAACACCCTTTTAAACATATGTTTCTATACTAAACAGAAATAAATAATATGGATACACGTCAACTAATTAAACTTTAAAATCAAAGACAACCAAAAATAGATTTAAAAGTCCTTTAATAAAATCTCCTTTCCTCGACGTACGAAATTACACAGCCAAAGCGCTTTCGGGCATTACAATGCTCTTCATCAGTGGTTGCCACTGATGAAGGGCATCGTGCAGGCGCTTTGGCCGTGTAATTTTGTACGTCGAGGAAAGGAGATTTTAATAAAGGACTTTTAAACCTATTTTTGATTATCTTTGATTTTAAAGTTTAAGCAGAAATAATTAACACTTCTCCTTTTTAACACTTTACAACATAGTTGAAAAGTGTTTATGACTTAGTTCATTCTGTCTGTCTGTCTGTCACTTAGCACGATAACTGCCGTAAAAATGACTTTATCAAAATCAATTTTTAGTATGTTGTTCAGACGGTCTGTGGGACCTATGGAAATATAAATTAATAATATCACCCAATTAGTTTTGGATTGAACCCGGGTTGAAAAACTGAAATACATTGAATCCCATGGGACCTAATTTTTCAAACATTTTTTAAGCGAATTTAAAAGTCACAAATTGCTTCGAAAATTTTAGGAAATATTTAAATTATCCCATAAAATATATAAAAAAAATTTCAGCAAAATATATTCAGTAGTTTTTTAAATAGAAATTAAAATAATAACTACACCCTTTATATGAAGAGATCACGTGACGCACTTCAAAATAAAATATGGCATCCATCTTGTGTCAAAATCGTGATTTTTAAAATTCTTTTTAATTCAGATTTAGTGTTGTATCCGTCCTAAAACCGCTTTATTTTTGCTTAAATTCTGTGCATCTACATACTGAAACAACACAATTACAATATATTTGAGTTTAAATGATCAAATTTTGATTATCTCTACAACGAAGCCTAACTTCACTTATGGAGAATGTAAACGCCAAAAGATGTAGAATGAGTTGTATAAGAATTGCTGCATTTCTTTAACGCAAAATTATTTAGCTCATAGAGTCTGCAATATAGCTTATATGAATGAAACATTCATTGATTTTACACATATAACCAGACGATTTTTTCGATGACGTTTTAAGCATAGAATTAAATTAATGTACCTCCATGAATTAAATTAATGTACCTCCATCCGCCCTAAGTTTTTAAATAAAATAAATTATTATAGTTTTGTGATGAATGAAAGGAATGGAAAAACGTTTATTAATGAAATTCTACTTTTATAGAGAGAGTCAGGCAATTTATATTTCGATGACGTCACTCGAATAAAGTTCATTTGTTCTCGATGAAGTTTTCAAATATAATAAATTATTGTAGTATTATGATAATTTTAAAAATATTACCGAGGAATGTATCGCATTTTAGAGATGTTTAAACCAGACAATTTATATTTCAATGCCGTCATTTAAATGAAGTTCATTTTTTTCGGTGAAGTTTTGAGTTTTCAAATATAATAAATTAATGTAGTATTGTGATAATTTTAAAACTATTATCTTTCTTGTTTATTTATGTCCCCCTAGCTCTATATTCTTTGGCCGATCGGCGAAGGAATAGCGTAGCATGGAGACTCAGCCACTTTCTGAAAGATGAGTCATGGATTCGTTACACACACCGCAATTACTTGCACAAATATTCGAGATGGACAAAAGAAATAGATGAAGTAAAAAATAGGGCCTATTTTAAGGTCTTTTAACAAAAAATAAGGCCTTTTTAAGGGTCCTTAAAAACAAAATGAAAAATCAGGCCTTTCTAAGGGTTTCTCAAAGTCCGTGGGAACCCTATCAATTCAATGAATTATGTACGAAATTAAAGAAAATTAATTAAAAAATGTCTGTATGTAAAAAAAGGCATGCCCACATCCAGTGTTTCTTTCAGGCATACGTCCGAAGACGCTTATTCGCCCCCCCCCCCCCCCCGAAGACATTTTATATTATCTTAGTTTCTATTTATATGACAGTATTTCGATATATTTATATAGGGTAAATAGAAAACTTGCCCCCCCCCCCCCCCCCCGCCCGCGCCCTAAGGTTTCATTCGCACCGCCGGCCAAAAAATCCTGAGAGACTGCCTGCCCACATAATATATTTTTACTGAATCACTAAATTCCCTCATCCAGGATATTTTCTTGAAAAATGTAAAAGATTATGTTTTAAACTCTATGCATTAAAATTTGACTATAAAATAAGATATGTATAACTGCAAAAAATACTTCGAAATGCATATTAACAATAAGTATGCTTTCTTTTTCTTTTTTGATGTGAACACCATCTATGGTTGGACGTTTATACCCTCGAACTTAATAAATAAAAATCTGATGTGGACAACACATGACTTTCTTTATATAATGCAATGAATTTACTACTTTTACAGTAAAAAAAATAGATTATTTTTATAGTTGTTACTTATATTCTTTCCAAGATATTAAATTTTCATCAGTGAGTCGTCATTTTCTTTGTCGTCATCATCAATGAGTCGTCATTGATTTCGAGTCATTTTTATCCATTTGGCGAGTTTTTCGTTAAATTAGCAACTTTTAAAAAAGTCCACTAAATTCGTGGCCAAAATCTCGCCAAGCGTTATGAACGAAGAAATAAGTTATTCTTACAGCAGATAAATGATTATTGGCGTTCAAATACAAAAGTATTACTCAAAGTATCTTTTTTCATGAATGGAACGAGCTAGATCCACGAGAATGTCACCCAATTTATCGCATGGTATTGCATATGAAAAGTGAACATGTTTCTCAATAGAAAATATTTTTTTTTTTATTTTATATGACTTTTTGATAATTTTTTTAAGAATGTGCAATATCTCGATAACGGTTCATGTTAGAGTTCTAAAATTTATGTCAATCGTTTTCTAATGAAAAATTACATAAGAAATGTCTATTTGCGTAACTTTATTAGCGGTTTTGATTTTTTGACGATTATTTCAAAATTTCACTCGAAAATTTAGAGGGGTTCTGAACATTCGATTACGTATAAAAACAATAGGTTTTCAGTATTTATTTATGGATAGTGATTTTTGTACCAAATTTCGTTCGAATCGGTCTATTCGTTAGTCAGTTATCGTCCACACACACACCACTTCAAAACACACACCACTTCAAAAATGTTTGATCCGTGATCAAGGATGCTTGAAACGTGCTCTCCCGTCGAAAACTCGAATTCAAATTTTCGACCCCGTCACAATACTTTCCTTATACAATATGTATATAAGGAAAAATAAAAATGTAAATATTTTTTTTGTTATGTTTGTTTGATCGGAAATATGATCCAGATTATGAATATATAAAAGTAATTTGAATATTTTAATATTTAGAACTTTTTTTTTTTCGAAAACACTTTAAGAGATAGCTCTCAAGCGAGTGTTTTTTCACTCGAAATATATAGCAAACGAGAGAAAAATAGCTATAAATAGAAAACGACAAAAATGTGCACTAGCAAAAAAAATCTATATTTATTATTAAAAATAGCTCTTATAGTTTTCGAGTAATCGTCTTGTCAAGTTGAAGATTGAAAATTTTCAGTTTTCCAAGTTTGTAATGTTTATACATCTCAGAACTAAAAGTGCTAGCTTTAAACAATAAGCAACAATTTTTAGCTCTTTCACAGCCCTACATGTGTATATAATTGAATTTTGGATCGAATTCTATTTTCGGGGGGGGGGGGGGGGGTCCAACACTTTCCAATATTTTTTTTGGGGGGGCGGGGGGATTCAGTATCTGTCCGAACGAGTTTTTATTTTTCCTACTTTCACTCGAAATATCTTCTAAACTATAAAAGATAAATATAAATAGTAAGCGACAAAAATATGTACGAAGAAATTTAGTTTCTGAATCTGTATTATCCAAAATTAAAAAAAAGGTCTTCTAATTTATGAATGATCAATTGTCTTATCAAGTTGAAGTATGAAAATTTTCCGTTTTACAAATTTGTAATGCTTATATTTCCAAAACTACAAGTGATAGCTATAAATAATAAGCAAAAATTTGCTGTTTTTTGAAAACCCTATAAATGGACATTATTAGATTTCGGATAGTTTTTTTTTTAATATTTAAAAAATTTGTTTTTATTTTACGTTATTCACACAAAACCATTTCGTCTCTATCGGACTGGAGACCGTCGGACCGCCGATTTTTTGGAATAGTAGAAAATGGGAATATTTCAAAGTTCTTTTTCTTAGTGGGAGGGGTTCAAAACTCAATGGCTGTCACAGTATCAAGGGCTTAACCCTCATGTTGCTCCTGCTTCAGTATTTTAACCCGTCACGAATCTAAATTATAGATCGAATAACTCAAAGGACCAACAGAGCATAACCATTTTTTTAATAGATGGAAGAAGCGTATACAAACAAATATCAATAACGGTTATAAATGTAAACGCAAACTTATAAAAAAATATTTACACATGTCTATAATTTAGGACACTTGTCAAAAGGGTTAGTAAGAAATAAGTACAGATTTATACAAAGTGCCAATCCATTTGAAGGGGAAAACAAAACTTAGTTCACTCCAAAAGCAAGTGGTGCTTATAAAATCGTTATCCCTGATAATTAAAAGCCTGCCTATAATCAAATAATAACGTGCATTTCAGGAGTGTTACTAGCTATTACTTTCCTTTCCAGAAAAGGATATGCGGCTCGGAAGCTTTTTTTACGTACGTATGCATTATGCAAAAAAAAAAAAAAAAAAAAAGCCCACATCCATGCAGCTTTTCACATGACAGTGTTGTCTAAATAAGGCTAATAATAATAATTACTTTCCCAACAATATAGGGTAATATACACTACGTGATAGTGAAAATGAGACACCAAGAAAGTGTGGGCAGAAAAATATGCAAATAGCCCGGTAGACGCAACTCACCGAGTTATGTAAATGATGCGAAATGCGTAGCTGTCCCGCGCACGTTGAGTGAGATATAAGGGAAGGAACCTGCAGGATCGGCAATAGTCGCGTCGCTCTGTCTGCCAGGGAAATCATTTTGCATTTTTTTTTCTCAGAGGAAACGTGTACTAACAGAGAATACCATGCCGCCGCCAACCGAGACAGTTTCAGCAGACAGACGATTTCACGAGGGGTATGGTGATCGAACTCAGAAGGGCAGGTTGGTCCATACGGCAAATCTCAGTGGACAACCACCTACACCAGGGGTCGGCAACCTATTGAAACGGAAGAGCCAAAAGTTACAATTTACAAAATTTCCCAGTTTTTAAAGAGCCACTAAACATTTTCGTTTCAATATTATAGTATTCGCTTATATATATCTGATTTTTGATTTAAAATAAACGGCTTTAAATACGGAATAATATTTATTCATATAAAAACACAAATATAGATAGTTACATCAATGGGAGCATTGGCTTTGCATGCCTTTTAAAAGTTTGATTAAATCTGGCTTATAACTTGTTGTTTTAAGTTTCAAGCACGACTCTAGATTTTTATTTGTAAGTTGACTTCTAACTTTACTTCTTATTATATTCATGCAAGAAAACGCTTGCTCGCACGAATATATCGACCCGAAGATCGTCAGCACTCCATATGCCAACTTCTTAACCTCACTGTAGCATTCTGGAAGACTATTCCATGCGCCGAATATGAGGGCCTCAACTGGCGGAATTTCTTTTAGAGCTGACCACTTGTGCTGCGTGATGTGCTTGCATTTCTGGACCTCCAACTCTTCCAACTTGCTCTTGAGTTCTGTGAACTTGCCACTCCACTTTGGTTTTCAAATCTAGCAATTGCATTTGGAGCGATCCAGCATCAATTCCAAATGGCTCAATGTTGATCTCATTTGTATTTGTGTTGAGAGGATTTACTATGAGCGAGAGAGTACTTTTGTTTGTTTTGAATTGCTCGAATCTCTCAGCGAATCCATCCTTCATATTTTTTAAAGCTATGCTGAAGTAATTCGTGTCAATAGTTGCATTGGTCTCATCGCGATATTGCTTCAGATTTTTAAAATGAAGTAATTTACCACTCTCCATGTCTTCAACAAAAAGAAGTAATTTGTTTTCGAAACAAACTACTTCTTCAAGCAAGGCGTAGGCTGGGTTGCCCTTTCCTTGCAGTTTTAGATTTAGTTCATTTAGTTTCATTGTGGTATCTATCTACCATGAAGTTGAATTTTTGCAGCCATTTGTCTTCTTCCAATTCGGGATGGTCAATGCTTTTTTCATTGAGGAATGTTTTTATTTCACTCAAGCACAAAGCAAAACGTTGCAATACGTTACCTCTGGAAAGCCATCGCACTGGCTATCTATTTCTTCTGGCTATCTATTTCTTCAAGGAAATTTTTAAACTGGCGATGGTAGAGTGCTTTTGCCAAGATGCTGTTAATAATCTTAATTACCAAGTTCATGACCTCAACTATTTCGGTCGGAAATGTTTGGGCACAAAGCGCTTCTTGATGAATTATGCAGTGAAACGTTAGAATTTCGTGGTTTATTTTTTTCTGAAGAATTGATGTTACCCCTCTATGTATTCCTGTCATACTTCTGGCTCCATCAGTTGCTATAGAAACGATTTTATTTATATCGATTCCATTGTCTTCCAGGCATTTTTGCACAGCATTTGCTATATCTTCTCCACGTGTTTGCCCTGAGAGCGGTAGCAATCCTAGCAGTTCTTCTTTTGGACCTTGGGACAACATATACCTGACGAAAAGGGTAACTTGTGCCGTGTCTTTTATGTCGCAAGACCCATCTATAGCAAGGGATAAGGCAGAAGCCTGTTGAATGTCTTCCACTTGCATATGTGTTACATTTGAAGACATTTTAGCAGTTCTATCTTGTACTGTTTTAGCAGATAATGGCAAATCTTTGATTTTTTTCATGATTTCTGCTTTGTTTTTAAAATAACGAAACAGTTCTTCAGATGCACGTATAAAACAATCTTTGACGTACTCACCATCTGTGAATGGTTTTCCTCTTTTTGCAATTTCTAATGATACTGCAAAGCTTGCTAGATTTACATTATTGGAAGATTGCGCCCAGCTACTTAGCATGGAACTTGACTGTTGTTTTTTTTTTGGAGCTCTTCAACAGCCTTTTTTCGTGCGTCACCGGTTGGACATTTACCAGCAAACTGGGTATGTTTTGTAGTGAAGTGTCTCTCCAAATTTGACTTCTTATTGAGTGCGAGTTTTTCGTGGCAAATGAGACAAGTCGGAAGGCCATCTGTGTTGCATATGAATGCAAACGACTCCGTCCAATCCTGATTGAATTCTCGGTTTTCTTCTTCAGGTCTTCTCTTTTTTTACCAGATGCCATGCTGGCGGCGGAGCTGAAAACATGATTTTTTAAAATTTTACTTAGCTATCTAAAACGGCAAAGAATTTATTTACCATTATTACTTCGTTAACACGATCCTCAGATATGTAATCCAATTCTGTTACTGATTTTGTTATATTATACGCATACATACCTTTGAGAAGATAATTCGCTTCTAAATCGTATTCTTCTTGAAACAACAAGCGAATAGACAAGCAGAAACTGCAAGCGATTAAATTAACACACATGCAACGTAACGTCGACCGCGCTATCCGAGGATGACTGACTGACAACACGTCTAGAGTCTAGACGGTGGCTGTTTGGGTGAGACGGAAATGGAATGCAATTGGCTGAAAGATAAACATGGTCACGGAGTCTCATCTCTAAGAACAAAACATTAGTTCAAATTTATCTCATTACGGTCATATTAAGCGTAGCGATTTGTAATTAACGATTATGAAAATAGAAGCTATTGAGAAATTAGGTACTTAGAAATATATTTTCTTATTTTTTAAGGGTTTTGATAATAAATTATTAATTTTTTCGTATGGAACTGGAGAGCCGCAACTTTAGATCAAAAGAGCCGCATGCGGCTCGCGAGCCGCAGGTTGCCGACCCCTGACCTACACGCATCCGCGGTGCACCGGCTATGGCGAAGATGGTTGGAAAAAGGAATGTGACAAGTTTGAGGGGTGCCGGTACGGCCAGAGCGACGTCAGCACGCGTGGACCGACGTATTCACCGGCAAGCGTTGGCGGCCGAGCAGGCCACTTCCGTCGTTTGTTTGCAACATGTACAGGACACCTTCCCTTGATGCTCCCATATCGACCAGGACCATTATCCTCCGATTGGTCGCCGGCGACCTGCACTCATGGCGCCCGTTAAGAAGACTGCCATTGACCCAACAGCACAAAAGCATTCGTTTGCAATGGTGTCGAGATAGAGCTACGTGAAAGGCGAAATGGCACAGGGTCGTATTCTCAGACGAGTCATGCTTCTGCTTTAGCAATGACAGTCGCCGTGTACGAGTCTGGCGTCGAAGTGGTGACAGGTCCAATCCGGCCGCATCTGTGAAACGCCACACCACCGCGATACAATGCGGCATCATGGTGCCATAGCCTATGATAGCAGGTCACCTGTGGTCCATATTGAGGGCACTATGACGGTCCAACGATACGTGGATAACGTGCTGCGGCCGGTGACACTACCCTTCCTTCAGGAAGTGCCTAATGCCATTTACCAGCAGGATAACGCCCGACCATACATGACACGCATCAGCCAACACACCCAGGTGCTTCCCTGGCCACCAGCCTCCCCTGCTCTCTCACCAATCGAACACCTCTGGGAAGTCGCTTGCATGCGCTGCCACCACCGCGTTTAGAAGACGAACTCTGGCAAATGGTTGACAGAGAATGGGCAGCTATCCCTCAGAACACCATCGGCACGCTCATTGACTCTGTACCTAGACGTGTTGCTGCTTGTATCGCCGGCAGCGGTGGTCCTACAACCTACTGATCAGACGGTGTTATCGCTCAGTGTATAGGTGCATCATGTTGCAATAAACATAACTTATTGTTCGTTGCTGTCTCTCTCTCTCTGCCGATTTTCATCACTGTCTGCCTACTCCTTCTTGATGTCTCATTTTCACCATCACGTAGTGTATATGGAAAGTATTGAAATCGTGTTGAAAATCGGAACTCGAGTTTTTCGACGATTCTACATGCTTCAGGCACTCTAAAACACGAAAAAATATTTTTAGCGCGACACATTTGTGTGTCTGTCTGTGGGTCTGTGCAGGCCCGTATCCAGAAAAAATTTCAGGGAGGGGGGGGGGGGCACAATTTCTTAATTAAAACGTAGCATTTAAAAAAAACCGCATTTATACTTTATTAATAATTGCATATTTGAAAGGCATATCCATCTCACTCTGTATTTAAAAATATATTAAATGACAAAGGCATATTCTTCTAGGATATGACCTAAAAGCATAAATAAACGGCCTAAATTTGGGGGGAGGCCCAGTCCCCCCCCCCCCTTCCCCCTGGCTACGTACCTATGTGTCTATACCTCTATGTGTGTGCAATGATTTTATCCACTCTAGCATAAGAGCTATTTAACGAAAATTTAACAAAATTCGGTAAATAAGTCACTTGCAGGGTACTCTGGTGGTGTTTAGATTTCGGTAAGATTCGGGAGAAAAAAAAATAGAACTTTTTTTAATTATTATTCCCCCGCAAAAATAGTCAAAATCTATAATAAAAGACTAAAGATTCTTAATGTAAAGAATAAGATCAGTATCATCACTAGTATGAATCATGCGAGACATTTCAGTTTTTGTTTGAAAATATGTCCAGTCGCTAAGTAAAAAGGAAAATTGAGTTAACTGCAACTTCGGTATCATTAACTGTCAGTGTTTCATGCAATTAAACTCAGTTTAATGCATTATAAAATAAAATAAATTTGAGTCTATAGGGAAAGTCATGTGCTGCCCACATCAGACTGTTTTCATTTGGACTTCCATTTGAGACGTTTGGTTCAAATGATTGAGGATTTTTTTTTCAAAATTGTTTAACGTTCCATTTCAGAGTGCTTTTCGCCGCACCTAAAGTCTGCGGCTCGAAGTACGCGAGGTCTATCTGCAGAGGTCGAAATTTCAGATTTTACTCGACCCGGACAATCCGTTACATGGCCCAAAACCAGAATGCGTTTTGTAGTCTAAAGACCGAGCCGAAAATATTTCTCTCGACCCACTCCAATTCGAACTGTTTGTTGTTGCTTCTAATACATCCAAATCAAAATAAGTCGTAAACATCTACCTAAAATCGAGGGGGAGGGGATGCATTTATTAAGCTTTTATCTCAGCATTGTGAAAATTAACAATTTTTCATATATTTTACGTTTATAATAATGTACAACATGAACTTCGTCCAGCCTAGATCTTTCTGAGATGAATTTAAACAAGGAGCCCGTACCCATGTGATAAATGACATGAATGGCCTTGGTATAAATTTGCCGAAAAAATTTTCATCGTTTCTTGTATAATCCTGTATTATTATTTGGTGTATTGTTGTTTCTTGTATTATTTGGGACTGAAAGTACCAACGTATTGTAGTGTTCCTGGTAGGTGTGTTTCAAAGGGTGCGCCTCCCTACTCTTTTCGAAAACTGAAAACTGCACCTTGCTCTCTTCTTTAAAACTAAACAAATAGTCCTGCCCCTTTTTACGGCCACCGTTCTTTTTTTCTTTTTTATTTAAATATAAAATGGTAAGTTTCTTTTGCAAAAGAAACTTACCATGAGGTGAGTCTCTAAAATCTTGAAAGGCCCGCATTATAAGGGGCCTTTTCGAATTGAAAACACATGGCCCTTTTTTACAACTACCCTGCCTCTTTTTTAATCTAGAGTGAACTCGAATTGGTTAGCGCGCTGGAGTTGCACTCGGTAGGCCCGGGTTCGATTCCAGCCACTGCCAAAACTGCCGCCGTGTTCATGCGGAGTACGATCACGTTAAACATGTGGGTCCGAAAGTCCTTCCGAGAGGTTGGTGGTAGGGGAAGGAGGGTACGGTCCCTGTGGATGCTTCCCCCACTGGGTTCCGGTCTAAATTGGGTGGCACTTCCCGACCGTCCAAACTGTTACCTTACACCTTTCTGGTAGGTCGGACGGTCTGGGTTTCATCAACAACAACATTTTATTTCTGCCCGGCCGTCCAAATAGATACTCTAAGTCCTCTGGACGAGTCGGACGGCCTGGGGCTTTCACATTGTATTTCTGTACTTCTGTTCGTCCAATTTGTTGCTCTAAGTCCTCTGGACGAGCCGGACGGCCAGGGGCTTTCACACATTGTATTTCTGTATATTATCTGTATATACAGAAACACACTGTATATACAGATATCACACTGTATATTATCTGTATATGTCTGTGTGTTTTTGTACTGATTCTTTGTCTTTTTCCCAGCCGCCCCTTGTAATTGCTACTCTACACCCTTTAGGTGAGCCGGACAGCCTGGGTAACAAATGAATAAACATGATTATGTATACCAGTTGAGACGGAACGTATTTATTAAGCACGGGCTCGACATGGCAATTCTGTCATTCAGAGAACTTTCTAAAGTACGCTGCGCCATATTTACAATTCAAGAAAATACACAAGCTAGAAAAGAAAACGGTAGTATTGCAGAACTAATAAAGAAACGGGGCCGTAGCTAGATACGAAATTCAAAAGGGGCTGGAGTGAAATTCAAGGACGCTCAACAGTCTTGAAGGAGAGGCTCACCAAAAACACAGTTAATCATCAGCATTTATTAACCGTAACAGTTAATAATTCATATGGATTGAAATATATAATAGTAACAAATAATTGCATATTTAAATTTGTAAGCTAATAGTTGATTAGGAAAATCCTACTTAGCTACTATACATCAATATTTTAATATATTATAATAATTACAATTATTTTAATATAAGCATTAACTAGTAGTAAGGGTGTTAATTAAGCGAAGAAAATTTCTGAAAGTTAACAGTACAAGTCAACGCTTAATATTACCTTTCAACTACTTATCAGTTGATTTTAACTTTATAATATATAACAGTCCAATACAAAAGTATTCAAATACTATTGTCTTAATTTTTAAATATTTTTAAATTAAATATATAAATAAATTGATCATCAGTATAACCACACATTCAGAAAAATTAAATAATTTTTAAAGCAAAGCAATTTATAAAAAAAATATACCAAAGAAAATTCTTATGCAAAATTTGGATGACATACTGGATGAAATTTCATATCACTACTAAATATTTAATATTTTTATCGGGGGGGGGAGGGGGCTGAGTATACCTCTTGGGGGGCTTAGCCCCCTCTGGCCCCTACCCGGCTACGGCCCTGACTATAAGGGAAGTGACTGACTACGGGCCTGACTATAAGTGCACTCACGTTCAATATAAATCCTCTCTTAACATACCATTAACTTTTAGTTGACATCAATGACACCATTCGAAATCTAGATTGCACAATTACCCCATCATTTACGACATAAAAACAATGACCTATAACTAACCCCTCCCGCAAGTTTTGGTCCTTTAAATGTTTGACCAGACATTGCAATTTGGACACTATTTTATTTCCACTATAAAGCCATGGGTTTGTTTAAAACTAATCGGGAGCCACATTTTTGGTGCCTTCACCGAATTACACCTCATAAATACTTTTCACAAAATTTCAAATTTAAAAAAAAGGTCTTAAAAATTTAATTTCAGAATAGATCCACTTACAAAATATATAAAAAAATGGCTTTTTAAGAATAAAAATCAGTATTCAAATATAAACACGTGCGTTTGATTAATCATCTAAAAAAAAAACCTTCACAAGACATAAATACTGATAAAAGTCCGGCAAGTTAAAAAATGAAGTAAAATAAACTGCAAAGAAAAAGTAGAAGTTTGTTAAAAATTTCCATAACGCTCTTTTGACTATTTCACAGAATTATTTTGACATTCATAAGATAAGGTTTTTTTTTTTTTCACACAATCTAAAAATTCTTTGACAGGCCACTGAAACACCTGCTATAGTGACAAAATCTCACCTGTGACAAGGGACTCACCTGTGAATGGTGCTGCGGCGAATGTTGGTGACCATCCGCGTAGTGGGGATGCCTCAGTAAATTATGTAAATTCTGAGCACTTGTACAATCCACAAAACTTTGTCCCAAAACCCCAAAGAACACAAGAAGGATCCCTGTGAAAGACCTCATCTTTCACAGTAACTCACATAATCCAGGGAAATTCAAAGGCTGATGTCACATAAAGCATCCTTAAACCAAGATCTAATATGAACATTTATCAACACTTTTATTCTTTAAATTAAAAATAAAAAAGGGCGCGAAACGGACTCTTCCATGTGAAAAACTTTTTTCAGGCTAGAATCATACACGTGACATTCGTTCCGAAGATGAAAAGCATCTCGCGTTCCATGCTCACAACAGAGCGGTTGCTCTTTCTTGGCGTCTTCGCCAAAACTGGTTTCGACCGCCAGTTGGCGATCGTTTAATATAGACAAAACTTCCATTCGTTTTGAATTTTACAGTGAAATGAAAAATAGGTCGAACGAGCAATCAATGTATATTGAAATACATACGCTTTAATTTTCTACACAGTTGTAAAACATTTTATGAAAAATACAGAACATGACTTCGCATTAATAACCAATGAAATAAACATAATATAAGTTGCAGTGCAAATATAATGAATAAAGCAAACGATTGTTTCGGAAATGTTTAATTTTCCTTCCTCAGTGCGTATAAGCACAGAGCTTAACATAAAAGAAAAAATTATTTTTATGTCAAACTTATTCTCTCTATAAAGAAGGAAAAACCAAGCTTTTCAGAAATAATCGTCTGCTTCATTCATTTTATGCAACACTTAACGTTGTGTCTGCTTTATTCATTCTATAAAAAATGTAGTATTAGTGAAAAAAATATTATGAACTTGAACTTTCAATTTAATACTTTAAATTCAAATTAGAAAAAAAAATGGGAATTTATATAAATTTGGCACAGTTTATCACATCATGTAACCAACATACGTTATTTGAGAAAGTATAAAATTTAAAAATGGCTCTAAATCAACAAAATTCCAAAAAAAAAAAAAAAAAAAATTTCGACAACAGGTTATCTTAAAGTAATGGGGTGATTTTATTCGTTTTGTTGTTAAAAAATGACGTATAAAGCATTTAATTAATGCATTAATGCTTATATTTTCTTCAATTTCAATTTTTGTTCGTTTTTCTGTCCATTTCGAAAAACAGCTTCAGTTTTTTTTATCATTCGTACTAAAATTGAATCAACACATGGATAACACATAAGTGGCTTGATTAGTAAATTTTATTAAATTTGGTCGGATAGTTTTATGGCTTTAAAGTGGAGAGACTCAGTAGAATAGAGACTCAGTAGAATAACTACGATTTTGGGGCTCACAAGGATATTTTGAGGTTCTTGCCCACCCACCCCTCCTTTCTAGTTGAATTATTTTTAATGCATTCTGAAATAATTTACAAATGATTAATTTATTTTTTATTTGGGAAAAAATAACATACCACTGTATCATATAACTATGTTAATAAACATTTGCAAAAACATAAATAAATAAATAAATAAAAATAAAGCTTTTTGTTTTTCGGGTATTTTCAGCAACAAACTAGGCAATAAATTCTGTCATATCCATTTTTCTGTCCTCACTTTTTTCAATTGCCAGAAAGACTCAATCACTTGATCGTGACTGTTCGACAAAATTTCTTTTGTAGTCTTTTATAAGTTTCAATTTGTTAAGAGACCTTTCAACAGAAGCTACGGTGACTGGCAGAGTGAAAAACAATAATGCAGAATACACATATGAAAACTCTCTTTCTGTCGATTTATATTTCTTAATTCATATTTCGATGTTTCAATGTGTGCAAATTGAATGCGGTTCGGTTACAGCAAGTTGATCAGGGAGATACGAAGATGCAGTGCTAAGCTTATTATTTTATGATGATGATTGACAGTTTGTGGGGATTCTTTATGCAAATCTTTGAAGTTCAGTGTAGAAGAAGCTCACTCTCGTAGTTGGCCAAATCTATTTATACGGCGGACTTTGAATTTCGAATTTCGGCAGAAAAGGGAAAGAAGATATTTGGCAAGAGATAGGAAAAGGAGAGTTTGGCATATTCGAGCGAGATAGCTGTGAACAAAATAGTTAATATGTTAAGTGTCGTGATTCTATCGTCGAATTCTGATCGTTAGATAAAATGATATTATGCTTCACTTAGATGTTGAAGTAGTTAAAAAGAACCTGTACAATGGCCCTCCTATCAGAGAAGTACTTTACAAATTGTTCGGCTATGCAGTTCGGCCGTGTAAGTCGGCCGTTCTGCCATAGACCCCTTCCGATCCCGAGTCCCCTAAGCATTGCTTTCTTTTGCCGATTGTTCTGTTCAGCTCCTGCAACAGACTTCGCGCTAAAAATAGTTTTCTACAACAAATCCATCGAAAATTCAATCCTATTCCTAAACTTCTGCATTTGCGATATCATTTATGTTGAGCAAAGTAAAAAGGAAAATTAAGGAAAGAAACTCTGTAGCTGCACTGTCATCCAAATGGCATGACCATTCTGCAATCTTGGAAGCTCCAATTAAGAACAATATGGTTCACGGTGATCGTAGCGTATAAAACAATATAGAATTTGAATGCATCGTTGGATACAATTACCTTGAAAATATAACGAGTAAATTACCATTAACATTGATTGAAATTATTTGTGAAGAAGTAAAGTAACTGGACGTTACAAGATTTTTTAATGCTGTTTCTGAACACACAATGCCATTGTGTATTCAAAGCGTAATAAAATAATTTGGGGAGACATAAAAACCAGGGAGCAAAATTAGCAAATAAAAAGTTTCATGCTGCACATTTTAAGGGAGGTTTCAAGTAAAACAAAACATAAACACAAACTCGTCTAAAAGGTGCATTCCCAAAATTTAGAAGACTCTCTTATTGCAGATACCAGTATCCATGAACCGGTTTTGTGCTTATTCTGGTTCGTCAGCATGGAATAATGAATATCTGCAATGGCAGCATGAAACTTGCTATAAGCCACAATTTTTGCGAACTTCTACCGCAACTGACAATTTTAGTCCTTCCACGTAGCCGACATAAAATACATTTACAATTTAGCTCCGGAAAATTTGCTTTGTAAATGAATTTTATCAAGGACACAAACTTGATCAATGACACAATCTCTAGAACACTAGCATGAACCATTCTCGAAATACAGCAGGTTTTTCAAATAAATTTATGAAAAAATTTAAAAAAGTAGTTAGTATCCAATAGGTTCACTTCCCATACGCAATATTATGCAACAAATCGGCTAACATCATTCTCGTGGATCTGGTTCGTTCCATTCACGACAGAAGTTACTTTTTGCAATAGTTTTGCATCTTGAAGTTCAAAAATTCGTTCAAAAATAGTCATTTCGGAGGAAATTAATTAAATGCCCATTGCATTTTGATGAAGATTTTACATGTGAGCATGAATAAGTCAGCAAAAGCGGCAGAAAAATATTTTACAAATCTATAAAATAAGAAAAGACATATATCACTAAGGAACGCAAATATTTCCATTTTTAAATTTTAAAATCAAAGGCAACCAAAAATAGGTTTAAAAGTCCTTTAATAAAACCAAAACTTCGCCACTGATGAAGGGCATAGTGATGCCCGAAAGCACTTTGGTCGTATAATCTTTGTTCGTCGAGGAAAGGAGGTTTTAATAAAGGACTTTTAAACCTATATTTGGCTGTCTTTGATTTTAAAATTTAATTAAAGTTGACGTGTAGCCATACTATTTATTCCCACTTTTGTAGATTCACCCATATATTACCTCACTTGTACTGTTTAAATATATAAATTAATTAATTTTTAACTTAATGATAACTTTGAAAAAAAAAATCTGTACGGCAAAAGCACATGACAGTGCAGTCTTTGTAATTTTAAATGCAAAAGTTAAATATATAATTATTCCATTGACTTATAATTGCAAGATTTCTATTTTCTTAATATTTACAACATGTAAGACTATTAATGTTTACATAAACCACAATATTTCATCTAAACGCTCGTTTTCATCTGATATAAACTTTTAAGCGTGCATTCAAAATAATACTATGCAACTCTCATGTAGATTGAATCAGAAAGTTTGCTGTAAATATATTTGACGTAGGTAGAAAAAAAAATTAATTAACTTAAAACATTTGGGACTAGAGTACACTGTTTATCAATAACTAAAAAACATTTTGTGCAAAGCATAAAGAAAACTTGAGCAATGCATTAAGCACAAATAGAATAACAATGCAGCATGTAGCTGTTTTATACCAGAAAACACGAAATCTTCGATTTTGCTGGTTGTTTAGCACTGACGAAGGGGGTACAGCGTATTCTCAAAACAGTTGTGTACTAAATTGTTATTCTATGTGTTGTTGTTGATTGTTGAAACCCAGACCGTCCGACCTACCAGAAAGGTGTAAGGTAACTGTTTGGACGGTCGGGAAGTGCCACCCAATTTAGACCGGAACCCAGTGGGGGAGGCATCCACAGGGACCGTACCCTCCTTCCCCTACCACCAACCTCTCGGAAGGACTTTCGGACCCACATGTTTAACGTGATCGTACTCCGCATGAACACGGCGGCAGTTTTGGCAGTGGCTGGAATCGAACCCGGGCCTACCGAGTGCAACTCCAGCGCGCTAACCAATGGGCTACCGCGTCCCAAAAATAATGTGCCAACTGCACGCGGTGTTCCCAGGTGGTCACCCTCCCAAGTACTAACCGCGCCCGATGCTGCTTGACTTCGGTGATCGGACGAGAACCGGTATTTTCAGCATGGTATGGCCGTTGACTGTTATTTTATGTGTGCTTAAATGCGTTACTCAAATGTTCCTTATAGTGTGTTAAGTTTTATTTGAAAATTAAAATTTAGTAGTAATTTAATTCCATTTTATTAAAAGATTCTAGAAGTTGTTAAATATTAAAGAATAGTTTTAATTTATGCAAATAATTATGTATATATTTGTCAACAAAAAATTGTTTTTTTAAACTACATCTTGAAAAAATGTATACTTCATTAATACTTCCTGAAATAATTTAATATAAATTGTTGCTAATCGCTAGTGTTTTAGAAAGATCCTAATGAAGCATTGAAATATCTTCATTCAATTCAGCAACACCAAAGTCATCATTCGCTAAAAAAAGTTCAATTGACAAAATAAAAATGTATTTATAAGAAACTAATAGAAATGTCCTTCCATATTTCATTGAAAATTTCAAATTACTTATCTCCCATTAAGAAACAAAAACGAAACGTCTGATTATCAAACATTTTTTCACATCCCATTAAGAATTTGATAAGTTTTTCAAACGTCGGCACTTTTGAACTGCTACTCAATTAATCTCTGAAAAAAAAAAAAGAATTGTTTTTAAAACTTCTTTCTGATCCACCGCAGCATGAAGTGAATTTCATTTTCCCATTTATCACAAGGTCTAAAAAATGCGAGTAAACAAACATATGGAAACGATCTGGAACCGCGATAATAATGCCAAATATGGCAACCTTAAATAAGACGGCTCAGGCAGACGATTCGACGCCTAAGAACACGTGCTGAAACCAATGACGTAAGTTTTCTGCTTTCGAACCCATCCGAAAATATGACCGGAGTCCTTTATTTATTTATTTTTATTTATTTATTTTTTAATGATAGGTGATTCAATGATTTTTAATAAATGTTTTAATTTTTAAGACTTTAACCAACGTGCAGTATCTTTTGTTGACATCGACTATGCAAAATTAAGCTTTATCTAAGAATCCATCGGTGTTACGTACAAATGAACCACATGGTTGCTTTGACTCAGTATTGCTAGATCGATAAAAATTTCTCATAGGAAGTTTCAAAAAGTAGTGGAATAAAATATAAATGACTCTTAAGATTTCTCCTACAGATAAACATATTTCAATATTATATGTTTATGTGAAGGGGGGAGGGGCACAGAAATGTGATCATTTATTTAACTCGATATATCTAAAATTAACAAACTTTTTTTTAATTTTACCAATTAAGCATACCTTATTTCCTGTAATTCGCTAGATTGTTTCAACATATATTGTATTCCTTGTGGAAAAATTAAATTTCTAATATCTCTAGAGCGGTACGTGATAACTTATAAACAATTGTGTCCTATTATTTGTGCTTAAAGCACTTTCAAAACTCACTCATTTGTAATAGTGAACATATTTAACTATTTTCTTTTTTCTAGGATTATTTTTCTAAATTTATGTTTAAGAAGCTTTTTGTGTTTTTCATTCGATGCACAAAAACTGCATGTTTTATGTTTTATTGGAACAAGATGGTTTGTCAGGTGTATGTGTTCGGAAGATGGGAAGACCCAGAACACAAATGAATTGTAGCCCTTCATGTTTAAATCCCTTTAAGAAAAACTAATACATTGTAAACGGTATTGATCGAATCATTGATCGTATTTCAGTGTCATTGCATTTCATGCTAAAGCTGATATAATTGCATAAAATTTGCTATTATTCCAGACTTTCTTCATTAAAAACAATTATAAAGAAGTTTTTGGAACAAATCATGGTTTGGAACATATAAAATTAAGCTAACCTTATATGTTTATCAATTGTTGTAAAAAATAGAATTAAATCAATTGCATAAATAAAAGGCTTTCTGCTGTTTTATGCTACAGTGGCGAGAAGTCACTGATGAAGGGCATAGTAGCGCCCGAAATCGCTACGGCTATGTAATTTTAGTACGTCGTAAAAGGATATTTTAATAAAAGACTTTTAATTACAGCCAATTTTTTGGTTGTCTTTAATTTTAGAGTATTAATTATTTTGACGTGTTTCCTTACAATTTTATTTCAACTTAACCTTGTAGCAAAGAATGCGCTAAGGATAGCCGTCATTCGCTTTAAAAGTATATTTCGTTTCAAAAAAGCTTTCAACGATCATCCGAAAAACCAAATTTTGTTTAATAAAAATTAAGGTAGAAATTTTTAATTTCTTTTTTGTCAATTAAAAGAAAAATAGCATTTTGCGTTGAATATAAGAATTTTTCTTAAATCCGCTCGCTGAGGATCAACAATTATCGTCCGATTTTTCTTTGGATGTGCTTCTTCTTAATGCAGACAACCTATTCTTCATATATATATATATATATATATATATATTTGTAAGGAAACATTTTGGTTACCTCATTTGTCAACTGAGAGAATGATTCGAGTTCTCCTATCATCTGTATTTCAAGGATAGATTGGAATATAGACTTTTTTATAGTAATTATTTTATGTTTCAGAGTGATATTTTGCTTTGAAAAGCATGAAAAAACATCCAAACCATCCATAATATGTACTTCCATTTTAATATTTGCTACCATAAAAATATATTTCTATACCAGTAGCAAATTTACTGACTCGAGAACCTTAAACAGTAATGAGTTTCAGGACTCTCATATCATATATTTTTCATAAGGTCAGGAATTCGGAGAAACCTACAGCGGTCGGAATACTATTAGTATATTTCACCCCCCCCCCCCCCCGCCGCTGTTGATACTTATTACAATGTATGTCAAGAAAATCTAAGATATCTAGTATTCAACATTTTACTTCTTTTCTACGTTAATAAAATTTTCCCACGATGTGATGGTCATTTTTTTAGAGACAGTGATTTAAAAAGCACTTACAAAGAGGCACCCTATATTAAAATACAGTCCTTTCAGTATGAACTTTTTACTGCTCACAGAGCAGTCAGTGGCATAACTAGTCTTTTGGCGTCCAGAAGCAAGTAATGTCAGAGCGTCCTTTCCCATAACTGTTCCTCCTCTCTATATAATCCAAATTGAGAGGGGGGGGGGGGGGGGGGCATATTGGCATAGAATTTTTTCATGATAAAAATTAATTTAAAAGTTAAACTTCATAATAGCAGTTATAGAAAATTAATAAAAGAACAACGACATGTACAAAAAGTATTGGCGCGCAAGGGAGAGGATGCAGGCCTTTTAAGCTGTCTGGCTGTTTTGGATTTGTGTTTTTGGCTACCGTCCATGTATTTCCTATGTTTGTTTTATTGTTGTTTTTGTTGCTTGTTCATGCTTCTTATATCTTGTAATAGTTTTTCTCCTGTATTTTTGGTGTTGCGTATTTATACACCAGTGAATGATTTGTATCAAGTACTGCTGCTAGAAATAAAAAAAATAATAATAATAGGACAGCTGTTATTGATGCGCAGAATAAAAAAGACTAAAATATCTAAAAGTATTTATTTATTTATTTAATAATACGCTGCTTTTTTGACCGTGTTTTTTTTTTTCTGATACTTTCTTTGTTACCAAAAATTTATTTCTTCCATTTGATAAAAGTTCAGATGAATAGAGGTAGAAAGGACGGGAGGTCGGCAGATAGATAAAGAAGACCACCTTTTAAACTATTATTTTCAAAATTCACTATTAGATATTTTAGTTATATTTTAAATAAAAATGTACTCTGGATTTAAATTTTCCTTTTGAAGCATTTGAATATTTAAATGCACGGATTGTTAAAATTTTCTTTGAAAAATGTAAATTTCCCCCTTAATTTGGGTGCCTTTGTTTGTTTGATGCCTTCAGCCCGAGCTTAATATGCCTACTGGATTAGCCAGCCCTCCCGTCGTAAACCCAAAATAAATATCTAAAGTAAATGGAAAATGCTCTGTTCTGAGTCTGAATTTAAAGGCAAGATAATCTTTGCGATAGAAATTTAGCTTAACATCACAGTTAAGTTTTAAACAACAGAATAATTTTGCAGAGATTTTCTTACAATTACTTATATACGTAGTTTTTAAAAATTAATTTCAAACCTTCATAGTAAACCGTCACCTCCGAGAGTAGAAGCCGGAGCAGAATTCCCCCCAAAATGGACCACCTAGTGCTCTGTAGGCCCAAATCTGGCCTTCGAATTTCGCCTAACCTTTTCTGGAAAATTCTTCCTCAACAGCCCACACAAAGAAGGAAGTCATTGAATAGCTGGTTCATGAGTGTAACAGTCAACGGTTTTTGTTTTCTTTTTGCTTTAGACACTATTCCAATATTGAATTTTGTGTGTATAATTTCTTATGCAAAATCCGTATCAAATCGGGGAAATACCTTATTACGTTTATCGTCATGCATTGGATATGAAGAATACCGAAATACAGAGTGTAGATGTTCCTTAGAAGTTCCTTAGTTACTTGCCTTACCATTTTTTGCTTCTTCTCATGTCATTTTAAATATATGCCATTCAAAATATTTAAATTATATTATTCCTTCTTGTCTAAATTTCTTTTCAATTAAAGCTAACTGGATTCTAAATTGTTTTGTTGCTAATTATAACGTCAACAAACTTTTTTAGAGTTTTCTTAGCTAGTTTTAAAATTTTATTGTTGTCACATTAATTAAGAAAACTACCAGGCACTTATAAAATTAAGCTTTGTTAAATAATTGTGAAGTATTTAAAATCATTCAAAGTTTAAAATGTATATTTTGTCAGATTAGCTTGTGTTATTCATTGCATTTGCCTAGTGTACTTAATTTGTTGTCATAAATTCAGTTTCCTGCAAATATTTTAAAATTATTTTAATAATGTTGTTAGTTTTGGGATATTTTATAATAGACTAACAGTATGACCGTTCTTCGTACTGATTATATAATACAAGAAACTTAAAATTCAGAATTTGTAGAGAAGTTTCAATATTTGGAGTCTTTAGTTTTGAAATTTTATAATAATTCAAACGAAAAGAAAATAGGTGAGTTCTACAGTGCTGAGATAATAAACAGACAGATAGATGCGCAACTTACAATTTTATGTATACTGTTAATAGCAGATATACGCAACATTGCTCATGATTTAAAATATGTGCATATTCCTGCAGTATTCCAAATGATATTGTTACTCAAAACACTCTATTAAAATATTTCATTTAATTCTCCTTTCACTTAATTCTTCTAAATTTAATTCTCTTTTCTGTGTTTTCAATATCAAATTATCTTTACAAGCAGATCTGAAGAATAAAACATCCTGATTCCCGCTTGCAAACAAATTATAAAATATATAGGAAATTGGATCGATATATACTAAAATGAAAGCGCTAAAATGGTATTACCACTTTTATTCTGTTTCAACATTTGGCTAAGCACAATATATGAGTTAATTGACTAAACGCAATATATGAATTAATTAACTAAACACAATATATGAATTAATTAACTAAACACAATATATGAATTAATTGACTAAACACATCATGAGTTTTTGCGAAAATAAAACATATGAGGTATTAAATTAAAAATGTTATTAATTCCCGTAATATTTAAACCCGAAAGCTGTAATTGATGTAATCTAGCTAAAGATGAAATTCTGATCATTTATAAAATTTTCTTTTATATCAATTTTTTTATTATTTAAATCGGAAAAAAATTAATGATTATCATCTGCCTAATAAACACATTTGATTTAATTGCGTTGCTAAGCATCATGATATAATCTATATAAATAAAATTGAAAATCTGTCTGTCTGTCCTGTCATCACGGAAGAACGGCTGAACCGAATTTCATGAAATTTTGTGGGTAGCCTGGAAATAGGCCCACTTAAAATTTAGTCCATGTTTGGAGTTTCTACGATCAGTGGTTTTCGAGATATTAGTAAAAAACGAATCCATGGTTTATTTTACACAAGCTTTTACTGAACAAAAGTATAAAGAAATCAAAATGGTTATTTAATTTCGGAGTTTATGAGGAAGATTCTATCTTATATCATGTTGCTCAGAAACGCAATTAAATTAAATCTGTCTCTTAATTTTAATTATTATTTTTTCGATTTGAATAATATGGATATAAATTTTTATTTTAGAAAAGAACGATTTGATTTTTCTTATAGCATTTTTGACTAGATAATATCAATTACTCTCTTCAGATTTAAACGTTAATATTATTGATATTTTCGGGGATTATTGATCCAGGGATTATTGATATTTTCAAATTATTATGCCATTGTTTTATTGTGATAAAAATTGTTTAAACACATATATTGTACGTTGTACGAGTAATCTTCTACAAATACACGGGTATATCTTCTAATCTACGAGAATATAAGTAGTACAGGTATATTGGCATATGTTTTGATATATATTGGCATATATTAGAATCAATTACGACCTCCTGGTATAAAGATTACGGGGATTATTGAAATTTTCAATTTATTACGTCATCTCTTTTATTTTGGCAAAGATTTTTGAAACTCATATTGTAATACAGGTAATCTTCTAATGTACTAATACAGGTTATATCTTTTAATATTCGCTTATATAAGTAGTACGTGTCCTATACAATTTTAATACATTCATTTTGCATAAATTGATTCAATTCCTTTTTTTTTGTAAATTTGCTTACAAAAGGAGCCAGGATGTTTTATTCTTCAGATCTGCCCATGAAGATAATTTTTCATAGTGAGAACAGATATTCTTAAACTTCTCTTTAAAAGCAATAAATTTAATATTTTAACAGGATTTGCACATGATTGCGAATTATAAGTTTCTTTATATTATATACTCCGTACGAAGAACGGGTATGCTGCTAGTTTTCTTAATAAATTTGCGGAATTTATCGTCTGCACAATACTATTTCTGTGGAAGGTTTAATTGTGAGATTTTTATTCATATCTCGACAATCCCTGGTCCTAGAAACTTGAAACATGGACTAAATTTTAAATGGGGCTATTTCAAGGCTACCCACAAAATTTTCATGAAATTCGATGCAGCTGTTCTACCGTGATGATGAGATAGATAAACACACAGACAGACAGAATTATGTTATTAAAAATTGTTAAAATTACTTGAAAAAAAGTAAAGTAACCAACTTACAAATTCATATTACCATCGCATATTTCATTATATTAGTTAATGTTGTTTTAATAATACAAAGCTAATTCAATAGTTCTTACATTTTCAATTCAAAAGAATTATAAATTAAATATTAATGTCAAAAAGTTCTATTATGCAGCTTTATTAAATTTGAAAAGCCCCTGAGGTATTCAAAACTCTATAATAAAGCAAAATTGTTTACTATTTGTTAATGTGTGGTAATAAAAAAAAGGAATATAAGATGTACTATAATAGAAAACCTGAACTTCTACAAATTATAGTGCATTGGTTAATGAATGACATTCAACTAGTATTTTATCTTAATTCTAAATCATTCTATAATTTACAACAACAACAAAATATAAATAAAATATAAATAAATAAATAAATGAACATATTGAAAGTTAAATTCTGAAATTATTTTTTATGATTATCTTATGATATTGAAAGAAAAAGATAGTATTCAGTAATCATTTTATTTTCAGCATACTTTAGCTGTAAGTGAATGTACTGAAAAATTATTTAAATAAAATGCCTGATTAAGCAATAAATACCTAGGGTTCTTTTTTAAACTTTTATTAAAACATCACTGACTAACTGATTGGAATCCATTCATCCTTTTTACCCCAGAGAAAATCTGAGTCATTATAAATATTTTATTTTAAGGAAATGTACAGCAATAATTATAATTTAGCAATTTTAAGGAAATTTACAGCAAATTATTATTCCTTTACATCGAACAGAGGAACAAAAGGGAAGCAAATAGCAAAAGCTCCGATGCGATCTGAAAGACCTACTCGCAGTGGGCCTACAAGCCGAGACGTCAAAAGTTAATTAGTGTTCCGGCCTCCGCCGTCACCTCCGAGAGCAGAGGCCGGAGCTAAATAGATAAATAGGCTAAATAGATAAATACTGAGGGTCCCCAAGTTCTAGGGACCCATATCCCGTGCTGAATGAACAGAATTTTACTATAAAAGTATACGGGGGGGGGGGGGGGGCTAGAATTTTTGTCTAAGGGCCCCCCGAAAGGGTTAAAGCGGTTCTTTCAAAGATTCTTTAACCATATACACTCGAATTTAGATCCGTATAAAGATTTTGTTTTGAACAGAATTTCTTGTAGAACATTTGTACAGGTTACGTTGTATTTCTTACTCGAAATTTTTCACTACTGTAGTGTCGCCATCTATCGCAATTATGATGTAACTTTATGTCTAAAAAATATTTTAAGAGTGTGATGAATAGTGGTACATTTTGAACATTTGGAAGAGGTTTGTGTGTGTGTGTGGGCAGGGGCGAGGGGGTATATTCTTCTAAATTAAGATTACATGCAGATTTATTATTCCAAGAGCCAAACTTGTGCACAGGTCACCTTGGCCGGCTCCCAAACTTAGGTGTCCCAAATTTTACTATGAATATCTGAAACTTTAAAAAAGTTATTAAATTTACATTGCTGTAATTATCTACAATTTTGCATTTCATTCAAATATTTAATTACTATTAACAGTAAATTTTAAAATATTTGATATCCTCTCCGCCCCCCCCCCCCCCCCCCCCCTCCTGTTATAAAAGCTAATCGGGCTTCAAGGGGATTTAAAATGCAAATTCTGAGTGACGAAATTTAAATGAAAGATACGGTTCTTGAAATGAAAGTTATCTAAGTGAAAATTAATAATGTATGTTCTAATTATTTAATATTTAGGCGGATATTTGAACTATGTTCACACTAATACATTCGATACGTTCAAAAAAGGCATCGCACAATTTCAATCTTAACATCAATCTAAGTAGGAAAAACAATCTTCAAAATGATGCATGAACGGAATCAGTAACAAAATTTTTCCATTTTTAATCATTCACAAAGGTGAAATTTGTTGGTGAAAACACCCGATCATATTCAATAATGTATAAAACAATATTTCTGAACCGTTATCACTTTTTAGAAGTTAGCAACAGCTAATAGTTAGTTGTAGTAGACAAGCAACATCAATATAACACTTATCAGAAATAAAGGTTAATTACCATTGATCGAAGCTGTTACTAATCATTAAGTTTATGGCATCATCAACCATTCGTTGCTGACACTCTCTATCAGAATCATATCCAGCCTATCAGTACTGTTACACAGGACCATTCATAGAGAAAGGGGCACAGACACCACCAGAGAGTGAGATCCCTGGATCCAGAGGGAGCTTGGAGCCCCGATATATTTTTAAGCTTGAAAAGACATGGAAAATTTACAAAGATGATATAAACAAATGTATGAGGGGAGCCCGTTAATAACATTTGTAGAGGACCCCACAATTTGTATCGACCGCATTACAGTTACATCAGTACAACCGGTACAACACTGGGAGTATGGTTGCGATCAGAGTGTTACTCTGTGGTTGTGATCTTCGAAATTCCCACTCTGGTGGCGGGTCTTATAATTATACTTTTAGGATGATAGAATAAATGTATATTGCATTGTTAGTAATTTAGTAAATACGTACTACTATGCTATTAAATACGTACAAATTATTAAAATATGCATGATTTGTACATTAGCGCTATTTAAAGCAGTGTCAAGCATTATTGAGAAATGGAGGATCTAATTAAATTTGAAATATGTATATATTATATATGAGAAGGTTTCACCACCCCATTCATTGCAATCCTTCAAAAATTTCGATTAATGAAAACTGGTTTTGCACTGTTTAGTGTTCTCCAGTATGGAGTACAGTAGACCCCCCCTATAACACGAGTTCCTATAAGACTGATTCGTATAACACGGTGGAAAAATTGTGATCGTGTTCGTATAACACGCTAACAGAGGCTCGTATAACACGGTAAAAGAATGAGACAGATGTTTCGATTTTATTACGTTTTAGCTCCAATAACTAATATAACTTTTGGCTGGTAACACTAAAAGTCATTGTGCTCCTCAAATTTCGGGGAAACCCCATTTTTAGAGGAGATCGTCTCAGTTTGTTTCTAGTTGTGATGCACATTAAACGTGTCTGAAAAAACTTTTATATCGTATGATTTATTTTATCTCACCGTTACAAACAGCTTTCACAATACAATGTGGGGTCAGAAAGCAACCGGCGATCCGCAAGAGGGCGCTTTCTCTGGAGTGGATGGAAGGTCGCGTCAAAATGGAGAACAGAGTAAATCCGCATGCTACACGATCCAGATGCCACCAGCAAAGGTTCGTCGTGAATGTGTGAAGAAAGTCGAGTGTCGTACAGAACAGAGCACCAGGCGCGAAGCGCCTTTAATCTCCAGTTTCAATATGTGGTTCTTATCGTCAAACTGTGACATTAATTCAGTGACCCTAATTGGAGGTTCGAGGTTTTTATTTACTACTTTTTATTATTTGTCCTAGCTCCTAGTGTGGCAGTTTGGGGGGTTGATGCAGATCTGAGGGTTACCTAGCATTTTAGCAGCTTAGAGTTTTGAACATTAGTCGCGAGTTTTATTTGATATCAGATGTTTGAAGTTGGATATTTAATTCCGATTATCGATGTTTAGAACAGCGCGGGGTCTCTTACGCGATTTGGCCTTGCGATGATCATAGTCATGCAGATTGAATAACAGTTCATTTGGAACGGATAGCAAATTTTTATAAAATTTAAGCGATAGCTTTTTAATTTGGGCTCTAACAGTTTTTATTTTGAAGTCATGCCTAATTACCGAGTTCTTTAAATACCTGGGAGCTTTCCTAATAATCCGTAGGATTTTGTTTTGTTTTGTCTCTAGGAGGTCTATTGTAGTTTTACAGGCATATCCCCATACGGGTGCTGCATACAGCATTCCCGGGCGGATGACCGATTTATAAATTAGCAGTTTGTTTTGATGACTGAGATTTCCGTTTCCTATCATTGGGTATAAGGCTCCTGTAGTTATATACGCTTTTTTGATTAAGTTCGTTACGTGCTGTTTCCAGGTTAGGTGGGAATCTATCGTTACACTTAGGTATTTAGTAGATTTTTCCGCGCGTAAGGCATGATTGTTTATATACAGTGGCGGCGGCGGTTTGTTTTTCCTCGAGAAATAGATCCAATGACATTTATTGGGGTTTAATTTTATTCGCCATTTTTCCAGCCATGTTTGGAGTATGTCTAAGTGTTGTTGTAGCTGTCTGTGCATTACTGAGACATAGGGGTGTTTTGCAAGTATCGCGCTGTCGTCTGCATAGAGTGCCAGCTCTGTGTTTGGAGTCCTGGTGATGTCGTTCAGGTATATGTTAAAGAGTGTCGTGCCCAGGATAGAACCTTGCGGTACACAACTTTTAATGAGCTTGGGTGTTGATAAGTTACCTCCTACTCTGACTTGAAAGTGTCTGTTATTTAAGTATGAGATTAAAAGTTTGACAAGAGCGTCAGGGACTTTTAAAGTGATCAATTTGTACGCTAATCCACAGTGCCATACTTTATCAAAGGCTTTATTTTGTATGTCCAGAAAAATCGCTCTTACTATTAAGTCCAGAAGATATGTACTCTACCACTCTCAGCAACTGATGAGTGGTGGAGTGCTTTGGCCGAAATCCAAACTGCTCCGGAATGATAATGTCATTCTCACTAAAGTGCGTGTTCAGTCTCTTAAGAATTATTTTCTCAGTAATTTTACTAAGTGTCGGTAGCAAGCTAATTGGTCTGTAGTTTTCTGGAATTGTGGCATCCTCACCTGGCTTAGGGATTGTTATGATTATCGCTTCCTTCCATTCTTTGGGAAAGTAGTTTAGTTTTAATATTTTATTTATTAAGATAGTCAAGTAACATATTACGTTTAGGGGTAGGTTTTTAACCGCAATATTTCTGATTTTGTCGTGCCCTGGGCTTTTACGGTTTTTGATAATTTCTACTATCTCCTGCGGGGTGGCTGGGATAATCTCAGCCGTTACCGGGGAATTCCTGAAGTTATTTAAAGTTTGTCTAACCATTCTTAGGGTGTCCTGACACATTAGATCGTGGTTTGGTTGGAATTGTTTTTCATAATGGCTTGCGAGCGCCTCGGCTTTTTCCTCGTCTGAGTACGCGATTTTAGCGCCATCCATTAGAGACGGGAGCTTAATTTGAGGTTTCCTGAGTCTTTTTGCGAATTGCCAGAGGGATACATCTTCTGGGCTAAGGGATTCGATTAGTTCTTTATACTGTTGCTGCTTTTCTGCGATAATTTTTTCCCTGACTTTTCACGTGAGTCTGTTAAGCTCCCTTTTAAGGGCGGGGTCTCTGTTAGCCTGCCATGTCTTACGTATTCTATTCCTTTGCCTGACTAATTGTTTGACATGGTGGGAAAGTGTGGGCATTTTTGGAGACTCACGATGTGTTGTGGCAGAGGCAATTGCTCTCTTGATTTCTGTTGTGAGTGTGTGCGTGGCAGAGACAATATCCGCCGTGCCCATTATGTTAGGTACTGCTAAGTGCGGCTCGAAGGGTGCTCTTTTGAATACTTCCCAGTTGACCCTCTCTTGTCCCAAAGAGGCTGGAAGAGGTGTGTTCAGGTCGAATGTCACCAGTACCGGTAGATGATCCGAGTCGAATTCATCCAGGGTACTAATAGTGTGAGCGTAGTCTATGTTTCGCGTTAGGACAAAGTCTATGAATATGCCGCTGGCGCCTGAGAAGCAGGTTGGTGTCGACGGTGCAATAATGTTAGTGTTTGTGGTGTTCAGCAGTCTATGTATCTGTGTACCGCGTGCATTGGCTCTCCTACAGCCCCACGCTCGGTGGTGTGCGTTGGAGTCGCCTGCAAGTATCGTGTTTGGATATCGCGAGAAAAGCAGTTCCAGTTGCGCAGCTACGTCTACTCTACTCACATTTTTGACATATGTTGAGGTTAGGATAAACGGGCTAGTATTATTAATTTTAATTTTTATACTAGTATTTTCTATACTTTGAAGATTTATGCTTTTTAGTTCCTCGTGGGGAATATTTCTTTTAATGTATATTGCTGTTCCTCCATGGGGCGTTCTAGCATTAGTATTTGAGCTAAGATTATGATAACCAGAGTAGTTGGCTATGTTTAGTTTTTTACTTTCTCTAACTCTAGTTTCCTGAATTAATAAGGCGTCTACGTCATTTTCGTTTACATAGTTCCTAAGTTCATTTATTCTTGGAGATATGCCGTTCGCATTCCAAAATATTATTTTAATTGATTCCTTTTGGGACCTAGCCATGACGGGTTTGATTCTCACTGTTACTTTTAAAGTCCGCGATTATTTAAAGGACCTCAAAGACCATTACCATTGGATCGCTCTTTTTTTGTACTAACTCTGCGAACTGCATCAACAGATGTTTTATGTCGTCTAGATTGAACATGCTGATAAATCCTCTGATGAGGTTGAGGATATCCTCCATCTTTTCAGCATCAGATTTATCAACCGGTTCAGTCTCTGCTTCCATTTCCTCAGCCTCAACCGCGGTTTTCGCTTTTTTGTGAGTATCCTTTTAGAACTCGATAGTCTTTTGCTTTTTTCCACCCGTTTTAACTAACGGCTGGGTTTGCGCGAGCTCGTTTAGTTTCTTTCCATTCCTCAACTTTCCTATCCAGTCTATCCTTTGTCTGTCTGGCTTTTTCTGCCTCCGATCTCCTTTTAATAGCAGCTGTAGCTGCTCTTACTTCCTCCAGGGTCAATTCTCTGGAGGTCGATGGTTTGGGGGCCTGCTCTTGCACCGATCTGGTAGGTGCTGAAGGTTGGTGCCTGTTTGCCTGTGGCACTATGTGCGAGGAGCCCTGAGGGGGTGCCTGGGGGTTTAGTCCGAGGGCGTTTTGCCTCCAAGGGGGGTATCTGATTTTTTGGGGGAGGGGGGGCATACCCTGGTGCCTTTCCTCTATTCCAGGGGTTCTTCGGGCATTGCCTGAGGTTCGCCGGGTGGTCTCCATTACAATTAGCACACGTTGCCTTCTCTGTCTTTGGTCTCTGGCAGTCCCGTGTGAAGTGTCCTTCAGCACACTTCAGGCACTTTGGTGGCATACTGAAGTTCTCAGAGGAGTGGTTGAATTGCTGGCACCGGTAGCAAATTTTAAAGCCCCGAGCTCTGAAGGCCTCTACCTTCACAGCCAAGTACCCTAATCTTGTGAGTCTGTAAACCCTCTGCCAGTCTTCCGTAGGCCTAAGGCTGATTAAAAAGATCGGCAGGAGTAATCTCGTTTTTGTGTTTCTCAGTTGAAAAACCCGGACTACATCTAATCCATTGGATGTTAGCGTCATTTTTAACTCCTCAATGTGATAGTTAGTTGGTAGCCCCTTCAATACTACTTTTTTTGGCCTTTCAGTTTTCAGGTTTAAACTATGGAAGGGGATTTTCTCGCTAGTCAAATGGCGCTGAACAACCCTATAGGAGTCAGCGTCATTGGGTATAAGTTTGAGCATATCACCTGTGAGTTTTCCAGATACTTTATTGCCTGTAATTTCATTTAGCTTTTTAAGGAGAGCCTGGTAGTTGTCTCTAAACTTTATGAAGAAACACTCTGCTTTTGGTTCTTTTTTTTCTACCTCCATAACATTTTCTCTAACACTATTTTCAAACGCTTTAGGTTTAGGTGCACTCTTAAAGTGAACAGGTTGCACGGCAATTTCAGCATAAGTCTTAGTTTTAACATTTTCATTTACAGTTACAACATTATCACTAACCTTTTCATTTACAATTACAACACTATCACTAGCAGCATTACAGTCCATGTTATCATGGTCACTAGATTTTAAATTTCCATCCTGGTTTTTAGTAGGAGTTCCCTTAGTGGGAGACTTCTCTGTCCTAGCCCTTTTACTTGGTTTTTCAGCAGTTTCACATTTACCAACAAGTTTAATTTCATTAATTAATCCTATTTCTGGCAGTTTAGCTTTAACTTCAACATTATTAAGACATACATTACTATCCTCAAGTGATTTAAAGTTTACATACATATCACTACTCTTAAATTTAGTCATGTCACGATAAGACAGAAAAGAATACACAAAATTGAACAAACCTATAATCCGGGAGACTTGGTCCTGTTCCTGTTCGATGAGTCCATTCTTGAGCATATCCCTGACATGCAGAGTCAGCGTGTAGATCACCAGTCCTAAGAAATTGACGACTTGCATCACTTCAAGTGGCCACGTGAAACAAGATCCATTCTGCGGCAGAGAGTCACTGTATAAGTTCATGGCATCCTTGAGAGGCCGAGCACAATCTCCATCAAGCTCACTAGCAGTAATCCTCGTAAGCTCCAGATGATCCTTGTCCAAATCCATATCGTCAGTTGAGAGCAATCCAAAAAGGCACTACCACGTGGAAGGCACACGTGGTAAATCCAAAGTTGAGATAGCACGAAAAGCACAAAATGGCGAGAAACCGCACACAGCAAAGTTGTCAATTACTTAGCCCGACGTGTTCTATCGTAACTAGATATAACACGCCCAAGCGTAAGCAAGAAAAGTCACCACAAGATAAAAGCAGCAGCTTCGCAAAATCACAACCTCACACTTCGAAGTCTGAGCTCCGAAAGAATGATCATGTGTTAAGAAGGATCACCCACGACCTATTAATTGGCTCGTATCTGTTACCAGACCGCCTAGACGGACTCAAGTACTTCACCTTCCTCCAGCAGGTGCTGCCAGATTTACTACACCTCTGGAACCGTAACAAGTTCCAGGAACCTAAAACCAAACCCCAAAACCTTCGTACCAATAGATCAGATAATTCAAACCTGAACATGGAAAACTTTCCACAGCTCCCTAAATCACAAAACCTCGAAATTGGTGCAGACAACGTGGCGATGGCGCGTGCCGAGACAAGAACACCAAGTTCTGAAGAGCACGTGACCCACACGCACTCAGATGCCCAAAAATCTTCAAATCAAACCCCTAACTTCTTTCTAGAATTCATTAAATTCTTTAAAGAAATACAAGATTATTTCAATATCAATGATGTCCGGAACTTCTTAAATCAAATCACCAAAATAATTAAAGCAGATGTAGACCCGATGCAAAAGACCTTTGATATAATCACACTAATTGCAGATCAAAAAACTTCAAACTTTCCTCATAACTTAAACTAACTCTACCTTGCAAGATAGTTTTTCGGAATTGCGCTCCAATTCTCTTGACCAACAGGAAAAACAGATCCCGTTGCTCCGCCCACTGTGGGTGGTCCCTATAGACTATCTGCACACCTGCAATCCAGCCAACTGATGTCAAAGCTTCAAGATACTCAATGCACACATCGAAGATACGGCACAACATGCCAGGCATAAATGACGAAACAACGATAGATTTACTACGTGTTATACCAGCAAATCATTGAGTGATATGTGGATCCAGCACGACGGAGCGCCAGCATATTACACCAGGATTGTACGGAACTACCTGGACATTGCCCTTCCGAACAGATGGATTGGTCGTGGTAATTCTGTCGCACAGCCTTCCAAATTTCCCGATCTGTCCTGCCGGGATTTTTTCCGCTGGGAACAGCTAAAATGCGCCGTTAACGAGACGCCCATCGAGTCACCAGAGGACCTTTTTGCCCGAATTAACGTCACAGTTGCAGACGTTCGTGAAATGCTAGGAATCCTTCAAAGTGTACGCGATTCACTCCGTCGCCGATGTGACGCCTGTCTTGCAGTTGGTGGTCGTTTATTTGAGCATTTGTTCTAAACATCTTGTCAATAAATTTCCATTATTCGTCTTCACTGTATTCGTTTTCACTTCACTCCATTCTGACGCGACGTTTCATCCACTCCCAGAGAAAGCGCCCTCTCGCAGCTCGTCGGTTGCTCTCCGATTCCATATTGTATTGTGAAATTTGTTTGTTTTGGTGAGTTCTGTAACCCCTTACAGTTCTGACCATCAGTTCATATACACCCTGTATATATTGATGTACATCTAGGTTCTAAATAAAACCGCTTTTAATTAAAATAAAGACCCACCGAAATACTTGAAGAAATGGTATCTTCTGTTGCAAACCTAATGTACGTCCATTAATTGCTTGTACAAGTAATACAAATTCTGATGTCACATGCATAGGCGCCGACTACGGGGGGGCAGAGGGGCACGAGCCCCCGCTGAACTTTTCCAGAGGGGGCAAAGCCCCCTCTGGGAAATTTCAAGATTTTTTACTAACTTCATATTTTACTAAATACCAAAAAATGAAGTTTTTAAAACATAAAAATATTTGAACGAAAATCCTATCAACGTAAATGTCACATCTCAGTCTTGTTCACATTTTCCTTACCATAGCTGCCTTAACTATCTCGCACACTAACCAAGCTGATCTTTACTCCCAGGAAACATGTTTACGCTAATGACAAAAACACCTGGTCACCAGAACTTTTTCGACTGACCACCTAATTCAAAGAGAAATTGAATATTTACAGCCATGTTATTGGCATTTCCAAAAAATAGCTGTTTCCCTCCAGTAATAACTATAAATGATTACCACGAAGTAGAGATGACTTATTTTGTTTACCTAAAGAGATCTTATCTGTAATTACTCTTGGATTCTATATATCAGTGCTGTCTTTACAGGTGGCATCCATTCCGTTTGAAGCTGCAAACTCCGCGGGTAAATTCCTGGTGAGCACCAGATGTTTGATGCAGCACCGTAGTCAGGCAAGGGCCAGAGGGAGCTAAGCCCCCCCCCCACCACCACACACACACACTAGGTGTACTCAGCCCATCCCTCTGATAAAAATATTATATAGTTTTAGTTGTGATAAGAAATGTCAACCAATATGTCATCCAAATTTTGCATAGAAATACTATTTATGAGATTTTTTTATAAATTGCTTTGTTTTAAAGATTTTTTAATTTAGCTGAATGTGTGGTTATAGTGATGATCAATTTATTTACATGTTTAATTTAAAAATATTTAAATATAGATAATAGTATTTGGATACTTTTGTATTATTGCTGGGTTCATTGTTTTAATTTGTGTCAAAATCACCTGATAGGTAGTTAAGAGCTGATATTAAGCGTTAACGTGTATTAACTTTCAAATTTTTTTAATTAATTAACAGCTTTGCTACTAGTTAATTCTTATATAGTAAAATCCATTGTAATTATTATATATTTTAATATTGATGCATAGTTAGTAACTATATGGATTTTCCTAATCAACTCTTAGCTTACAAATATAAATAGGCCTAGAAAGATTAAAAATATTTATCGTACAATAAATAAAACTGCTGATATCATTCTTTCGACCCAGCTCGTCCGACCTACCCGAAGGTGTGAGATATCTGTTTAGACCAACGAGACAATGCCATCTAATCGCTCGGAAGGACTTTCAAACCCACAAATTCGACGTGTTCGTACGCGGGAACAGTTTAGGCAAAGCCGAAAACCGAACTCGGGTCCTCCGAGTACAATCCCCTGACTTAACCACTCGGTTATCTCACTCCAAAACAGCTGCTTGTAAGACAATAACTTACAAAACTTCCTTGAGGAAAGCATATATATGTCAGTTAGGTGACTACAGTTGCTTCGATGGCATTATAATCCCCCTTTTACAGGACAAAATAACCGTATGAGCACTTAACAACCACTACTGCCGGTCGTTGGGCAGTTCCTTCTTGGCGATTGTTAAGGGCAGATACTGTTCTTTCGGCCTGAAGAAGGGGCTTAAAATGACCACTAACCAATTGTAGTCACCTAACTGACATATGCTTGCTTTCTTCAAGTCGGCCTTGTAAGTTGTTATATCTTTATCGACTTTGTGAATCTTTCATATAATTTATCGGATTGTGCCCCCCCCCTGAGATTTTGAAAACTCCGCGCCTATGGTCACATGAATCCTCTTTATAGTAAAAAACAGGATCCCCATTAACAACTACTTTTATTTATCTGAAACCCCCAAGGACAATAATAGGGGGGAGGAGAGGCACAAGTTTGAATTGTACATATGTGCCTGGGCCACATAAACTATTTATACAAAGTCAAATATGTTGTAAAGACCCCTCTTTTTTTTTTATAAATCTGAACTATTCATCCAATAGCCTTCAAATTTGGCACGCAGATACAGTGGTCCAACAACAATGCAAAAGTATCGAAAATGACATAAATATATATTAAAACAAATTAGTAATGGTATCATTAATTGTTTTATTCTGTGATTTTAATGATGTTACTTTTTAACTATTTTTACAGAAATAACGCTTATTAAAATTTGAAACTTCTTTATTAATATACCTAATTCATTTTCTTAGAATTCGCACAATTACTAATTGTGTAACATTCATGAAATTAGCACAAAATGAATATACAGTGATCTCTCATTAAGACAGACAGTCAAGGACCAACATTTATTGTAAGTATTAGCGAGAGTCCATAAATCTGAAGTAAAATAGTAATAAAATTGTGAAACGGTAATGAAAGTTTGTTATTCTCAATTCTTTAGGTACATTGAAAAATACAACCTTAAAAAAAAAGACAGAAAAATTTACTCAAAAATTTTGTATTATGTATAATGAGGTAAATATGAACAAATATTAACGTTCAAAGCATAAACAAAATGTAGTTGTACATTAATGTTAGTATTTTTAAAAGGAAGTAATCTTTAGTGTTTCTTCTGGGTAAACACTATTTTTTTTAAGTCATTCTCAATTTTAGTCAATTGCTCGGAATATATGCTCGGAACATCTTCTACTGATTGAAAAATTAAATAAATTTTGTCTATCTTAACGAATAAATGAATGTATTCAGCAATGTTTATAACATGCAAGGTCCATAGACCCTAACCGGGGAATCCATATTTGTACGTAATAACGAGAAATCCATCATAAACAAGTGTCGTCTTAACAAGAGTCCACTGTATATATATATTTTTTATCTTTCATCACCAAGTTTAATTGTGATTTAAGGATATTGGGGATTTATTTTAAAATTTAAAGATCTGTGTACAACTTTTAATTAGAATGTTTAAAACTCCTAACTTAAGTTTGGCGTAGAAATTTCAAAGCATATTTTAATGAAATATGATATACCATATTTTGTAATTTGATGGTTATGTGTTATAAAGTATGAATTTCAAAATATTATACATAATGATAGAATTTTCTTGTGTACAGATGTAGAGTATATACAAAAAAATAAGGAATTTTTTTACTTTCAATACATAGTTAAAATGAAAATATATACAATTTGATGGGTACCAATTACAATACAAGAAAACGCATTGGCGTTTCTTTCCTATTGGTCTGTCTACACAACCCAAATTTGGTACAAAAGTAGCTTGTTACATGAATGTAAAAACTACTTTGTAATGTTTCTGGAAAATTTACCCATGTTGTACATGTAAGCACATTTGGTACTATGTTCTAATGTTCTAAGTACATTTCATAGTTCAATACATTACAGCAGTTTTGAATTTATCCAATTAACTCCAAATTAAGTACACTGTTATAATTTATGGGTAATTTAAAAAGAAAGTCATATTCAGTTTGATGTGACTGTGCTTTGCTCAAATTAAGTATTTAAAATCCAAATTATAGTCGATAAACATGTCTATATGCAAAGAAAACCAGGAGTAAATAATGTATATAATATATCCACTTGTTTTTCTTTTTGTCGGTAAAGAAACAGATGATGGTATTTTATTTCAGGTACTTGATATTATAAAAATAAAATATTTTATAGAAATCTGATGAAAAACACAAACAATATTATATAAATTTTGTTATATCGTTATGAAAATACTTTATACAGTTTTGAAGTATACCTTCAATTCCATTATAATGTTCTTTACTAAACTCATAATAAAATTTATTCGAATTGTTCAATTTGTTCTTAAGATGTTGTGTCCACACACAAACATACATTGTTTGCACATGAGGTGTACCGTTTTAAGACTTTTTTGGAGGAGAAGGGCAAAAGTTGTAATGTTCCAATGATGAAAATATGATTCAGAGTAAAAAATTATATAAGAAACACAATAACTTAGGGCTGCCCCCCCCATAAGGATATCTGTTACACATACTGACGCAATTTGCAATATGGTATGTATATAATCACAAAATCCACTTGTAAAGAGCATCCCCAAAATTTGAAAAACACTCGTATTGCAGATACCAGAATTCATGGACCAGTTTTTCACTTTTGTGCTCGTCAACATGGAATAGCCAATATCGGCAATAGCAGCAAAAAACTTGTTATAAGTTAGAATTTTTATTAACTTGCACGAGATCTGACAATATAATAAGAGCAAAACTGGTCCATGGATGCTGATATCTGTAATAGGAGTGTCTTCCAGATGTTATGTGTAGTTCAGCGATGCTAAAAGTGTGTAAATCAGAAGGAAAGTATGCAAATATTTGATTCCAGTCACAATATTTTCCTAATGTATTAAACTCAAACTTTTACATCCTTTGTACGGCATATATTCAGTTATGAAAAGATGCTTGTATAAACAATTTTACACAATTGTAAAAAATTTCCATATTCCCCTAATTTCTTTTTTTAAATACTAAATATGTATTATTCATCAGAAAATACATATACTTTTCTATTTTAATATATAGATTTATAAATATAGAAAAAAGCCATAGGATTATAAATGAACTTGACCGACTGAACTTTGCGGTACAAAATGCTCACTACAAGCAGTCTTTTTCACTTTCCTCAGTTTCATAATCTATATGTAGGGCAAGAAATTTCAGTTTAGAGTTTTCTCGCTTTTCACTCACCAGTTTAATATAAATAACATTGAATAATATGTTTGTCATTTCTTATCGAAGACAAAATTGCATTAAATTAAGCTTAATATGCAGACTTTTTACAAGTTATTGTGTGATTTGGTTTATTGCAGTTTGGAGAAGCATTTTAAGAACAAATTTGAACAATTTTCAGCCTACGATAGTTAGCTTTATGTGGTATATCAATATATAGTTGTGCTGTGCAAGAATATTCAATAGAGATATTAAATGGAAATATATACCCAAGAAAAAACAAATAGATCACTTCTACAGAGTTAACTTCTATTATACATAATTATGTTAACTTATATTATACATAATTATGCTTGTTTTCTCTTGCATATATTCAGTAATAACTAATACAACAACAGAACAACCGGCCTTTTTAATATATAAATGAGGCAGCTGTTATATTACAAGTTTACAACTCAATATATTACTAATAAAAGTCTTGCAACATGGGTGTTTTAAGTGCATGAAATAAACATAGCACAATTAATTAAACAAACTTTGATCGCATAGATATGATTACATAATGCAAGAGCAGATGTCAACAAAGTAATTTTAAATTCAACTTACCCAATTCCTTTAGCAAACTTTCGAATGCACTGCTTGTAGCGGCAATATCAAATTTATTCTTTAAAACACATCTTTTTATCAATATTTATGCTACATAATCTTAAGAGAAGATACATTTAGATATGTCCTACTAAAATTATGTACTAAATGATTGTAAACTTCTAAAAATCGTCTGTATGTAAACTAATAATTGACAACAAACATGGATGCCATGCAGTGGAATCGCGAATGTGAAGTCACATCAGTCTCATCTATTCGGTTTTCTAAATTCGAAAAATTCATGTAATCTCTTTCAACCAATCAAGCACTGAAATTTCCTTTAAGACGAAACTGAAGTTGGAAAACTAATATGCATACTCCAATCAAATTCTCTGTGACGTCCAAACGTCCTGACCGTTCGGCCGTGGAAAGCGTCACCTTCGAAATTACCTTCCAGTTATTCACTATGGTGACGGTGGAAAGGCATTATCTACCATAGAATCATTCTTTTTATTGAAATGAATCATAACGAATCATGAATCGTTCGTGATTGTCTCCTGCTGTTCTGTAGCGGTATTTATATTTCAATCTATTGGTTATTTATTTATTATGAGGTATATTATTCTCTGCAGTTAATTACATTGACGATAAGATGTTTAAAAAGTAAGATATCGTATTTCTACATCACCTTCTTAGTTACAAATTGAAATTTATATCATTATCACATGTGGAGTATATGGTCGGAATCTTCTGATCTCATTAATTTTAAGGAATTGAAATTCGATTTTTAATAGTAGTGGTTGAAGTTGTGGTTAAACCGGAGAATAGGCCATCCATTCAAAACATGGGAGAATGCGCTAACTTGGCGCGATTTGTACTTAGGGAAAAAAATGTGCGGTAACCTATTGTCCGGATTTATCGAAGTTGTATCATAAAATGAATTTTCATTCTATATTTTACAATTAATCATACGTTCACTCTTTGTCTGCATGAAAGCTTTTATTCTTGTAACTCACTGCACAGTTAACTTAATATGCTGAATACTAATCACCCAGTTTTGTGTTCATGCGCCCATCATTAAGCATTATGGTTTATAATTTTCCCTATACTTCTCAGTTGTCAAAGTAAGTTTGCCGCAAGTATAGATGCCTGTATCATCCATACTACCAATATTTATTCAAGTAATTGCTTATATGTATACCTTGGTACTGAGAATTTGAAGAGAGAGTTATTTAATGTAACCAAGATCGTTGCTCAATCGTCAACTGTTCAAAGTAAGGATTAACTACATTTCTTCAATTTTCAGCATCTAATCCACATAGGAGGAGCAATAGAAGTAACTACCATACTCCAAAATTCAGCAGTGTAGGGGTCCAAAGAAGGAAAAAATATTTTTTACATAAATAAAAATAACATTTTCAGTGAAATAATTTTTCTTGTAATGAAATTTTATAATATTCTTTAAAATTGTCTATCTAGGGCATTTAAAAGAAGAATATGTTTCTTAACACTCGTGTATAAGGCTAGATGTAAAGTAAGTCCTTAGTCATTCTAAAGCAATTTTGAAAATGAGTGGACTAATTTAATAGCTATTTTTCAGGGGGGCTCTGTTGATGTTGAAAGTGTTGTCTGGAGATGTTGAATTGCCTTCTTGAAAGAGTTATATAGCCTGAAATTTTAGTCATAACTGTATATATTTTAGTGTTTTTAGCTATTTAAGTTTGAGCAAATATTGCATATTTAGCTTCCTGTCGAATTCCATGACTTTTGACTGTTAGAAAATAGCATCCAGAGATTCTGATTTTAATTTGAGAGAATGCAAAATTAATCAGAGGGGAGTAAATTAACAAGAAAGCTTAAAATGCTAAATAATTCCAACAGACATCGTTTGTAGATTTTTTGAATCATATTTTGCATTCACAATTTTATATTTATCTTTTTCTCTATTTGTTGGTAAATTTGATTGCTTATTTTCATCTTCGTCTTTATCTCCATTGAGAATAAAGTAATGGACTGAGCCAACACACCCATAGATATGCTGAGCTGAACAAAGTTGCCAACACATTCTGACCCCATTAAAATGATAACAATGGTAGCGAAGTCCAAATTATCACTTCTGTTTAGCATTATTACATTTCAACATTAACGAGCAAATTTTCCATTAAGATTTCAGCCTACTTTTAAAAATAAAACAAATTTATTTAAAGTCTCAACAAAAACACAGTTATGTAAAGCTTGCCCAGTTCAACAGCCTCACTGATATTGTCTTTACTGCAGTAAATAGTTATATCAACATATCTAACATCAAACTGCCATATATACTCATGTATAAGTCGAGAAATTTGGGACAAAAAAATAAAACTTCAAAGTGTGTGTGTGTGGGGGGGGGGGGGATCAACTTATATGCAGAGTCTAAAAAAAAAAAAATAGTGCAGAATAAAGTCTAAAAGTTCTGTTTTTCATGAGGCAATTCATCTGAAAACAATACGGTAATAATTATGCAATCACATACTCGGAATTTCTCCGCATTTCAAAACTCTCCTGTGAATCATTGCCCTTCCGCTTATTTTCGTTTGATGTTTATGTCTCACTTCTCAGATTATGGCTAATCGTTTTCAACAAAAAATGGCTCTTTTGCAGAGAGTACGTAATAACAACTGTGTTGCTTCAAGTCGATTCAGGGTTAAAGAAAAAATCGGCTCAAATAACAAGTGGAAGCCACATATTGTTTTGATTGTGCCGTGGGATGTGATACCTGTGGGAAATGGTCGTGAAATCATTCAAGAAATGTTGGTTTAGTAATTGAATTTAATGGCAGAAATCAAGAAGCTTGATGATGGGTTTTTTATAAATGATGATGGCAGTGCTTTTTATGACATGGGCATAGATGGGATTGCTGATATTTAAAGGATGTGCCAATGGTTTTTTAAACCATTTGGCGAGTTTAACTCTGACTATATGTATTAGACTTGCTTGGAATCGGACTTTAAAGGCTTCTGATGAAGTTTTTGTTACGAAAATTACATTTTATTATTATTTATATATATATCAGAGATTTATTATTCTAGAAATTTGTTAGTGATGGAAAATTTTATTGCAGATTCAGACACACGGTACACTTAGTTTACTGGGGAGCAATCGCACCACCTTTTGCAACAAGTTAAGTCGCATCTGGTCTGAAATACCCATAAAAATATATGGTATGACCTTGAACATTATTTTCATAGTCTATTCTACATGACCAAACTCTAAATTTTGGCAAGTCTGTTTGTGCTTAAAGAGAGTACCTGTAAATAAAATTTGCACTTGAATAATACAACCGTATCCTTCTATTCTTTTGTTTCAGCCAATGATGAATTACTTCTTTTACAGGGTATTCTTCTAATGAACTGCCTTCTATTGAAATATTTTTTTACCATTCTTGGAGGACATGTCATTGTTATTATAATTTTGTAGATCTTAATTACTTTAAAAAACGAAATTAACGTATGAATAACTGACGTATGACGCCGAAATTTGTGTATCCTCGAAAAAAATATTTCTGAAGGTTCAAGAAACCTAATCAAAACCTAAAGGTAAACAACACCCGAACCGCCGAAAAAACTGATGTCACCGCGCGCCAGAGAAATAAAAGGCACAAATTATTTACACAGTGTCTTGCATATGTTTCCGACGATAAACAAAGCGCAAATAAATGTAAATCTCGGTGTGAGAATAAATGTAAAAATTTAAATTATGTGTAGTAAGTATTATTCCTGTTAAATACATTCCGATATAAACTAATATTTAGATTTATTTGCCCTTTGTTTATCGCCGGAGACGCATGCAGGATGTCATGTAAATAATTTGTGCCATTTATTTCTCTGGCGCGCGGTGGCATCAACTTTTTCCGGATGTTATTTTTAATCCTTTCGATTTGTCGAACCTCCAGATGTGTGTGTGTCCAAATCTAAATTTTTTATTGCAAAGAAATCTATGGAAAAATTTCCCGCAATAATGAAAAAAAGCCTGCAATTTCATTTTTGAAGTTACACATACGCAAGTGGTGTTACCTTACACCTTTCTGGTAGGTCGGACGGTCTGGGTCTCAACAACAACAACATACGCAAGTGGTCCCATGACCAAGTAGTGGTGGGAGGCAATTTGGAGTGGTGGAAATGACGCCCAGCGCCGCCCACTGTAGAATAATCACATATATAATTTTTTGTATATAATATATATATATATATATAATTTTTTTTTCGCTTTTTAAGTGTTTTTAAATAATTTATTGAACATTTTTTTTTTCTATTTTTGAGATTGACTTATATGTGAGTTTTGGATTTTTTCCGATTTTTTTCTCTGAAAATAGGGAGTCGACTTATATGCGAGTATATACGATAGTCTATGATAGAAGAAATAAACAAAAGAGAAAGAGTGAGAGATAAAACAACTTCCAACTTTTATTCAAGTATGTGATATCACACGAATATGCAGGTTCTGTGAAATGTCACCTATGATGTTTAGGATGTGCATGAATAACATGACCAATCAGCACTGAAAGATTTGATTATGTAAATGAGCTCTGAAACCAACAAAAAGGTTTTGAACTAAGATCATGTGCAATATGATCTGGGTAATTCCATTGTGACTAACATAACATTTGAATGATTTTTGAAATGATTTTTTACATGCACTAACTTTATTTTTATTCTAATACCTTAAACAGGGTGTTATTCTTCTTGGGGCAGGTGATTTTATGTAGAGAAATGCAAAACTAATATTTAAAATTGTTTATATAAGAATTATAACAGGTTTGCAACACTAGGATTTTGTATTAATTTTTATAGCCATTATCCTCTGAAACTAAAACAACAAAATGATTATTTCCTTTTGAAAATGTGTATGTGAAAGGTTTTTGTTCGATTATTATGCATAAATTTGACATACGTTTCAAGGATAATACAAAGAAATAATTTTTAATAAACCTTGCCTGTGACTAACATAACGTGTGAATATACTTTAATTTCAGAGTATTACAGATAATATTTACATAAGTGTAAGAATGCAAACAGTGTTTTATTATATGTTTACATGTAGAAAAATTATAGTTCAGTCTTATGTGTGAAATGATAATGTCTACAAGAATTTACAGTCGGTTGTGATAAAACTTTAACAATTTGTGTTGTTTCAACTCAAGGTTTGTCCTCAATTGTGGGAAACACAAAGGTTGCCTCAGTACTTTTCTTCATGAACAAAACCTCATAATCATTTTTATGAGTGTCGAAAACTTGTCCAACATATCTTTTTTTTTTACTTTACAATTATAAATTCAACAATGACAAAATCACCCAATGACACAATGGTTTTGGGGGACAGAGGCAGAGTCTACTTCAAAACTATTCATAGTGAAATCAGTTTCAGTTTCCAGATTTTCTTTTAAGGTTACTTTGTGTATGGGAACATCATCTCCTGTATTCTGATATAAAGCTAATTTGAATTCTCCCATATTAGTAATACATCGTGAGGACTGAATACCTTCTACTGGATTGACATTTTCGAACAATGCATTCAAATCCTTTTTCTTTCCTATCATGCCAATTGCACTGACGAATAAACATTTTGTTTTCATTGTCATTTTTCCCAGTTCGAGAAAAAAGTCTTTTGCATTGCACACTATAGCTTTACCTCTCAAAACTCTGTTCCACACATTGCACTTTACAACAGCACGTAGGGGAGAGGGGGGCACATTTGGACAGAGGCGTATATGGACAACTCAATTTTCCCTAACTTAAAAAAATGTGAAAATTATGAAATAATTATATTTAGTTGGCAACACTATGATCCATTTCCCAGGAAAATTTGAAGCAATTGGCAGTGAAATTTTTCCAGTTATGTCAAACAAGCAGTTTTGAAGCTTAAAAGTAAGTTATACTGGATTTGTTTCAATCCTAATTATACATATTTATATTACAGCATGAAAATTAATTATTATAAAACTAAATAGCTTGTTTGGTTAACATAATGATTTATTAGTCATATTTGTCAAAAATAATTTCTGCTAAGTTAGGCTTAACAAAATGTGACTATGGGGCACATTTGGATACTGTTTTGGGGGGCACATGTGAACTGTCCAAATGTACCCCTAATGTTTTATATTTAGAAGTTATAACACAAAATTAAAGCAATAAGGTGCTTAAAATATTTTTTTAAATAACAAAGACTGTAGCTTTTAATCTTTGCTAGTGTAGTTAAGCCTAATTCTGTAATTTTATTCACAACTTATCAGGATTTAATCTAAGCCTCACATACAATATGGCCTGACCTATGTTCAAGCCAGAATACTTGCATTTAACTATGCAGAAGCTTTAAATAAAAAGTTTCCTCAATCGTGGAGAAATAATAAAATGGCTGGTATCGACTGGATGAAGAGCTATATGAAGCAACAGCCAAACCTTTCTCTTCGAAGACCAGAGAATACAAGTTTAGACAGGGCTATTGCCTTTAATGCAGAAAATGTTGATGCAGTTTTTAAAAATTATTTAGATGTTATGGCACAGTACAAGTTCATTCCAAGCAGAATTCTAAATTTTGATGAAAGTGGAATCTCAACAGTCCTACCCAGTCCAAAAGTAATTTCTGAAAGTGGCAAAAACAGGTTGGTCAAGTAGTTTCGGGAGAGTTGGTTACCTTTTGTGGGGTTATAACTGCCGCAGGTAACACAATTCCACCTGTGTACATCTTTCCCCGTGTACGATATAAGGATAACTTTTTGAAAGGTGGACGTAGTGGAAGCTTAGGCTTGTCTTCTAAATCAGGCTGGATGACACAAGAGCTATTGGTAGAAGCTTTGAAGCATATTCAAAAGCATACACAAAGTACGAAGGAAAACCCAATACTCTTGCTGCTGGACAACCATGATACCCACTCATCAATAGAAGCTATCACCTATGCAAAAGAAAATGGAATTGTTTTATCATTTCCCCCTCACTGTTCACATTGTATGCAGCCGCTAGATGTTGGTGTTTATTCTTCTTTCAAAGGTAAAGTAAAAATAGCTTTTAATGATTGGATGGCTTCTAATCCAGGAAAGACTATCACCATATATGAAATAGCAGAACTGTCATCTAATGTATATCTTAATTCTTTCACTCCAAGAAATATCAACAGTTCGTTCAAGAATACTGGGATATGGCCTGTTGAGAGACAGACTGGTTTTCAGTGATGAAGACTTTCTCCCAGCATTTGTCACCGATCGACCAAACCCTGTCGAAATATCTGAAGATGTAGAAATTGAACATTCAGATTCTCCTTCTAATGAGCCTTAGCCTTCAACTTCATCTACTTTTGACCATAAGAACTTGATTGAACCTGGACCTTCAACTTAAATTTTAACTCCAGAAGTTATAAGACCTTTTCCTAAAGCTCCACCAAGAAAAAAGCAATCTACATGAAAAGGAAAGTCTAGAATTTACACGGATACTCCTGAAAAGGAAAGAATTGAACAAATGACTTTAGCAAAAATGGAGAAAGTTAGAGTTAATGAAGAAAGGAAAGAAGCATTTGGAAGAAAAAGAAAGTTTGATTTAGAGGAATCCAAAAAAAGAATTAAGATTGATATGGTGGATCGGCTACATGGTCAATCAAAGATCCAATCACATTCTGAATCAGATGATGAAGTGGAATCTAAATCAGATAATGATCTCGAGGAGTTGAAGCTGCTATTAGATGATGATTCCCTTGATGTAAATGACTTTGTTCTAATAAGATTCAATACAAAGTCAAAAGCAGTTTACTACATTGGACGAATTGAAAAAACTTTAGATTCTTATGAGTATGAGGTCAAATACTTACGAAAGAAAGTTTGAAAGCAAAATGTTTTCAATTTTCCAGATAAGACAGATGAGTCAACCATTGAGAAAAGGGACATAGTAGCTAAACTTCCACCTCTAATTATAATAAGAGGAACAAATGACAAACAACGTGCAGCAGCAAACTTAACATTTATGGTCAATTTAGAGTCTTATAAAGTGGAATAGGAATAGTTTTTTTTCCATAAAACTTAATGTGTATTTGATTATTTTGCCTTTATTTGTTTCAATTATTAAAATGTTCACCATAATTTAAAGCAAATTTCTTTTTGATAAGGTAAAAAACTGTGATTCAAACCGTGAAAATCATAGAACATCACTAGAATTATGTATTTTCTTTTAAAGTCCTTTTTTTTTTTTTAAGACTATAAAATATAATTAAAATACCTTACTGTCCTTATTTATAACAACAAAAATATTGTTCCTAGTGAACATTTTCAATTTATGTGAATTCAGGTCATTTGTCTGTGTTATTTTAAACTGTTGATAATGTTATATTTATTTGTCCAAATGTGCCCCAAGCATGTCCAAATGTACCCCATGTAGGGGCACATGTGGACAACTTTTGTATGTTTTTAAATATTTTAAAAAAAAATGTTGTCACGTCTCCTAATATTTAAGTACATATTTGAAGAGATTAGGTGTAAGATTATGGTTAGTAAAAAAAAATAAAAAAAAGGATAGGGTTAGATTTTTGTATAAAACAAAAAACGTCCAAATGTGCCCCCCTCTCCCCTACTCCATTATGTGGACCTTTTCCGTGATATGGTTCAATAAAATTCCATGACCTGTAAACATTAGAAGAAGTTAACATCATCATAGAGTATCTATCTTTAAAATGAGCAGCAGCTCCATCTGTCCACAAGATCACAGATTCTACATTAACTTTGTAGGTTATAGTAAAGTCATTTATAATTTGTTTATTTGAAATGTTAACTTCATAAGCAGAGTGCTTGCTTGCATCGGAAATTATTGCATAACACTGTGTCTGTATATCTTCATAAGTAATGTGCCGAAAATAAATAACAGCAGTATAAATTGTTACAGAAACTCCCTGTGCTGCATTCCAATGTGCCTGCATTACTTCATCCTGATGTTTAATATAATAATTTCCAGCAAAATCAGTTTGTAGAGTTATTCCCCTATGCTTAAGTTTTCCTTTTGCAGCTCCTCGACTTGTTTCCAAATGTTATATTAATGTTTTAAAATATTTTTTGTTTGGTCCATCAACATTTCTGTAACTTGTTTATAAGTGATGAACACCAATTCAAGTTTTCCATTCTTCCACTGATAAAATGAAATACTTTCATCATCATTCCATAATATTGTCTCTGACTCAACAAATTTCTTTAGCTGGCTTACACCACTGAGTTCACATGTGTTTCTCATACAATTAGCAGATTTTCTATCTCAATCAGTTCTTAAATCTTCTTTAGTCCGGGGTTGAATTCAGAAGCGGTTAAAAGACTTAAATTCTCACAATAGACACAGCAGCAAACTCTGATTTTGGTTGAAGCCAATTGTACTTCCTCCGGATGAAGTTCACAAAATTTTGATACTTCTACTGGGTTTCCAGGATTTTCTTTCTTATATAAGTCATAGAGTTCTTTTAAAGTGTACATTAATAGGCGTTTCTGCACTTTTTCCTCTTCCCCAGCTTCATTTTTAATATTTTTGTATTCTTTCTTCCCAGAAAGTGGTCTTGAAATTTCATCTCTTCTATAAAAATTCTTTACAGCACTTATTATTTCTTTAGATAATGCACTTTTCTTTTTAATATCATCCACAGTAACAGCATTCAAAACTTGTTCACTACTTTCCCTTATCGTTAACTCTTTAATAACAGCAAATCATTTTCGTGGACTGCTAGGAAGAGCTACAGACACTCGTTTCATTGCTTTTCCAAATGTCTGACGTGTAGTGAATGGTGACTTGCATGTAATCATTGTTTCTACTTCCACTACTTTTTCCTTTGCATCTTTTCATCGTTGTCTCATATTTTTCATTCCTCTTTGAGATTCTTGTCTGTGTTTTTTCTTATAAATTTTATCATACTTTCGACTTACTCTCATTGCTTTCATTCCTCTTCTTGCCCTTTTTCTCTCTGCAAGTTTCTTTTCTTCACTTTGTCTTGCACAGCTCTTCCTCTTTCTTTCTGCAGCAGTTTTAGCCATATTAGTTTTTCAATAAAGGATTTCCTCACAATACTTTAATAAGCAGTTGAAAATGTTAAGTCTGATGTTAGATTTTATGTAGAATCATAAAAATTACTTTCTTTATGAGGACAAGTTCCAGGTCTAATTTCTAAAAACACTTTTTCAACAATTAGATAGATCAAATTTTAATATTATGCACAAATTTAAGATTTACAATGATTAATTCATCCAAAAAGCTATGAGAAACAAATATGTATATTACATATAGAGGAAAAAAATGCACACAATCTTACAAATGAGATGTTGAGATTTAGTTGACTTCATAAATTATTGTGTTATGTTAGTCACAACCAGTGGTGTTATGTTAGTCACATGTACTGTTGCCAGAAAAAAAGAAAATTATTTATGCTTAATTGCATCTGTCTAATGACAACAATCACATGAAAGACATTAAGTAAGCAAAAAAAGATTTTTTATGTATTTCTGGGGAGAGTGGAACTTAATTGATGTTTTTGTGACTAACATAAAACCAGTGAATCGGATTACACACCATATATCCTGACATTAGTAAGTTCATTTCCTAACAAAAAATTCTTTTTGTTTTTTCCTCTATTTAATAAACTAATGTTTTAATGGTAAAAAGATTTTTTTTGCTAGTTGAATTTTTGATGATAAAATATAAGTCTGAAAACTTAGAAAAATGACAGACAATTTGGTTAATTGCATATGTCTTATTTGTCGCCATTTTATGTAGATTTGAAGTAATATTTTGTAAAAACTATAGTTAAATTCCAAAAATTTGAAAAATTATCTTTAAAACGATATATAATACAATATATATGCTGAAAGGTAAAAAAATGACCTTTGGGTTGACAGTTCCATGGAATTGGCCGTTGCCCATAGCACTCGTAAAGCTACTCTGTTATTTCCTACAAATTTAACTAGTTTGCTCTATGCCTTGTGTAATGGCTTGGCCGTTATGCCCATTAAATCAAATATATTATAAATATTACCAATAATTAACTTTATACTAATGGAATCTTCAAAATGTCATCCAAATACCATAAAATTCCACATAATCAAACAAATTTGCCGTCCAATTAACTGCTCCATGTCCTAGGAAGAGCCGGTCAGCCTGGGCTTTCGACACTGTTGCAGGTCCGATCACTCATCTTGCTGCTTATACCATAGGAAGAGTTGGGTGGCTTGGGTCTTCCACACTGTTACAGGTGTGGCCAACGGCCCTACTGTGCTGAAAACACTGGTTCTTGTTAGATCACCGAAGTCAAGCAGCATCGGGTGCGGTTAGTACTTGGGTGGGTGACCACCTGGGAACACCGCATGCTGTTGGCACATTTTGGGCACGGTGGCCCGGTGGCTTGCTCGCTGTATTTGCACGCTGCCACAACTGCCGCCTTGTTAATGCGGAGTACGATCACGTTAAACTTGTGGGTCCGTAAGTCCTTCCGAGAGGTTGGTGGTAGGGGAAGGAAGGTACAGTCCCTGTGGTTGCCTCCCCACTGGATTCCGGTCTAAATTGGGTGGCACTTCCCAGCTGTCCAAACGGTTACCTTACACCTTTCTGGTAGGTCGGACGGTCTGGGTCTCAACAACAACAACACTGTTACAGGTGTTTAGCAACAATAGCTATATTAACATTTCTGATCACTTCTACTCCATCAATTGCATTCGTTTCTGCTATTCTGTCAATGCATTTTTTCAGCAATACTAGATTACATCTGTATCTGCTTGAGATGATAATTCTTGTAGAAGTTGTATCAATTTGAAACACTATCCATAATCTTCTTTATCATTAAGATTTTTGTATTTCATTGGCTATCATTAGAAAGGGGTGTTCAAGCTCAGCAGCGCCGCAGCACTGACGTCACAGAGAGATGATGTCGCCACTATAGCATTATCTTATCATCTGATCTTATCAGGTGACGTCATCTGATAAGGTTATCTTATGAAGGTTATCAGATGTCACTCGATAAGATTATCTTATCGGATGACGTCATGTGTTGACACAGATCATGTGACCTTTGAAGACATCTACAAAGTTTTGGGCGGTGAAGGCTCCCTCTATTGGCAGGATGGAGAACTGTGGAAGATAAAAGAGAAGAATGGTTCGGAACGACCATTTTCCACATCACCATGTTTTCTATTACCTGATGGTTCCCCTGAACTCCCAGAGACTTCTTTCATAAAGCATATGTAGATTTGTTCTCTTTTTATATGTTGAATACCATAATTTCCTGCTATTAAATAATATATTTATTAAATAAACCTCCAAATTTTGAAGGAGCAAATTAGCATTATCTGTAGCACTTTTTTATTTGAGAGGAAACAATGAGTTTGTAAATATAACATATAAAAAAGCATAAAATATATTTTGATAAAATTTGTTCATCTAAAGTAAGTCTTTAGTTTAATATTGTCATTGTGTCACTTATTTAAATACCTGGCAAATTTCATAATTTCAACTATTTTTGCATAGATATATGAGGAAATAAGCAATTGGGTGTGCCAATTCTATCTGCGAATTATACAACATATTTCATTTTTCTGTCTTAGAAAATAGGTATGCAGAAAATATGCAGAAAATTACGGTATATTGACACTGTGTAGAAATATTGTTCTGGCATTTTTTATAATAAAAAAGGACATTTTATCATGCACAAAATTTGTGAAATTCTAATTGCTGATGTAGGTAATTAACAGATTTCTACTATCTAACAACAATGCTTGAAGTTCCTTAAAAGTAAGGAAAATCTGTAAGCAATGTATATGCAAATGAGTAGAATAGCAATTATTCTATTTGTACTTAAGTGTATTGCTCAAGTTTTCCTTATCTTTTGTACAAGGTATTTTTTACTTATTTATTACCTTAAAAATGTTTGAAAAAAAAGAATCTTTTTGAGAGTAAATTATTATTGTTTTAAAACTAGATATAAAATTTATTATGGTGTCTCTCCCCTATTTAAAGATTATCCTTTATATGTTTAAGAAATGCTGTGAAAGGTAGTCCTTTACCCTTTGGTAGAAAATTTTTTGCTTTTTGCAACAAGCCTCTTTAATACTTTAATATTTCTCCAATACAATATTTTTAATGATAAAAATATTGTGCAATAAATTTACGAATAATGCAATTAGAAAAGGAGCATTAATACATTCAGCATTTAAAAGTTTTTTCATTGAACCTTATTCATTGATCCCATCTGTAAACATTTCGAAAGTACTTTGCTTTTTTTAATGCGCTATATCGTGTCGACAGCATTGGGGCACTAAAATCTTTCTGCAAGGTGTTGTTCCCATTCTGCGACAATGCCTCTGTGTCCTCCCATTTCTGCTATGGGGGTCCTTTACTGCAAACATTCCTGCAGACAGCCAGCCACATATTCAGTGCCTACTGTGGAGTATATTCCGATATGGGAACTTCAGAACATCCCGATTTTTTTTGTGTAGTTTGAGATTAATGCCATTTTCACATCAACCTTTACATTTCCAGTGTCTATGATATTGTACAATTGTTATGTATATATTTTTAATTTGTATTTTTATATTTTGAAACATCAATAATTAAAATATGAACATATTGTTTTTTGTGTAGAGGATAGGGAAAAATTAAGTACAAAATAAATTATGATCCAGCGTACAGCTGCTTTATTTTGAATATATGCTGGATTTCATTCATCAGTACCTGCAGTGCTAAAAGGACCAACAAATCCAAAGACAAAATTTATAATTATTTCTTTTTATAAAAAGAGTGCAAAATGCTGAAGCTGAATGAGTTTTGTGATTTTATTATGTTTAGTTTTGATGATGTTGAAATATAAAAATTGATTTATGACAAAATATTTTTTTTTTCAATAATTTTCAACTGTCAAGGAATCATGTCAGATCCTATTCACAGCTCATTGTAAAGATTGTATCTTGTATTGCTCATTGTGCTTGTTGTTGAGACCCAAACTGTCCGACCTACTAGAAAGCTCATTGTGCCTGTAAAATTGCTCGAAATTCCAATTCAATGTTAAATAAATAAAAAATTGAATCAAATTTTTTGATTATGGCTCAGGTGTTTTCTAGACTTGTTCCAAAAGTATCTTTGTACCAAATTTGTTGTATGTGACTTCAAATTTCTTCAACATTGCTGACAGATAGACATTGCCTTTTATTATTCAAGATTAATAATGATGATATGCTAATAAAATAAATGCCTGTTTTTCTCATGTCAATAATCGTTTCTCTTCCCCCTAAAGGTTTGATGAAAAAGATCATGTTTCTGGAGTTACTCAATTAAAGTCATCTGTTCAAAAAGGGATACGTACTAAGCTTCTTGAACAATTTCCTCATTTAGATGATTATATGAATCAGATACTTCCTAAAAAAGAAAATCTGAGGGTTGTCAAATGGTGAGCAAATTATTTCGACATTTTACTATGATCTGAACCACCGAATCAGATATTATAGAAAATGTAGATATTCTAAACTATTTAGAAAAATTTTGGTCAAAATTTGTTTTGCTTTTCATTCTCATACCAAATAAAAATACTTAAATATGTCTAACTCATGTGGCAAATTGGAGACTGTACTAGAACTTATTATAACAAAGAAATTACTGTTCAGTATTTTAAATATATATAGTTTTTAAAATCTGGCAGACATACACAATTAATTGAAGAACCTTACTCATCCTATAGTTTTGCATGATCCTACCTGCTAGAAAATATAAAATGTTTGCTTGCATAGAATACAAAATTATAAAGCATCGTAAGGAATAAGGTGGATGTTTATGACTTTTACTTATGTTAAGTGGCATGGAAAAAACTTACATTTAGCGGGGTTTTTTTGCCTGATAATTCTTTATTTTGTCTAATTTTTATATTAATGCTCTTTTAGTCTGTTGCCATGATCTTTGCTAATCCATGATGCAAAAATACAAAGTGCATAGCAAATTACAACACATTGTATGTCTAAGTTTTTCATTTTTGTGATAGATACAACTATAATTGATATATCATGTTAGTACAAGGTGCCATTGCCATATTGATACTAAGATAAAAATATAATACCTGCCAACTCTCCCTTTTTTTATTATTATTATTATAAACATTAAAATCATTTGATATTTTCTTCTTGTCATGGAAATTCTTCTATTTTTCTTTTTTTTTTTTATAAAACCCCAAATTTAGGCAGAAAATCATTTATTTTGCTAAGAATAAAATAATTTTATTAAAGTTTACTTATAATTTATTAATATATGAAGGAAAGCATTCCTGTGAGTTGTGCTACACTAATTTGTTCTTAGATATTACAAAAATTTTTATTTTTGCTATATTAATTTCCCTATTTTGACTACAAAATAGTACCTTAGGGAAAATATCCTGTGTTTTTTTTAATTATTATTTCAGAGTTGCTAGCCATCTTATAAAGTAGCTGGTGGTTAACAATTGCAATTTGATGATATTTCAATGTCAACAAAAATAAGAAATTTTGATTCTGTTATGTATATGTAATTATACTGAAAGTGTGTGTAAAACTTTACTGCTAAAATCTTGCCTAATTTGATAACAATTTTTGTGGATACCCACCAAATTTTGCACTTTTTCATTGGTTACAGTTAATATTACAATTTAAAATTGATTTTTCAATGGTTTTACATAGTAATATATTATTAGTATCAAGCATAATTTATAATTCTCTGTACATAATACTTCTTGATTGAGATATTGAATATTTTTTAGTTTTGCTTTCTAGTATTCAGTTAAAAAATGAATGTGCAAATATATAAAATTTCATGTGATTTACATTGAAATTTTCTTTTTCAGTCATGATCATATAGAAATAATTGTTGGCTCAAATGGAGAATTGATGTTTTTTCGACAAAGAGAAGGACCGTATTTTCCTACTTTAAGACTTCTTCATAAATGTATGTTTATTTTATTTTTACAATAATGAATATCAGATAAGGTTAAATATATATTTTGAGAAAAAATAAATTACATACTCTTTTAAAATAAATATATATAGTGCTTCAAAAATAATTTGCCTGCATCATTCTTGCTTGAAAAGAATAAATAAGCTTTTGACTTCATTCTTTTTGCAGTAGATTTTTTTCTGCAGTAAAATGTGGAAAAAGAAAATTACTCATGTCAATAATTAGTCATGTCAATTCTTTTTAACCAAACTTACCAGAGGTCCTAAAAGGGCAAATATGGTCATGACAAAGAATGGTTCTTAAGTACATTTACACAAAAAACAGGAAAATGTATTCTGATGTGTGAAAGGAAACCATCTTATATTATACATTGCCTATATCTGTCCATAATGCTTTTTGAATTTGAATAATCTATAGAATGAACAAGCTTGTGGCCTATTTCTTTCTGTAACAGTTTTGACTCCACAATAAAATAAAATAAAAATGTATTGCAGAAGATTTTAGCCTGCTAATGTTTTCAATCAGAGCAACAGAATGCTATAGAAAACCATAAATACATGATACTGCCAAGAAGCATTTTGCTATCTATACTGCTTTACATAAGAAAACCATTTCAAGGGATATAGTCTTGAATCCGGCATGCATAAGCTATTTCAGTTTTTTAAGAAGCAAAAACGAATACATTGGCAAATACAAATTTAACTCTTCACAAAAACAAAAAAAAAAGCCCGTAAAGGTCATTCTGAGGGGGGGGGGGGGGGGGGGGGAAAGCCTGTAAAGGTCATTCTGAGAAAAAAAAATCATAGAAATCACCAGACATGCATAGGCTATTTTACTTTTTTTAAAAAGCAAAATTGAATACATTGACCAATATAAATTTAACTCTTCATGCACGCACACACAAAAGCAGCTGAAAAAAAAGCTCATATTGGTCATTCCAAAAAAAAAAAAAAAAGGTAGACGTCACATCCCTTACACTTTGGGATTTTTTCTGCAAATGTCTAATGTAATTTGTAAGTGAGCATAATTGATTTCTTATTCTCTGTTTAATTTTGTATAGTCTGGTATTTTTTTTCTTTCCTCAGATGATACACAGTAGCCTACAAAAAATCATTATTTATAGCAAAACATATACATCCTATGATCCCAGTTCAAAATTAATAAGAGTCAGAAAGTTTATTAAGGAACTGCTTAAAACTTATACGAGTACATCGAATCCTATTTTATGTAGCTCCGACATGTAAATAATATTATCCATAAAATTTAAAAGAGAAAGATTTTTTCATAAAAAAATTGTTTTTTGATTGGTACCCCAATATTTTGTCTACATTGCTACTTCCACTCTGTTACAGCCAATTACAAAATATATTTGGATACTAAATTATATCTAGCAACAGTCTTATCTGCAATTTTGGATTTAATTGTCAATGAGTTCATTTTGTTTCTATAACAGCCTATGTGTATTTTGTGAATATCCACTCTGTTGCATTAATATTATCAATTAATATTATTTTTCTTAATAAAATCTCACACTAAATTGCAGTATCAGCCATATAACTATTAGCTTTATACTAGACAAAAAAGTTTTATTATTACTTTTAATTTTTAATCAGCAAGACTTATTTGTCCACTTTGTTACAGTAGCAGTGTACTAGAGGGGAATATTGTAATTCTAAATGCAATTCTAGTGCTTTAAACAAGTAATTTAATATTCCCAATGTTTTCCTTGATTTATGATGATACCATGGTCACAAAAACATGTAATTTCTCTTTAATTGGAGACCATGAAAAAACAATGCAGCAGTTATTTTTTTAAAAGCACTTTTTAACATTAAATAATATTGAATCAACCAGATATGTATCTACAATTTGGAAGGATATGAAGCTGCTTTTAATCTCAATGAAAGGACTTGCACCCAATACAAGCAGAAGAAAACTTTCTGCTTATTGAATATGTTTGTAGTGAAATATTTCAAGTGGTGCATATGGAATTTCTTTACAGCAAATCATAGAAAAGGTGCTGCTGATGGTGTAGGCACTGCACTAAATAGAATGGCTTCTAGAGTTATAGCAAGTGGAAAAGACATATTAGATGCTACACAGTTTTTAAATAAACTCAAAGACACTACAACAGTAAAACTGTTTCAAGTTACCAAAGAAGAAATCAGAGATCCTAGGCAATATATACCAGTCCCTCATGTACGATGACGATCCAACCAAATCGTTACAACTTGATATGAAAACCTGCTTTTACAAGAAATAATAGCATAATAGAGCTTACTTTTGCAAACAAAATATAAGTCTTTGTGGGCACTTTGAAACGAAAATATATTCTTGCCAAAATACGACAGAGTTTCAAAAAAGAAATGCATCCAAAACTTAGTTTCAGACATTTATTCATTTACTTCTTCATAGTCTGAAGAAATATCTTTGGATAAAGTCTTCCAACAGAGCGTAGGGAAAGAAAAATAAAATATGTATACATATGCTAGTGCAATTTAAAACAGGCAGTGCACACAATTGAACCTGCAGATATATTTTTGTAGTGGAAAAATATATAGAAAATGACTGGGAAATTAAAGTGATGGCCCTAAAATCTATAAATAATGCTAAGATTATTTAGAGAGGATGATTTATATTTCTTATTTTCTTTTTGATAAAATCCTTCAAAACTGAAGTCTAAAATCAAATTACAAGCTGGTCATGATGAATTTTCTTATGCTATTGTTGTATTTCAGAAGTCTTAAATAATGAACTTATCTGTAAAATACTAAATTGAATATAAAATAATTGTGAAAGTAAAAGTATATATTTGTTTATTTAAAATACTCAAATCGGGGATAAATTTCGGTCTTTTACAAATCTGTCTGCATTGTTACACTGTGTTTGGCCACTCTATTACAATAGCATCCACTCTGTTATGGGAGATTGTTTTTGCATTTGTGGGGAGGGGACCGAAAAATGTTAACTTATTTATTAACTTGTATAGTTTACTTACTTTAGGTATTGTTTACTTGCACTTTCTAACAAATGTCATCAAATTGCAAAATAATGTAAATTAAAAGCTTGCTCCTAATTTTTGGACCTGGCTCCTATATTTAGAAGAAATTTATCCAGCCCTGATCAACAATACAAATTACTGTATTAAATCAATTAAATGATATTTACTGTATTGTTCTATAAGAGAAACACATGGTATTATTGTGAACGATGATAGCTTCAAATGTTTTGAGATAATTATGGGAATTTGCATTTTTTGAAGGAATGTTTTCATATTGCCATAAAATATAAATGTATTTAATCATCAAAGATATAGAACAAACACATCAGTGAGGATGAAGTGGAAATGGGCATATTGTACAGTTGTACTGTATCAATACTTGACCTTACGTTACATCAATATTTCATATCAACATGCTTGTATGTGATACTTACTGTGTATTGATACTATTTGAGATTTTCAACTCTTAGATTTAATTAAGGAAGAGACACTTCTTTTTTTACCATTTTTACTGCATGCACATCTCACAAAACACTTACAATGCACTTAAACATCTGCTAGAAGTCGTACAATTATTTCTCACTTTGCTTGTGATACTAGATATTGCCATGGTAACAGAGTGGTAGGGAAAGAAAAATGTCATAACGTGTGTGTAAACCTTCTACTTGCGTATTGCATGCATACTAATTAGCAGTACCCAATTAAGAGCATGTGGAGCCTATTGTAAATCTTTATTTTGGGTCCCTTATCTGCATATTTCCACTCAAATATTTTATATGATGTGTCTAGGCAGCCAGCCGATCACTGTGTCCTTGTTCAGCTACCAACCCTTATCTACTCATTGCATATGCAAATCTAATGGTCGTATGAAATTTAAGTAATCATTAAGATTATATGAAGTCTTGACAGTAGCTATTTTTTAAAAGTAAACTTATACTTAAAAAAATTAATAAAAATGCATAATTATAACGTTATTTTCTGGTTTCTTATTAGGACTATTATAACTTTTGATCTAAAATACCATACATCCAAAGCATTGGTCAGATCAAACTGTTACAGATGATCCTTTATATTAATCATTATTAAATCACTTAAATACTGTCACCTTCCAGCAATGATCTGAAGTTATTTTTAATTATGTTCATAACATTAGATCTTCCTTTGCACAGTTGAAACTGGTAGTACACATATTATAGATAGTAATTTTCCTAAAATTGGAAATTTTGTCTCAACTGCTCAGTTTTTAGATGGTCATATGTTCTAATAGAGATGAACCAAGAAGGGATTTAATAATAATTTTAAATGGTATAGCATGGTCGAAATACTAGGCGCCTGCACCAAAAAAGAAGCATATTGAATGTCATATATGAAGAGCTCATAAACTATTTGAATTAAAACAAGTTTCTTGCATTCAGAAGTTTAACTTTCTTTATGCATGTTCTTCCATTTTCCCCTTATTTTCATGAGGAAATGTAATTCTTATAATTATTTTAGATCCATTTATTTGTCCATGGGAACAAGTTGATAGAGGAGCTATTAGATTTGTTTTAAGTGGTGCTAACATTATGTGTCCTGGTTTGACTTCACCTGGTGCAAAGATGACTTCAGTGCCAAAAGGAACTGTTGTGGTATCCTTTGAATTTTTTTGTATATATGAAATTCTGTGTATATTTACTGAATACAATTGTAATTGCATCAAGGACTTAATATACACCTCTCTGTTTACAAATAGGAATTAAAGGAGTTGGGTCGCCAAAAGTATGTGTGGAAATCTCGTTTCTATGTTAAATTAAGTAATTCTTTGTGCAACCCCTCTTTTTGTAATTTTAGAACAAACAGTGAATGGAAATTAAAGATACTGTTAACAAATAAATGTTTGTTAACCTATCAAAGTCAATACAGTGACCGCCGCTTATAAGAAACACGTTCGTTTCGCTCGTTTTGTTTCTTATAAGCAGTTGTTTCTTAAATCCGGAAATTTTTTAAATATCGTTCTTCCATTGTAAATACTAACTATTGAACACAGTTTTACAGAATTTAAAAGATAAATGTATATAAGTAAAATATTAGTACGTACATAATACATTTGTAAATTAAGTTTTGCATTCAAAAATATTTCTCATTTTACAAATTAAGCCTTACAACTTAAATTATTATCTATATGCATATAGTATGCAGTTAAATAAGAATAAAAAGTAAAACTCATAGGTCGTTCATTTATGTATAAGAGCATAGTACATTTTCATACATACCGTAATCTATTACTGAAGAATAGCAAAAAACTTATCCAGTATTGTTTGTGCTAACGAGTCTGTGATTAGTTTACGTACATCCATTTCTAAATCATAAAACAGTCCATAAACTTTTTCTGATGCCCCTCTGTGTTCAAGAGTTTTTCTAATTATAGTTAGGGCTTCTCGCGACTGTTTGGCTGTAGGAAAATTTTCTTCTTGTGGAACGTCGTCTTCATTTTCTTCTTCATTGCAAACATTCTAAATTTCCGCACTATGTCATCATCATTGTTTTCTTCAGATGTTTGTAAATTTTCGTCGATGTGAATCCATTCTTCGAAAGGTGCTTCAAATTCTTCTTCATCTTCTGCTGGTATGGCAACATTATTTTTCAAAAATCCTGCTTTACGGAAGCAATTAAAAATGCATATGTCAGAAACTTTTTTCCATGCGCCTGCGATCATATGGATAGCATCAAGCAAGGTTGTTTTCTTGCTTATTGACTACACGGAGGTGGAGAATCATACTTTTTAAGTAAACTTTGCTTTTCAAGCAAAGTAAGGGTTTGCGACATGCTTCACTAGCAAAACATAAAATGACTAACTAAAGCTGTACGAATCTTATTTGAGTGCATAAGCAAAGATGCCTTTCCTTATCAGTACGTTTCCTTAACTGCCAAAAGATTAAAGCTCGTTTCTTACTGGTTTGGGGTTGTACTCCCCAAGTCTTTCTGCGGAGAAATCCTCTGTCATCCTTTGTTACATAGCAAACTCCCACCCCCTCCCCGTACGCCCAGAGACAAGAGATAACAACTCGTCCTTCAGTTAACCTTAAACAAATCAATTTTTTTTTTTTACACCAGCGTCGCAAGGAAATCAACAAATTTTCTGTAGAAAACTGTTTCTTATAAGCGGAATCGTGTTTCTTATAAGCGACACAATTTTAATGTTAAAACGAAGTTTGTATTTGTTTCTGTCGTTTTGAGTCTTATAAACGGCTGTTTCTTATAACCACTGAATCTTATAACCGGCGGTCACTGTACTGTTATTTTTACTCTAGACTGTTTAGACTTTTACGTCCCTTGATATAGAGAAGTATTGTTTTCCTGCAAATTTTTTTTTCAACTAAATTGAAAATCTTGATGTTTAAGGGATTTAAAAAAAAATAAATAAAATACTATTTAGCATTCTGTCAGCCTGTGTCTGAGAATTTTTATGATTGGTTTTTCTCTTAAAATATTCAGCTGATTGAAACCAAGTTTTGTATTTTTGTACAAGTATAAGTTGTTAGATAAATGTGAAAACTTGACAAAATATGTTTAATTTGTATTTTACAGTGTTTTGTCATCTCTAAAATTACTGTAGTGAATGAATCTAAATTTGGAAAAGATAAATTGTTATATGAATGTGAAAACAACATTGGAATGATTTTAATTTTTCTATGCCATGTGCAGTATGCACATCTTTTGTAGTATATAATAATATGTCTAAAGATGCATACTGCACATAGACAACTAAACTACTCAACCAATTAAAATCAATTTTTTTCTAAACTAGAATGCTACATGTATATATATAAAAAAAAAAATGCCACAATTCAATTCAAATTTAATTTTAGAATTTTATTCAATTTACACCAAATTACACACATTAAAATATCTTGATATGATGGAAATCATACAGGATATGTGGAAAATGTAGAATCCCCAGAAAATTGAAATTCAGCCCAAAATTTCAAAGAAAACCTTATCAAAAATCTGAAAAAATGCAATTGAAACTTGAAACAAGTCTTTGTTTTGTCATCTTAAAAGATTCGATTAGTTTTTATAAAAATAATTTTCCTATTATTCTTGAAATCAACATACATATTTTTTTTCAGTTTGATTATTTTATCATCAAATTATATTTTTCTATTAAATTTTTTACTTGATAATGAATTTAGATTTACTTTGCTAAACAAAATTATGTTATACATATCACAAACAATGTCGTGATTCAGACTGTAGAAGTTTTTGAAAATTCTTCTGTAAAACTTGGGGAATTTCACTTACAAGTAAGTTAGATTTAGTGATTCAGACGTGATTCAGACTGTAGAAGTTTTTGAAAATTCTTCTGTAAAACTTGGGGAATTTCACTTACAAGTAAGTTAGATTTAGAGTAACATAAGTGTGTTATGCTTAAAGCACTTATTGAAAAATTAAAATTATAGTCCACATAGATATCAAGATGTGGGGAAGTCATAGGAATAATAAGGTTGTGCCAACCCAAACCATTTATTTTCCAAGTACTTTTCCTGATAATCTCAGATCATATCTATTTTTATTAGAATATATCAAAATTATTCATATAAACCGAGGGACAGCATAAAATTGATGCATATCCCTGTTCAATATATTCAGTAGACTTGTAGTTATAGCTTATATGAATTGAAATAAATACAGTGGTGGACAAAAAAACATCCAGTTTGATTAAGCTTTTTCTCTCTGTGTGTATGTTCTAATGCAATTACAATCACAATGTGTGCATTATAAGGTTGCAAGTAACTTAATAATGCACCTTAACAATATAATAATATAATTAACTTAAATTCAATAAATGTTACTCTTCTGTATTATCCAACAGTTAAGTTAATTCTATGCCAGATTATTTTAAGGCTGTAATTGTAACTTGAGGAGGATCAATGAAATAATGCAGACATATTTTGCTTCTTTGTTATACATGATAATATTGACTTATCATGTCAGTTTGTAAACGTAAATGTGATAAAATATATGTATGGTTGTCTTGATTGATATTTGTATGATTTCTTATATTTTCATTGATTACAAATTTTATGCATTAGAAATATATTTATGATAATTAGGTATATCAGATGCAGCCTTTTTATTGAATATATACTATATCCCATGTAACAAATGTATTTTAACCATTTCTGTCTGTTATTGTTATTGTATATATTGAACATTAGTGCATCTTGGATCAAGGATCTAGGATATCTCACCCCTCCCTCTAGAAACTAATAATTATATTCTATTATTTAATGACTTCAAAACACTGCAGTTTATTATTATTATTATTATTAATTAGCACTTTGATGGGGTGAGGCCAGTATAGCCCAATTTTGGATTCAAGATATGTCACTGATATAAAAACTATTAGCCCTTTCCCACTTCTGTTTCACTAATGTTTACCTTTAATTCATATGAATTGGAAATTTAATTTCATAATTTTCTTTTAATCTTTAGAAGTTTTCTATACTTTTGTATTTAGTATAATTAAGAATTTAACGATATCTTAAGATTGTTTGTATCTTAATCAAATGTCAGGCAATTATGGCAGAAGGAAAAGAACATGCTTTAGCTGTAGGATTAACTACAATGTCTACTGATGAAATGTAAGTAATGCTTATATTTTACTCAATTGTTCGAAATCAATATTTGTGTTTAGTGTCTTGACTTACCTTTCTTTATGAAATTGTTTTAATTTCTTTTTGAGAGAGATTGTATTAATTATCAGTTTCGCCTTTTCATTAGTAAAAATCTAATTGTCACATAACAATATATATAATTATTAAGCTTTATTATATCCTAGAAAATGTACCTGACTTTGCTCTAGATTTTTGCCACAGACGTTGTGTTCAAAATGGTGGATTCATATTCTAAAGTATATGAATCTATATAAAGAAAGATTCATTGAAAACTTAAGTTCCAGTTTTTAATCCTATTCCAATACCTTCTGTATACATTACTATGTAATGTATTGTAGAAAAAGGAATGAAATGAACTCTTTATTTACTGTTATAATTTGTGTTTGCTGAAATTTAATGTTTATTAATTTATTTCTTTTTTTTTTTAATGTTTATAATGTTTATTTTCTTGTATTCTTTACATCTACAGCCAAAATCAGTTATTTATATCTCTACTGCTTAATATTATCAGTTTGTTATTATTATCGAAATGCTTGATTACCTAAATGATCCAGCAGTCATGTCTACTGGACATCATTTATGCCACGATTTATTAAAGAATAGTATAATAGTATTTTAACAATCATTTTATAATAGTCGGAGTTTATTATGAATACATAATTTAAAACTTCTTTTATTTTTAAACTTCTTTTATTTATAAAAAGTTCTTTTATTTATATATTCTTTTATTTTAGTTCAATTTTTTTTATTATTATTTCAAATTTCAAATGCTATTTAACATGTCTACCAGCAGAATCTGAACTTTCAAATGCATATATGCACCACTTTTAACAATATATTTATATATAAAAAGTAAACTCTGGCTGGTAAGAGAGCACAAAATAGCAATATTCCATGAACTATTAAGGATAAAATTTTGAAATTTTGTATCTTTATAAAAGTCACTTAGTAATTGGAGGTGGTACTTTTTAAAATCTGAGTATTGGTTTGCTTTTATTGATTTGAAGTTTAGAAAATTATAGGATATCTTATTACCTCTATTATATTATGCTTTTTAAAATAAATTTTGTTTATCTTCTCATAATGATTAATATGTATTTTATTTCCAGAACAAAAGTAAATAAAGGAATCGGAGTTGATAATATCCATTACTTAAATGATGGCCTATGGCAAATGAAAACTGTAAAATAATTTTGTATGTGCTTTTATCAGCTTAAGAATTATTTTCAATAAAAGCTCTACATTGTGCATGTTTTTATTCAGTATTTGGTATTGTTTCTTGTCTTCTTTTCTTTAATAATTTGTTTTCTATTCTAAGAACTCAGAAAAAGTTATATATTTCAATATTGAGTGCAAATATTCAATGCTTGAGTTCAATATTCAATGTTTCAATTTAATTAATGTGCATATGTTCAGGAAAAAGTTCCTAAATAGCTATTTTTCTGAAAATGAACTAATATTTTTGGTGTATCCAATAAAGGAATGTTTTTTTTTTTTAAATTTATTTATTTAATTTTTTTTTAATGCAAAATGCATTATAATTATTTGTTTCTGCAAAAATAGTTAAGAATTATACCCAGAAACTAATCAAAAGATGGTAAAATATTTTCCGTCTCTCATTGGTATTTATGGAACACACTTTAACTGATATAGGCACATATATAGCTGAATACAGCAATTAAACATTTTCAGATAAAAAGAATATATTCACTTTCAAGGTGACAAAAGCAGTTGATACTGATACTTTATTGAATAACAAACATGTGGGAAATTTTCTCATTGTGTATTCGTGTTTGTGTTGAAACAAGTGAATGCTTTGTCTACACAAGCATGTTCATATTGGAGACTATGACATATTCTCGCTGAATGGCCAGCATAGTTTGTTCAGTAATTGGACAAGCGCTAACAGATTATGAAGTTTTATGTGTGTGGAAATTAAACACTTTAAAGCTAATTTATACATTCCCTCATAAAGAAGACAAATATTGGCCACTAAAAATGAGATAAATCAAAGCTCAAAGAAGTATAAATTGTAGCTGGTGGATCTTATACTCCAGGTCATATTAGGTTCTAATTTGAAGACTGATTGTGTGCTGAGTAAATTTTAATTTTTGTTAAAATCAACACTATTTCACACAAGTAAGTATAGTTAATCAGCATTTATGTTTTGTAAATTAATTATATCAAAATTTTATTAAATTTTAACAATAACCATTTTAGAACATTTTTTGTCATTCCATTACCTAGGTGAAGGAATCAAAAATACTTAAATTTACTATATAAAACATTTTTTCAATTCAGAAATAAGTAAAAACTGAAGTAAAGAAGTTAAACTTAATATTGATATAAGTTTTATAAGGGAAACTTGAGCAACATATTTAAGCACAAGTAACATAATAATGCAGCATAACTTTTATATTTTTCTGCTGAATCAGTTGACTGAATTTTTTACTTTTGATCTTTTGATGAGTTGAGTTCAAAAATATACAGGTCTGAGAATTATCATTCCATTACTTGGGTGTAAATTTTAATTTTACTAATTGTGATAATACAGAGTTTTAGCTAAAAAGCATTTATATTAATAGTTAGTTGAAGTGTTAAGTTTCCACAATTTTGTTTTTATAACTTCCCAAAGCATAAATATATGTTGTAATATTGGCCAAGATATCATTCCATTACTTCCAGAATGTCCCAGATGCCAAATTCAATTTATAAACAATTAAATTTTGTAACTCTTGTAAAACTGTTACTAATAAATTTATAAAAAAAGTGCAAAATTGGTTTCAGCACATATTTAATTCAAATTTAAAATCTATTTCAAAATTACCTTTGCAAAGATTAATTATGTAACTTATAAATGTTTTTTATGCCAAATAATTTTTTAAAACTTGGTGATTATATATATATATATATATATTCATATATTCCTCCTTTACTTATACTCATTTAAATTGTTATCCATATATGTATATATATAGTATATATTGTGTGACTGTTCATTCCAACCAATGTTTTGCTTGCTAAACAACTAGTATTATGTTGAGGTTTCCTAAAAAGTTTGAACTGCACAAAATGCTTTTCAACATGATTGTTTTATAACTTCATATTTTGAATATCATTACATACTAAAATAAAATCATGTTCATTCTATCACTTTATGGTAGTGGTGTATGCATGCAAGATGTGTGTTTGTGCATTGGTACAGTGAAATGCATGTTTATATGTTATATCTGTGTAATTAGTTACCTATCAGCTGCAGTTAAAACATTGAAGCATTTTTTTTTTAAATGAAACTTTATTTTAATCTTAGTTACTAATGTATCACACTAGAGCTGATTTTATCTATATTAAATAAAAGAATTGCAAATGGAACTTATTACCCATGCTAAATAGTATAATTTAGCAATAGATTTTTAGAACAAAACAAGAAATATGAATGTGCCTTATTCTTTGTTTTTATTTCTACATTACATTTAAATGCTAGATTAGAAACTGTTCAGATTAGAGGAATAATTAATGAAGATCAGATTATTGATTATAATCTCAGTACGAAAGTCAGAGCCACAGTATTGATGTAGTATCAATACATCACTAAACAATATTGATTCAATATCAATCAGTGACAGCTCATGCCTCTAATGAGAGGCACAACAACTTAAGATGTTCAGAAGACTCAAATTTTGATTATTTATCTTGACTTTTTAAATATTTACTTAAAAAAGGAAAATGGTACAAATAGTCAAAATTAGAGTTTGATTCAGATTATTTTATATTTTTATGTTCTTCCAAGGATCATGCATAAACATATAAAATGTATCAATATATCATGAAGTTATATATATTGATCCATCTGCCAGAGTTGTTCATCAATAGCCCACATACAATTGTGCTACTTGTTAAACTCTCCATAAAATGGATATTTACGGTTTCATATAAATTTTGTCTAGAATAGAGTTTTCTATAATTTCAAATCTCAATTTTAAGTATCATGACTTTAATATAAGTATCATATTCATAATTAAAAAAAAAAACCCACAAGCTAGTTTCTGGCATTTACTAATGTTCGAATTTAGATTTTGACTAAAAATTCTACAACCTTTTATACTATCAATGTCACCTAAAGTGGCTTTCTTAGAAAGAAAATATGTAAAGCATTATTTCAGTACATGATTCATAAATTTATTTAAACTTTTAAGGATATATAACTCAATAACTAAATGAGCCTGATGTGATCAATGCAGACATGTGATCACGTCAGGTAACAAAACACAAAATGAAAATTTAGCATTTGTTGCATGTTATACATTAAGATAGAAAAATTGTAAGGATAGAGTCCTGTATACATTGGTAGGATAATTTGACACAAAATATGGAAAATGAGTTAGGTATCTCAGTAACAAGTTTCTTACCTTACTGACAGAACATTGTCATAGAACTTGCAATATATACAATAGATGTAACACTCTATGTAAGATCTTCCCGGCCACACAATTTGTTACCATAAACCCTTGGGTTGGTCGTGTGGTCTGGGCTTTCTTCTACTCTATGTAAGATGCCTGTAATGGTGGAAGACATAATCACTTGGTCATGTTTCCTTCAGTTGTTTGCTGTTTATTCTCTTCTCTCTATGGGAGAATTCATCCAACGTACCCCACCTCCTTAGGCATAGTCACATGATAGCTTCCATCATCTGCAAGAGCCTGAATACTATATTAAAGAAGTAAAAATTCTGTGGAAATTGTTGGGGGAAGGGGGTGGGGGGCAATCATTGTAAAACTCATAATTCTGATACTAAGTTGAATAATAGTCAAGCTGTCATGTTTAATCATCAAAAGGGTCTCATTGGATGCAAACTATTTTTCAATAGAGCATGAGCACACGATATCACACTGAGAATTCTGCCCTTACATTTTCAAAGCAACATACTCTTATGCTTAGCAGTATGGGAATTTTAGTTATTTTTGTAATATAAATGACTATTTTAGAAATTTACAATCGTTTAGTGTTAGTCCCTAATTTTAGTGGGAAATATCTAATTTCATGGATACTTTTAATCTACTGGTAAATAAATTATTCACTTTCAATAAAATCTATACATAAGTTTAAGAAAATGTTAGTTATGTATATTTTTCTATACTAGTAAAATAAACTAGTAAATGCATACATCATCAGAACACTAGCTAGCGACTAAAGTGCACTTTAGCAAATGAAATGTTTAAATATATATTGCTACTTAAGTATTCTAATCAATTTATTTTCAGCACAAACATAAATTTCAATGTATAAGGGTTTAGTTTTAATTTATATGTACCATCATCGCCAATTTACCATTACCTGCTGTGGAATGCCCTTACTTTTCTGCACATTTTGTTAGTACACAGGCTGTTTATTGACATGTGTGCCTATGCTCTATGTAAATCAATCTCCATAATCACTTTCTTATAGACTCAGACTTGGACTTGAAGGTGGCTGACAACCACGGGAGTCTACTTTCTGATTGGGATCTTTACAACCAAAAGAAAATCTGATGTGGGCAACACATGACTTTCCTTATATAATGTAATGAATTTACTACTTTTACGGTAAAAAAAAATCTGATGTGGGCAACACATGACTTTCCTTATATAATGTAATGAATTTACTACTTTTACGGTAAAAAAAAATCTGATGTGGGCAACACATGACTTTCCTTATATAATGTAATGAATTTACTACTTTTACAGTTAAAAAAAATGTTATTCTTATAGTAGATACTTATATTCTCTCTAAAATATTGAATTTTCTTCAATGAGTCGTCATTTTCATTGATTTAGCATCATTTTTATCAATTTGGGGAGATTTTTGTTAATTTGGCAACAATTAAAAATGTCGCCAAGTTGGCGACATTCCGCCAAATACGTCGCCAAAATATCGCCAAGCGTTATGCACTAAGAAATAAGTTATTCTTACAGCCGATAAATGACTATTGGCGTCCAAATACAAAAGTGTTACTCAGAGTATCTTTTTTCATGAATGGAACGAGCTAGATCCACGAGAATGATGTCACCCAATTTATTGCATGGTATTACATATGAAAAGTGAACATGTTTATCAATAGGAATTTTTTTTTATTTTATATGACTTTTTGATATTTTTTTTGAAAAATGTACAATATCTCAAAAACGGCTCGTGTTAGCGTTCTAAAATTTATGTCAATCGTTTTCTAATGAAAAATTACACAAGAAATGTCTATTTGCGTAACTTTATTAGTGGTTTTGATTTTTTGACGATTTTTTCAAAATTTCATTCGAAAATTTAGGGGGTTCTGAACATTCGATTGCGTATAAAAACAATAGGCTTCCAGTGTTTATGGATTGTGATTTTTGTACCAAATTTGGTTCAAATCGGTCCATTCGTTCGTCAGTTATCGTCTCCACAGACCCACTGACACACACACACACAGACATCACTTCAAAAATGTTTGATTCGTGATCAGGGATGCTTGAAACGTGCTCTCCCGTCGAAAACTCGAATTCGAATTTTCGACCCCGTCACAATACTTTCCTTATACATTATGTATATAAGGAAAGTAATAAAAGGATAATAAAAGGATCCTTCAAACTAGAGATGTGCTTAACATAGATTTCTAATATAATGTTAAAGGTCAGACTTAATTAAAAAATTTCTGGTAGGCAGCACATGGCTTTCCATACATAATGTAATTACTTTATTTCTTTCACAGCGAAATAATGGTGTACAAGGTCTACAGCCCAATGGTTTTGGTATTGAATTAATACAACGTAAATTGAAATTGGGTGTTTTGGGCAATTTATATGAATGGGTAAAATCTTCATCAAAATGCTATTGACATTTAATTAATATCCCATAAAATAAATAAGTATTAAATTCTTAGGTGTTAAAATACAAAACTCTTACAAAAAGTAGCTTCTCTCATGAATGGAATGAACTAAATCCACGAGAATGATGCTAACAGATTTCTTGCATAATATTGCATATGGAAAGGGAACATAATGGATGGTATGGTACTTAACTACTTTTTTTATTTTTGTAAAAAATTTATTTGGAAAACCCGAATAACTTATATTTCATGTAACTCTAAATTACTAATAATTATGAATATTGATAGCATCCGCAATAAGCAATATAGTCCATTTATTAAAATATTTGAATAATTAATTCATCTATTTGGAATCATTTTCTTTAATTTTGTGTCATTCAATTTTGATGATATTTTCATCAATCTGGAATGTAATATCACCAAGTTGACAATTTTTTGCTAAATTAGTCACTAAGTTGCCAAATTTATCGCCAAGCGTTACAGACAAATGGAAAGAAGAACATTTCTTATATAAATGACTTTCGTCAAATTGTTAGGCGTCAAAATACAAAACTATTACTTAAAATATCTTCTCTCGTGAATGGAATGAACTAGATCCACAACAATAACGATAATAAATTTATTGCATAATATTACATATGAAAAGTGAATATGTTTCCCAATAATTAATAATTCCCCCCTCCCCCCTGTGATTTTTTTTTCATAAATTTGTTCGAAAAATGTGCAATATCTCGAAAAAGGTTCATTCTAGCATTCTACAGTTTCTGTTACTCATTTTTTAATGAAAAGTTACATGTGAAATTATTATTTATTTATTTGTTGAAGGTTCTGATTTTTGAATGAATTTTTTTTTCTAAAATCTCCCAATATCTCAAGAACGGTTCGTGTTAGCATTATAGATTTTGTGTCATTCATTTTCTAATAAAATATGTGTAAAATGATCAATTTATTTATCATTATGAAAGGTATTTTTTTTAATGATTTTTTTAAATTCATCCGAAAATAAGGGGGGGAGGGGTCTGAACGTTCGGTTGCGTTTAAAATCGATAAGGTTCCAGTATACGCTTATTCTAATAATCGTACTAAATTAAGTTTGAAGTACTCCGTTTATGAGATATCGTATCCACAGACTCAAGGACACACGCAGACATCACTTCAAAAACGAAATTCGAATTCAGGTATGCTTAAAACGTGCTTTCCGCTGAAAACCCAAATTAATCCCTTGACGGCGTCACAATATTTTCTCCATATATTTTACTATGTATGTAGGGAAAGTAAAAAACATGACCATTTTGCAATCGTGGAGTACAATTGAAATCTTAATATAAATGGACCTGAAAAATTAGGAATATTAGTGCAGGAGAAAACTGTTTGAAGCCTAATACTCCAGAATTTTTTTCCAAATAAAAATATTTTGATTTTCACTGTCCCTATGAATCAAAATATTGAATTAAAAGGAAAAACACAGAGAATAAATAAATTAGTCTTAAAGATAAATCGTCTGCTTTCTAGATTTTTACCCTAAAATTGGCAACGTCATTTTATTCCGTTTAAAAAAGAAGCCTAAAGAATCTAATGTTCGTTCCAGGCACTGAAAACAGAATCTTACTGTGTGATTTTATGTGAGAGATGTTTTTATCAATTTTCAGCTACTTCAGAAAAACTACGAACTCGAAGCATGGTATGTTTTTTCACACTACGTCAAAACATTCTGCGAAGAAATTATATATATATATATATATATATATATATAATATTTTATAAATACCGTAGCAAACTTAAAAAATTTAAGGATACTTTGCAAATATGGCAAATGTAAAAAATGAGTAAATAGGAATGACAATGCAAAATTCATTTAATTTATTGCGCAAATGCAGCTACTTTTTCCGTTTGCTGTTTTATACTTTTATTTTGTAAGCCTGTTAGAAAGTTAGGTTTTTCGTGTTACAGCTTTTCACTTTTCTTTCATTGGACATTCAAACCTTTTTATTATTATGTATATATATATATATATATATATATATATATATATATATATATATATATATATATATATATATATATATATATATATATGTTAGAAAGATATATTAATTTTCTCTAAACGGGCTTTTTCATCTTTCTCGTTATAATATATTTTTTTTTCTATTTTTCAACCCGTTTTCTGCATTATATTTTACCGTGGGTGGTTGGTTTTAACTAAAAAAAAAAAAAAATAAAAAAAACAGTAGCAGCGATCATTTTGGGAAAATTAAAAAGAAAATGCAAATTTTTATTTTCAAGACAATTAAATGACAGCATGACTGGGGAATGACACTTAATATAGGCAACTGCTTTTTTAGTATGTATATATATATCATTAGAAAAATAAAAAATTTGATTTGCTTTAGTTGCAATCTTATATTTAGAACTAACGTCTTATTTCTTCTGAAAGGAAAATCTAGTTTAAATGTAATTCATCTATTCTAATATCATTCTCTTGCTACCCAGAAAACAGGGGAATGACAAATCACGTGATTTTACTTTCATCAAGTATATTTGCATTTAAGCCTAACTTGATATCCAGTTTGCTACACTAACTAGGCACCCATTTATGTTAAAAAAAAGTATTTACTTTTTTATTCTGAGTATAATTAAAGACAGGTGAATGACAAGGAATAAAAATACTTACCCAAAATTCAGTTTTATAATATTTCCCAGCACAGAATGATAGCTAGAACATAGTCGAACTCTTGAAATGGTGAATATGGACTTTAGTAAAAAAGAATAATACTTTAATTATATTGAATTATCATCTATCTTCTTTTTCTTCAATGGCCTGACAGCCCAGGATGGGCCCTTGCCTTCCGCAGTATAGAACTCCAGGCTCCCCTATCCCTGGCCAAAGACCTCCAGTTCAAAACTTTTAAAATTTTAAAGTCCTTTTCCACACAGTCGAGCCATCTGAGTTTAGGTCTTCCTCTTTTACGGGTGCCGAATGGTCTGGCAGAGAAGATCTTTTTTGTTGTACGGCTTTCGGCCATCCTGCACAGGTGACCCACCCATTTAATTCTCTGAATCGTGATGTAATTGACTATATCTGGTTCTTTAAAAGACTTATAAAGACTCATCTATAGAGGTGTTAAAATTTAAAGACTGGTGAATAACAAAAAATCTAGGGGACAGTTGTAAAAAATTAATTTAAAATATTGCTCTAATGCATAGTGGATTTTTTATTACTGTTTGTATTTTAGATTATCTAATTTAATATAAAACATCAAATTAAAAGAAAAATAGAAAATGAAATTAAGTCTTGTAAATGAAGTTGTGATTTTATTATTTGGCTGTTGGGACACACAGGGGAATGACATTTAATAGAAAAACTAAATTTTTAAACATTAAAAATATAAATTTGTTTTTTTTTTTAGCTAATGCGTGACAAATATGAAATACAATACAGTACAACTGATCAGTGTCCAAAATCAGCCCCAAGTCATGCAAACTTTTGTTAAAACACCAGGGACATGTAAAACTTCCGTTTACAGAAAATGACCTATAACTTCACGGAGTATATAATATCGTCGTGGCGTTTATTACTTTTCCTTACAATACGCAATATAGGTAAACGCAAAGTATTGTGATGGGGTTAGCTGTGTTTCCCAACCTTTTTTGTGCCATTACCCACCTAAGCCTTTCTAAAATTCTTATGCCCCTATGTAACATATACATAATTTTTAATATTCAAAAACTGAATTGTTCCCTGAAGAAACTTAAATGATAGGTTTTAGGAAGAAATCACTAGGAAATTGTTGAGGAAACACAGTAAGTAAATTTTCAAAACATATAATGGAGAACTGAAATTCAAGTACGAAATAATTTTAATGAAATATTTTTCTATATTATTTTAATTATTAGTAATTATTTATTATTTAAATTTGGTGAGATCCTTGCGCTTGATGCAAAGAGATTTTATGTTAGGTTCCAATTTAGTTAGTTTCAGTCTCAAGTCTCCCCGTTGTGTTATATCCAGCAGATTTCTTTTTTTCAGCAGCAAATCATTTATGACACTAAATTCACATTCAGTTAAATATGAAAATGGAAACGGTAACAATAGTTTTCTTGCACATTTGGTTGAATTCGGATATTTGATTTCTGTTTCCTCACAAAGCTATGCCATCGCTCCTTCCATATAAAGTTTTAACCGACTCATCATTTTGCATTTCTGCAAGTTCTTCTTGATACTGCATAAAGATATCGGCTAAATAACTCGCAAATGCTTTACCATCGACCGTTAACAGATACTTCATTTCAGGTTTGTCGCTTAAAAAATCACTAAGAGTATCAAATAGTTCCATAAATCTTTTCAAGCAGTTCCCTTTCGAGAGCCATCTTACTTTAGTGTGAAGTAAAAGTCTCACATGGTCTGCATTTTGTTCTTCACAAAATAGCTTGAAGAGACGCTCACATTTGGCATTAGCTTTAATAGCATTGATACACTTTATAACTGAATTTAGTATTTCATTTAGAACAGGCTAAACGTTTTTAGCTACCAAGTTTTCCCTATGAATAACAGTAGATAAGGAAGGCCGGTTCACCACGGAAGGCGGTATGTGCGGTATGGCCGCCATTCCGCCTTCCGTAATCCTGGACGAGGGTGTAAAAGGGGGGGAAATGAAAAAAGGTGGGGGTAAAAATTTTGGAGAAACTTTTTGTCGGGTGGCAACGATTTCGTAGTCTTGTACGAGGGGTTCAGGGGGAAATAATTTTTTTGGATGAGATTTTTTCTAAGTATAGGAGAAACTTCTTTCAGGGTGGCAACACCTGCGAAGGCGGTATGGAGCCATCAGCGCCTCCTAACGGCGAAAAGCGGAATTAAAATTGGAACTTAGAAATATTGTGTTGTTTGGGTTGCCATAGCAACACCTGTAGGGAAGAAACTTTTTCAAGGTGGCAACACCGACGAAGGCGGTATGGAGCCATCAGCGCCCCCTAGCGGCAGAAAGGAGAATTAAAATTGGGATTTTTCTGATAGTTGGGATTTTTTTCTTTTTTCTAAATGAATTAAAGGGTGTTAATGAGGATAATTAAATAAAGTAATTAAGTATATCAAAGTCTATGTTATTGCATGCTAGGAGCGTGCCAAGAACATGCTAAGGTCCTTAAACTATCCCTCCCCTATATCGCGGTTACGAAGTGAACTGCGAGAATCTTGTAGGGTGTAGGGGTATGTCAAGAGCATCGAACATAAATTTTAAGAATGCGCCGCTTTTAGCGTTTTTTCACAAAAAGTTTTAAAAACGTTAAAAAAACAACAAAAATGTGCGTTTTTTCAACAAGTTGAAGTTTTGGAGTTGTTGGATTTCTCTATGGGAATTAACATGGGTTTTCACACTTTTGCGAAATTTTTAGAAAAAAAATGTGGTTTTTCGCAAAAAAGCGGCCAAAAATGTGTTTTTTGAAAAACGCGGAATCGGCCGATTTTTTTCAAACTGTCGGATTTCTCTATGGGAATTAACATAGGTTTTCGCACTTTAGCAATTTTTAGAAAAAAAATGTGCGTTTTCGCAAAAATGCGGCCAAAAAGACGTATTTTTAAAGTAGCAGAATCGCGTGAATTGGGTGTATGGGTGGGGGTGTGTTTCCACAATCATTTCGGTCTTGGAATTGAAAATTTAAAAAAAATAAATATCCAAGAGCGTGCTAAGGTCCTTACAATACCCCTCCGCTATATCACGGTTACGAAGTGAACTGCGAGAATCTTGTAGGATGAAGGGTATGCCAAGAGCATCGAACATACATTTTAAGAATGTGCCGCTTTTAGCGTTTTTTTCACAAAAAGTTTCAAAAGCGTTAAAAAACAACAAAAATGTGCGTTTTTTTTTCAGCAAGTTGAAGTTTTGGAGTTGTTGAATTTCTCTATGGGAATTAACATGGGTTTTCACACTTTTGTGAATTTTTTAGAAAAAAAAATGTGGTTTTTTGCAAAAAAGCGGCCAAAAATGTGTTTTTTGAAAAACGCGGAATCGGCCGATTTTTTTCACAATGTCGGATTTCTCTATGGGAATTAACATAGGTTTTCGCACTTTTGCAATTTTTTGAAAAAAAATGTACGTTTTCGCAAAAATGCGGCCAAAAAGGTGTATTTTTAAAGTAGCAGAATCGCGTGAATTGGGTGTATGGATGGGAGTGTGTTTCCACAATCATTTCGGTCTTGGAGTTTAAAAATTTTAATATTTCTAAAAATAAATATTTTCAATAAATATTCCCAAAAATAAATATTTTAAATAATCGTGAAAGTGTCCAAAATACTTGAGTGTTATGAATCTCACAAGTTAATTAAAGGATGATAATTAAATTAAGCGATAAAATCTTAAATTTAAATAATAGCAGATACCAATGTCTGTATACATATGTTTTTACAAGTGTATACTACCATAGGAGTTTCTTTCAATAGTAACATGTTTTAAAAACCGCAGAGTGCATTAAATCACGATGACAGATCTACCCCTCCCCACCTCACGTGAATGTGGATAGTTACATTAAAACATCTTATGGCTGTCGGAGTTATAAGCGTGGCTCTGTACCAGGATATAACTTTAGGCTATATGTCGCGTTGGGTTTGGTCGACTGTTTAGAACTGCTCTCGCTGCTATTGTTAACATCTGTGGTGGAGGATAGTTTTTACGGACTCTTAGAATGCTTATGTTGCTAGGTTAAAAGACACCACTAAATATCATTGTATTCTCAGCTGGGAGAGGCTCTTTTAAAGAAGTTCTTATTAAATTTTAACATGTTTTAAAAAGAATCTTTCATTCATTAGTGTTATGAATCTCGCAAGTTAATTAAAGGATGTTAATTAAATTAATTGATTAAGTATTGAATGTCTATATACCAGGAGCATGTCAAAGACATGTCAAGGGGTATGTCAAAGCGTACCAAGGGTGTACCAAAGGAGTATGCTGAAGGCATACCAAGACCATCGGTCCTACACTATCCCTCCGCTATATCGCGGTTACGAAGTGAACTGTAAGAATATCGTATGATGAGGGGTATGCCAAGAGCATCGAACGTAAATTTTAAGAATGTGCCGCTTTTAGCGTTTTTTTCACAAAAAGTTTTAAAAACGTTAAAAAAACAACAAAAATGTGCGTTTTTTCAACAAGTTGAAGTTTTGGAGTTGTTGGATTTCTCTATGGGAATTAACATGGGTTTTCACACTTTTGTGAAATTTTTAGAAAAAAAAATGTGGTTTTTCGCAAAAAAGCGGCCAAAAATGTGTTTTTTGAAAAACGCGGAATCGGCCGATTTTTTTCAAACTGTCGGATTTCTCTATGGGAATTAACATAGGTTTTCACACTTTTGCAATTTTTTAAAAAAAAATGTGCGTTTTTGCAAAAATGCGGCCAAAAAAGCGTGTTTTTAGAGTAGCAGAATCGCGTGAATTGGGTGTATAGGAGGGGTGTGTTTCCCCAATCCTTTCGGTCTTGGAATTTAAAAAAAATTTTAAAAATAAATATTTTCAATAAATATTCCCAAAAATAAATATTTTCAATAATCGTGAAAGTGTGCTTATGTCCAAAATACTTGAGTGTTATGAATCTCACAAGTTAATTAAAGGATGATAATTAAATAAAGTCTTGGAGTTTAAATAATAGCAGATACCAATGGCTGTATGCATATGTTTTTACAAGTGTACTACTACCATAGAGGTTTCTTTAAACCAACATGTTTTAATACATGCGTTATTCTAAGAGGGAGAAACGCCTAATATGGTGATACATATGACACACGCGCTCAGCACAAATCGATGGAAATAAATGGTGAGACAGCTTTTAAAGACGAGACTTTAAAAATTTTTTCGATAAATAAGGTGTTTGAGGTTATTTAACGTGTGAATGATTGATACATGCCAATAAAATGAGGAACTAGGCTAAGTTTACAAGTATAGGACTTTGAAGTTTTTAGCTAAATGCAATATGTGCCAACATTTTATAAGATGATATCGCCTGCAGAGTGAGTATAAGACAATCCCATCAACAGCAGCTAGTTACAAAGTGTCGAACTAGATGAGCATTTCTACGATACAAAATTTAAATATCCAACCCAAATACATTGCTTTATAGCTTTTAAAGGGCTTGGAAACACCTACTAAGGTGACACGCACGATACTTATAACCGATACATAACCACGAAATGGGAAACTAACAAAGATTTTTTAGGGGTAGAACTTGAATTTGTAATTAAACATGATTTCTACTAACTACTGCAAAGGGAGAAATGCATAGCGAAAGGGGTTGTGTATATATATATATATATATATATATATATATATATATATATATATATATATATATATATATATATATATATAATGCATATAACCAACACCCACCGATGGAATGCAGATCTAAGATAGTATTTTTAGGAGAAGACATGAGATTCTTAAGTAAATGGAGTATTTAGAGGCATTTAAAGAGATATAAACATAAGATAAGGTAACATCCATAATACACACAACTAATATAGAACAGCGAAAGGAAAACTTTAGTATTGTTTAGAGACCGAACTTCAAATTTTTAAGTAAATGTAGGTGTTTGGAAAATTTTTAATGAACTATGTGCGATACACATGTCTCCGATCACAGTGGTGGAAAAGTGATACCGGAGCAGTTTTTAAAGATGTGACTTTGAATTTTTTCAATTAAGTGAAGAATCTACTAAATATTAGAGGGTGCTAGCGCTTACTGAAGGTTTTATGTATAATACACATAAGCAGCATATAACATTAGGAAGGGGATATTAGAAAATTTTTTAAAGATAGGACTTTAGATTTTGGAACTAAATGAGATATCAAGAAACATTTAAAGGGGATGAAAACATCTAATGAGGCGGAATGGGGGTGTACTTACCCAAGATACCCAGCACTGAAATTATTCACTAAGATAAATTTTTTTTAAAGTAAAGACTTTAGAAGTTTCACATAAAAGACAATTTATACTAGTTTTTAAAGAAATGAAAACGCCCAGCGAGATGACTTAGAATGAATACAACGCCGATATATATAACAGTGAAAAGAAAACTTAAATATTGTTTAAAGACTGCACTTCAAATTTCAAAGTAAATGTACATACCCAGAAACTTTTAATGGACTAGTATAATACACATACTCGATATAACAGTTAAATGACGAACTAAGAATAATTTATAAGTATGTAACTTTGGATTTTTTTTTTTTTTTTAGTTAAATAGGGATTTTAGCTAATTTTTAGAGGGATAGAAAGGTATACTAAAGGGTGTACAACAAATTTTTAGAAGGGACTTAGGGAATTTTCTAGCTAAATAGGGATTTCCACTACTTTTTAAAGGGATATAAAGACATACTAAAGGGTATACAGCAAATTTTTAGAGGGGACTTTGAGAATTTTTTAGCTAAATAGGGATTTCTACTAACTTTTAAGGAATAGAAACACGTACTGAAGAGTATAGAGCGTAATCATTACTAACACCTAGTGCTAAAATGAGGAATTAGAGTAATATTTTGGGGGATGGGACTTTAGATTTTTAAGTAAATGTTATGTTTAAAAACTTTTAAAGTAGCGTAAATACCTACAAAGATGACATATGCGATACACATAACCAATACATAGTTATTAAATAAGGAAAAGCTAAGATCAAAACACCTAACAAGGTGGTATCAGATGATTTCATTATCATCAGATAACAGCGAAATGGGGATACTACAAATATTTTAAAGGGGAATCCTTAAAATTTCTAAGTAAATAACCTTTAAAGGGGCGAAAAAGATGTAGTGAAGCTGTGTAGATAATACAGATGACCGACATTCTAAAACAGACAAGACAAAAAAGTCTATACAAGATAAAAAATGTTGTACGTTAGTATAAACATACATTATTCTATGTAGCAATGTAATACATACCCCCAGATTTATATAAAGTAATCGTGAATCCATTATACTATTCCCATCAGAAATCAGCTAAAATAATAAAATTACCAAGCTGAATAATATATCTAGATACTAAAACACCAACAAACTACATTAAATTGATAAAAATCTTAACTAAATAAAGTAATGAAGCTGTAACATACTGTTGAAGGCCCAGACCACACGACCAACCCAGGGGGTTTATGGTATCATGTTGTGTGGCCGGACTGTAACATACTGTAAAAATACTAAGTTTAATAAAATGATAGAATAAAATCATATTAAAGCAAGTACTTACATGTTCAATCCGACTCAAAAATACTGCATTAGGTGTAGGCCAATGAATAATGACAGATATAACATCTCCACCTTTACCAACTAAAACCGACATATTCGCAGAACAACTTGAAACGCGTCTTAACAGCATGAAATCCACAGCATAAATGACAAAATCGATAAAAATCCCTTTGTGATTATGAATGGTCTCTCTATTTTTACCGTGTGTATGTGTGTGTGTGTGTGTGTGTGTGTGTGTGTATGTGTGTAATTATACCTTAAAAAGCTATATATCTGTAGTATCCCAACAGATACTAATATTTGTTTTACACATTTAGTTAAAACTTTTTTTTTAATTACACTTAGAATAAGTGCAACTGAAATAAAGTTTTTCTAAGTTTGAAGAACATATATTAGTATCTGTTGGGATACTACAGATATATAGCTTTTTAAGGTATAATTACACACATACACACACACACACACACACACACACACGCACGCACACACACATACACACACACACACACACACACACACACACACACACACACACACACACACACACACACACACACACACACACATACACACGGTAAAAATAGAGAGACCATTCATAATCACAAAGGGATTTTTATCGATTTTGTCATTTATGCTGTGGATTTCATGCTGTTAAGAAGCGTTTCAAGTTGTTCTGCGAATATGTCGGTTTTAGTTGGTAAAGGTGGAGATGTTATATCTGTCATTATTCATTGGCCTACACCTAATGCAGTATTTTTGAGTCGGATTGAACATGTAAGTACTTGCTTTAATATGATTTTATTCTATCATTTTATTAAACTTAGTATTTTTACAGTATGTTACAGCTTCATTATTTTATTTAGTTAAGATTTTTATCAATTTAATGTAGTTTGTTGGTGTTTTAGTATCTAGATATATTATTCAGCTTGGTAATTTTATTACTTTAGCTGATTTCTGATGGGAATAGTATAATGGATTCACGATTACTTTATATAAATCTGGGGGTATGTATTACATTGCTACATAGAATAATGTATGTTTATACTAACGTACAACATTTTTTATCTTGTATAGACTTTTTTGTCTTGTCTGTTTTAGAATGTCGGTCATCTGTATTATCTACACAGCTTCACTACATATTTTTCGCCCCTTTAAAGGTTATTTACTTAGAAATTTTAAGGATTCCCCTTTAAAATATTTGTAGTATCCCCATTTCGCTGTAATCTGATGATAATGAAATCATCTCATACCACCTTGTTAGGTGTTTTTGATCTTAGCTTTTCCTTATTTAATAACTATGTATTGGTTATGTGTATCGCATATGTCATCTTTGTAGGTATTTACGCTACTTTAAAAGTTTTTAAACATAACATTTACTTAAAAATCTAAAGTCCCATCCCCCAAAATATTACTCTAATTCCTCATTTTAGCACTAGGTGTTAGTAATGATTACGCTCTATACTCTTCAGTACGTGTTTCTATTCCTTAAAAGTTAGTAGAAATCCCTATTTAGCTAAAAAATTCTCAAAGTCCCCTCTAAAAATTTGCTGTATACCCTTTAGTATTTCTTTATATCCCTTTAAAAAGTAGTGGAAATCCCTATTTAGCTAGAAAATTCCCTAAGTCCCTTCTAAAAATTTGTTGTACACCCTTTAGTATACCTTTCTATCCCTCTAAAAATTAGCTAAAATCCCTATTTAACTAAAAAAAAAAAAAATCCAAAGTTACATACTTATAAATTATTCTTAGTTCGTCATTTAACTGTTATATCGAGTATGTGTATTATACTAGTCCATTAAAAGTTTCTGGGTATGTACATTTACTTTGAAATTTGAAGTGCAGTCTTTAAACAATATTTAAGTTTTCTTTTCACTGTTATATATATCGGCGTTGTATTCATTCTAAGTCATCTCGCTGGGCGTTTTCATTTCTTTAAAAACTAGTATAAATTGTCTTTTATGTGAAACTTCTAAAGTCTTTACTTTAAAAAAAATTTATCTTAGTGAATAATTTCAGTGCTGGGTATCTTGGGTAAGTACACCCCCATTCCGCCTCATTAGATGTTTTCATCCCCTTTAAATGTTTCTTGATATCTCATTTAGTTCCAAAATCTAAAGTCCTATCTTTAAAAATTTTTCTAATATCCCCTTCCTAATGTTATATGCTGCTTATGTGTATTATACATAAAACCTTCGGTAAGCGCTAGCACCCTCTAATATTTAGTAGATTCTTCACTTAATTGAAAAAATTCAAAGTCACATCTTTAAAAACTGCTCCGGTATCACTTTTCCACCACTGTGATCGGAGACATGTGTATCGCACATAGTTCATTAAAAATTTTCCAAACACCTACATTTACTTAAAAATTTGAAGTTCGGTCTCTAAACAATACTAAAGTTTTCCTTTCGCTGTTCTATATTAGTTGTGTGTATTATGGATGTTACCTTATCTTATGTTTATATCTCTTTAAATGCCTCTAAATACTCCATTTACTTAAGAATCTCATGTCTTCTCCTAAAAATACTATCTTAGATCTGCATTCCATCGGTGGGTGTTGGTTATATGCATTATATATATATATATATATATATACACAACCCCTTTCGCTATGCATTTCTCCCTTTGCAGTAGTTAGTAGAAATCATGTTTAATTACAAATTCAAGTTCTACCCCTAAAAAATCTTTGTTAGTTTCCCATTTCGTGGTTATGTATCGGTTATAAGTATCGTGCGTGTCACCTTAGTAGGTGTTTCCAAGCCCTTTAAAAGCTATAAAGCATTGTATTTGGGTTGGATATTTAAATTTTGTATCGTAGAAATGCTCATCTAGTTCGACACTTTGTAACTAGCTGCTGTTGACGGGATTGTCTTATACTCACTCTGCAGGCGATATCATCTTATAAAATGTTGGCACATATTGCATTTAGCTAAAAACTTCAAAGTCCTATACTTGTAAACTTAGCCTAGTTCCTCATTTTATTGGCATGTATCAATCATTCACACGTTAAATAACCTCAAATACCTTATTTATCGAAAAAAATTTTAAAGTCTCGTCTTTAAAAGCTGTCTCACCATTTATTTCCATCGATTTGTGCTGTGCGCGTGTGTCATATGTATCACCATATTAGGCGTTTCTCCCTCTTAGAATAACGCATGTATTAAAACATGTTGGTTTAAAGAAACCCCCTATGGTATTAGTACACTTGTAAAAACATATGCATACAGTCATTGGTATCTGCTATTATTTAAACTCCAAGACTTTATTTAATTATCATCCTTTAATTAACTTGTGAGATTCATAACACTTAAGTATTTTGGACATAAGCACACTTTCACGATTATTGAAAATATTTATTTTTGGGAATATTTATTGAAAATATTTATTTTTAAAATTTTTTTTAAATTCCAAGACCGAAAGGATTGGGGAAACACACCCCTCCTATACACCCAATTCACGCGATTCTGCTACTCTAAAAACACGCTTTTTTGGCCGCATTTTTGCAAAAACGCACATTTTTTTTTAAAAAATTGCAAAAGTGTGAAAACCTATGTTAATTCCCATAGAGAAATCCGACAGTTTGAAAAAAATCGGTCGATTCCGCGTTTTTCAAAAAACACATTTTTGGCCGCTTTTTTGCGAAAAACCACATTTTTTTTTCTAAAAATTTCACAAAAGTGTGAAAACCCATGTTAATTCCCATAGAGAAATCCAACAACTCCAAAACTTCAACTTGTTGAAAAAACGCACATTTTTGTTGTTTTTTTAACGTTTTTAAAACTTTTTGTGAAAAAAACGCTAAAAGCGGCACATTCTTAAAATTTACGTTCGATGCTCTTGGCATACCCCTCATCATACGATATTCTTACAGTTCACTTCGTAACCGCGATATAGCGGAGGGATAGTGTAGGACCGATGGTCTTGGTATGCCTTCAGCATACTCCTTTGGTACACCCTTGGTACGCTTTGACATACCCCTTGACATGTCTTTGACATGCTCCTGGTATATAGACATTCAATACTTAATCAATTAATTTAATTAACATCCTTTAATTAACTTGCGAGATTCATAACACTAATGAATGAAAGATTCTTTTTAAAACATGTTAAAATTTAATAAGAACTTCTTTAAAAGAGCCTCTCCCAGCTGAGAATACAATGATATTTAGTGGTGTCTTTTTAACCTAGCAACATAAGCATTCTAAGAGTCCGTAAAAACTATCCTCCACCACAGATGTTAACAATAGCAGCGAGAGCAGTTCTAAACAGTCGACCAAACCCAACGCGACATATAGCCTAAAGTTATATCCTGGTACAGAGCCACGCTTATAACTCCGACAGCCATAAGATGTTTTAATGTAACTATCCACATTCACGTGAGGTGGGGAGGGGTAGATCTGTCATCGTGATTTAATGCACTCTGCGGTTTTTAAAACATGTTAGGATTGAAAGAAACTCCTATGGTAGTATACACTTGTAAAAACATATGTATACAGACATTGGTATCTGCTATTATTTAAATTTAAGATTTTATCGCTTAATTTAATTATCATCCTTTAATTAACTTGTGAGATTCATAACACTCAAGTATTTTGGACACTTTCACGATTATTTAAAATATTTATTTTTGGGAATATTTATTGAAAATATTTATTTTTAGAAATATTAAAATTTTTAAACTCCAAGACCGAAATGATTGTGGAAACACACTCCCATCCATACACCCAATTCACGCGATTCTGCTACTTTAAAAATACACCTTTTTGGCCGCATTTTTGCGAAAACGCACATTTTTTTTTCAAAAAATTGCAAAAGTGCGAAAACCTATGTTAATTCCCATAGAGAAATCCGACATTGTGAAAAAAATCGGCCGATTCCGCGTTTTTCAAAAAACACATTTTTGGCCGCTTTTTTGCACAAAACCACATTTTTTTTTCTAAAAAATTCACAAAAGTGTGAAAACCCATGTTAATTCCCATAGAGAAATCCAACAACTCCAAAACTTTAACTTGCTGAAAAAAAACGCACATTTTTGTTGTTTTTTAACGTTTTTGAAACTTTTTGTGAAAAAAACGCTAAAAGCGGCACATTCTTAAAATGTATGTTCGATGCTCTTGGCATACCCTTCATCCTACAAGATTCTCGCAGTTCACTTCGTAACCGTGATATAGCGGAGGGGTATTGTAAGGACCTTAGCACGCTCTTGGATATTTATTTTTTTTAAATTTTCAATTCCAAGACCGAAATGATTGTGGAAACACACCCCCACCCATACATCCAATTCACGCGATTCTGCTACTTTAAAAATACGTCTTTTTGGCCGCATTTTTGCGAAAACGCACATTTTTTTTCTAAAAATTGCTAAAGTGCGAAAACCTATGTTAATTCCCATAGAGAATGTTAATTCCCTATGTTAATTCCCATCCGACTGTTTGAAAAAAATCGGCCGATTCCGCGTTTTTCAAAAAACACATTTTTGGCCGCTTTTTTGCGAAAAACCACATTTTTTTTCTAAAAATTTCGCAAAAGTGTGAAAACCCATGTTAATTCCCATAGAGAAATCCAACAACTCCAAAACTTCAACTTGGTGAAAAAACGCACATTTTTGTTGTTTTTTTAACGTTTTTGAAACTTTTTGTGAAAAAAACGCTAAAAGCGGCACATTCTTACAATGTATGTTCGATGCTCTTGGCATACCCTTCATCCTACAAGATTCTCGCAGTTCACTTCGTAACCGTGATATAGCGGTGGGGTATTGTAAGGACCTTAGCACGCTCTTGGATATTTATTTTTTTTAAATTTTCAATTCCAAGACCGAAATGATTGTGGAAACACACCCCCACCCATACACCCAATTCACGCGATTCTGCTACTTTAAAAATACGTCTTTTTGGCCGCATTTTTGCGAAAACGCACATTTTTTTTCTAAAAATTGCTAAAGTGCGAAAACCTATGTTAATTCCCATAGAGAAATCCGACATTGTGAAAAAAATCGGCCGATTCCGCGTTTTTCAAAAAACACATTTTTGGCCGCTTTTTTGCACAAAACCACATTTTTTTTTCTAAAAAATTCACAAAAGTGTGAAAACCCATGTTAATTCCCATAGAGAAATCCAACAACTCCAAAACTTCAACTTGCTGAAAAAAAACGCACATTTTTGTTGTTTTTTAACGTTTTTGAAACTTTTTGTGAAAAAAACGCTAAAAGCGGCACATTCTTAAAATGTATGTTCGATGCTCTTGGCATACCCTTCATCCTACAAGATTCTCGCAGTTCACTTCGTAACCGTGATATAGCGGAGGGGTATTGTAAGGACCTTAGCACGCTCTTGGATATTTATTTTTTTTAAATTTTCAATTCCAAGACCGAAATGATTGTGGAAACACACCCCCACCCATACACCCAATTCACGCGATTCTGCTACTTTAAAAATACGTCTTTTTGGCCGCATTTTTGCGAAAACGCACATTTTTTTTCTAAAAATTGCTAAAGTGCGAAAACCTATGTTAATTCCCATAGAGAAATCCGACAGTTTGAAAAAAATCGGCCGATTCCGCGTTTTTCAAAAAACACATTTTTGGCCGCTTTTTTGCGAAAAATCACATTTTTTTTCTAAAAATTTCGCAAAAGTGTGAAAACCCATGTTAATTCCCATAGAGAAATCCAACAACTCCAAAACTTCAACTTGTTGAAAAAACGCACATTTTTGTTGTTTTTTTAACGTTTTTAAAACTTTTTGTGAAAAAACGCTAAAAGCGGCGCATTCTTAAAATTTATGTTCGATGCTCTTGACATACCCCTACACCCTACAAGATTCTCGCAGTTCACTTCGTAACCGCGATATAGGGGAGGGATAGTGTAAGGACCTTAGCATGTTCTTGGCACGCTCCTAGCATGCAATAACATAGACTTTGATATACTTAATTACTTTATTTAATTATCCTCATTAACACCCTTTAATTCATTTAGAAAAAAGAAAAAAATCCCAACTATCAGAAAAATCCCAATTTTAATTCTCCTTTCTGCCGCTAGGGGGCGCTGATGGCTCCATACCGCCTTCGTCGGTGTTGCCACCTTGAAAAAGTTTCTTCCCTACAGGTGTTGCTATGGCAACCCAAACAACACAATATTTCTAAGTTCCAATTTTAATTCCGCTTTTCGCCATTAGGAGGCGTTGATGGCTCCATACCGCCTTCGCAGGTGTTGCCACCCTGAAAGAAGTTTCTCCTATACTTAGAAAAAATCTCATCCAAAAAAATTATTTCCCCCTGAACCCCTCGTACAAGACTACGAAATCGTTGCCACCCGACAAAAAGTTTCTCCAAAATTTTTACCCCCACCTTTTTCATTTCCCCCCCTTTTACACCCTCGTCCAGGATTACGGAAGGCGGAATGGCGGCCATACCGCATACCGCACATACCGCCTTCCGTGGTGAACCGGCCTTCCTTATCTACTAATAACACAATGCACAAGAAGCATTTCTGGATTTTCATCTTTCATTAATTTTAAGCAGCCATTTTTTTTTTTTTTTTTTGCCCATCATATTAGGAGCACCATCTGCAGCACAAGATGTTATATTTTTCATTATAGTAGCTTATTATATATACCTTTGGAGGTAGTGGTGCTTTCTAATGATTTACAGAACAACATTTCTTCAGTAAAATCTCCTTTATCAATATATCTTACGTAAGTTATCAATAAGGCCTCATTGTCTCTCAAAGTTGATTTATCCATTTGCACTGGGAATTTTCTTCTTTTCAGCTTTTCAACAAGTTGTATTTATTTCAATATCTTCACTCATTTCATCTATTCTTTTGCTAACAGTATTGCTGCTGAGTGGCATAGCTTTCACGTCTTTGTCATCTTTTTCCAGAACCGTTTTAAGAAATGCTGATATTGGTGGTTTGATTAAATTCTCTCCTATTGTATGATTTTTCCCAGATTTAGCGATGAGTAAGGAAATTTGATAACTAGCCTGAAGAGTGCGATTGACAGTTGCAGTATGAGCAGCAGTAAATAGAGACTTTAATGTTGCTCTTTTTTCAAAAATTTTCTTTAAAGTTTGAAAGTAATTCAAATCTGAATGAATATGAGCACTATGTTTCGCCTTCAAATGCGCCTCAAGACGACCTCGTTTCATTGATTCGTTTGTCAAGCATTGTTGGCATAAAAGACAAAAAGGTGACGGTTCATCGTGAACAGCAGGTATGAAACCAAATTTTTAATATTTTTCCGAATACTGACGAATTTTTTTCTTGCTTGCACCACTCATTTTACTATGGGCTGAAGAAATAAATATAAAATCAATTAAAAACTAAAAATGTACTATGTGTTAAAATTAATTTAATGTGAAGCGGAGTAAACGTAGACTGAAAAATGCATATTTAAATGTATATGACACATTTATCCCACCGCAAAATAACATATTTTTTCCATTTGACAAATTTTTCTGGAAAATGATGCTTCTAAAACTGAAATAAATAAAAATAAAACACAAAAATACTTACCACTTATATTTATATACCACTTATATTTATACAATGTATATTTTTTTTTAAAATCAACGAGACTTTTACAAAAGTTTTAACGGACGCTTATTCAGGACGGTCCGATACCCAGCAGGTTCTCAAACTGACCCAATACAGGTTCTATTTCCAATAGTATGATTGCTCTCAGCTTGCTCGGTGATGATGACCGTCTTTTTTTAAACCGGCCGCCAATCTTGCTGGTGTATGTTTAAGGATGAGCCGGACGGTCTGGGCTTTCGACGCTTATTTTAAACTAGCCGCCTTTGGCGACCAGCCTGTTCGCTATCCTTGAAAATTCTGACCGTGGCAAACTCGTTGGCGCGACCTACCAGAAAGGTGTAAGGTAACTGCTTGGAAGGCCAGGAAGTGCCACACAATTTAGACCGGAACCCAATGGGGGAGGCATCCAAAGAGACCGTACCCTCCTTCCCCTACCACAAACCTCTCGGAAGGACTTGCAGTCCCACACGTTTAACGTGATCGTACTCCGCGTGAACATGGCTGCAGTTTTGGCAATGGCGGGAATCGAACCCGGGCCTACCGAGTGAAATTCCCGCGCGCTAACCACTGGGCTACCGTGCCATCCGCGACAATCTCCATAACTTTATTTTTATTCGGCAATTTTGGGAATCGAACCCGGGCCTACCAAGTGCAAATCCCGCGCACTAACCACTGGGGTACTTCACCCTCCGCGATATTCTTCATAACTTATTTTTTATTCACCCAATTTAGACCGGAACCAAGTGGGAGAAGCATCCACAGGGACCGTACCCTTCTTCCCCTACCACCAACCTCTCGGAAGGACTTACAGACCCACGTGTTTAACGTGATCGTACTCCGCGTAAACACGGCGGCAATTTTGGGAATCGAACCCGGGCCTACCGAGTGCAATTTCCGCGCGCTAACCATTGGGCTACTTTGCCCTACGCGACAATCTCCATAACTTTCTTTTTATTCATCCAATTTAGACCGTACCCTCCTTCCCCTACCACCAACTTCTCGGAAGGACTCACGGACCCACATGTTTAACGTGCTCGTACTCCGCGTAAACACGGCGGCAATTTTGGGAATCGAACCCGGGCCTGGTAACTGGTTGGACGGCCAGGATGTGCCACCCAATTTAGACCGGAACCCAGTGGGGGAGGCATCCACAGGGAACGTACCCTCCTTCCCCTACCACCAACCTCTCGGAAAAACATACGGACCCATATGTTTAACGTGATCGTACTCCATGTCAGTGGCGGAAATCGAACCCGGGCCTACCGCGTGCAATTCCCGCGCGCTAACCACTGGGCTACTTCGCCCTCCGCGACAATCTCCATAACTTTCTTTTTATTCACCCAATTTAGACCGTACCCTCCTTCCCCTATCACCAACCTCTCGGAAGGACTCACGAACCCACATGTTTAACGTGATCGTACTCTGCGTGAACGTGGCGTAAGTTTTGGCAGTGGCGGGAATCGAACCCGGGCCTACTGAGTGCAATTCCCGCGCGCTAACCACTGGGCTGCCGCGCCCTCCGCGACAATCTCCATAACTTTCTACATATTCACCCAATTTAGACGGGAACCCAGTGGGGGAGGCATCCACAGGGGCCGTATCCTCCTTCCCCTACCACCAACCTCTCGGAAGGACTTACGGACCCACATATTTAACGTGATCGTATTCCACGTAAACACGGCGGCAGTTTTGGCAGTGGCGGGAATCGAACCCGGGCCTACCGCTAACTTCCCGCGCGCTAATTTGCAATTTAAAATGACCATATGCTTAATTCCATCATCCTCATTCCATTGTTTCTTTGTTCCATCATTTAAAATATCCATAAAATTAAAATATCCATTGAAAATATCCAAAAGTTAAAATATACATTTAAAAAATCCAGATCGTCCCATCATTTAAAATATAAATATAATAATTTATATAGAGCAAAGGCGCTCTATTCAGAACCTTGACGTCCCCACCCACCACCTTCCCTGCTTCAGCGGGGGAGAAACGAACGGAACGCCGAGAAATTTAAAATCATGACGTCTTTAAAATTGCGATCCTGAAGGCAATTTTCATTATTTCTGGACCAGATTAGACTTGTAAGAATGCCAGATATTTCAGCTTTCTAAAAATGTAAATTATTAGTCGAAATTATGAGTACTTTGTACTATGCGAGAATTTAAAAACCAAAAATCGTTTTTTTGAGTCAAAAGTGACTTTTGCTTTAAAATCATAAAAAAATATTAGAATTTATCTCTGAGATTTGAAATTGATATATTTTTACTCGAAATTCTCTGCTCTTTCCGATGGTGTGATTTGTTTTTATCTACGATGTCTGGATCGAGGAGAAAAAAGGGCAAAAAGATCAAAAAAAGGTCGAAATCGCATAAAACATTAAATAAATAAAAAAATAATTAGAATTTTGAAAATCGGTTTTCACGTGTCCCCTTCCCTCCCCCCCGGGTCTCCGATTGCCAAATTTCGTAGCTCTCCGACGCGCGGTCGCGAAACGTATAGTGTATAAGACAGACAGACACACACACACACACACACACACACAGACATTGCCTTTTATTATTTAAGACTAGCCGCCTTTGGCGACCAGCCTGTTCGCTACCCTTGAAAATTCTGACCGTGGCAAACTCGTTGGCGCGACCTACCAGAAAGGTGTAAGGTAACTGCTTGGAAGGCCAGGAAGTGCCACACAATTTAGACCGGAACCCAATGGGGGAGGCATCCAAAGAGACCGTACCCTCCTTCCCCTACCACAAACCTCTCGGAAGGACTTGCAGTCCCACACGTTTAACGTGATCGTACTCCGCGTGAACACGGCTGCAGTTTTGGCAATGGCGGGAATCGAACCCGGGCCTACCGAGTGAAATTCCCGCGCGCTAACCACTGGGCTACCGTGCCATCCGCGACAATCTACATAACTTTATTTTTATTCGGCAATTTTGGGAATCGAACCCGGGCCTACCAAGTGCAAATCCCGCGCACTAACCACTGGGGTACTTCACCCTCCGCGATATTCTTCATAACTTTCTTTTTATTCACCCAATTTAGACCGGAACCAAGTGGGAGAAGCATCCACAGGGACCGTACCCTTCTTCCCCTACCACCAACCTCTCGGAAGGACTTACACACATGTTTAACGTGATCGTACTCCGCGTAAACACGGCGGCAATTTTGGGAATCGAATCCGGGCCTGGTAACTGGTTGGACGGCCAGGATGTGCCACGCAATTTAGACCGGAACCCAGTGGGGGAGGCATCCACAGGGAACGTACCCTCCTTCCCCTACCACCAACCTCTCGGAAAAACATACGGACCCATATGTTTAACGTGATCGTACTCCATGTCAGTGGCGGAAATCGAACCCGGGCCTACCGCGTGCAATTCCCGCGCGCTAACCACTGGGCTACTTCGCCCTCCGCGACAATCTCCATAACTTTCTTTTTATTCACCCAATTTAGACCGTACCCTCCTTCCCCTACCACCAACCTCTCGGAAGGACTCACGAACCCACATGTTTAACGTGATCGTACTCTGCGTGAACGTGGCGTAAGTTTTGGCAGTGGCGGGAATCGAACCCGGGCCTACTGAGTGCAATTCCCGCGCGCTAACCACTGGGCTGCCGCGCCCTCCGCGACAATCTCCATAACTTTCTACATATTCACCCAATTTAGACGGGAACCCAGTGGGGGAGGCATCCACAGGGGCCGTATCCTCCTTCCCCTACTACCAACCTCTCGGAAGGACTTACGGACCCACATATTTAACGTGATCGTATTCCACGTAAACACGGCGGCAGTTTTGGCAGTGGCGGGAATCGAACCCGGGCCTACCGCTAACTTCCCGCGCGCTAATTTGCAATTTAAAATGACCATATGCTTAATTCCATCATCCTCATTCCATTGTTTCATTGTTCTATCATTTAAAATATCCATAAAATTAAAATATCCATTTAAAATATCCAAAAGTTAAAATATACATTTAAAAAATCCAGATCGTCCCATCATTTAAAATATAAATATAATAATTTATATAGAGCAAAGGCGCTCTATTCAGAACCGTGACGTCACCTCCACCTTGACGTCCCCACCCACCACCTTCCCTGCTTCAGCGGGGGAGAAACGAACGGAACGCCGAGAAATTTAAAATCATGGCGTCTTTAAAATTGCCATCCTGAAGGCAATTTTCATTATTTCTGGACCAGATTGGACTTGTAAGAATGCCAGATGTTTGACCTTTCTGAAAATGTAAATTATTAGTCGAAATTATGAGTACTTTTCACGATGCGAGAATTTAAAAACCAAAAATCGTTTTTTTGAGTCAAAAGTGACTTTTGCTTTAAAATCATAAAAAAATATTAGAATTTATCTCTGAGATTTGAAATTGATATATTTTTACTCAAAATTCTCTGCTCTTTCCGATGGTGTGATTTGTTTTTTTCTACGATGTCTGGATCGAGGAGAAAAAAGGGCAAAAAGATCAAAAAAAGGTCGAAATCGCATAAAACATTAAATAAATAAAAAAATAATTAGAATTTTGAAAATCGGTTTTCACGTGTCCCCTTCCCTCCCCCCCCGGGTCTCCGATTGCCAAATTTCGTAGCTCTCCGACGCGCGGTCGCGAAACGTATAGTGTATAAGACAGACAGACACACACACACACACACACACACACAGACATTGCCTTTTATTATTTAAGACTAGCCGCCTTTGGCGACCAGCCTGTTCGCTACCCTTGAAAATTCTGACCGTGGCAAACTCGTTGGCGCGACCTACCAGAAAGGTGTAAGGTAACTGCTTGGAAGGCCAGGAAGTGCCACACAATTTAGACCGGAACCCAATGGGGGAGGCATCCAAAGAGACCGTACCCGCCTTCCCCTACCACAAACCTCTCGGAAGGACTTGCAGTCCCACACGTTTAACGTGATCGTACTCCGCGTGAACACGGCTGCAGTTTTGGCAATGGCGGGAATCGAACCCGGGCCTACCGAGTGAAATTCCCGCGCGCTAACCACTGGGCTACCGTGCCATCCGCGACAATCTCCATAACTTTATTTTTATTCGGCAATTTTGGGAATCGAACCCGGGCCTACCAAGTGCAAATCCCGCGCACTAACCACTGGGGTACTTCACCCTCCGCGATATTCTTCATAACTTTCTTTTTATTCACCCAATTTAGACCGGAACCAAGTGGAAGAAGCATCCACAGGGACCGTACCCTTCTTCCCCTACCACCAACCTCTCGGAAGGACTTACAGACCCACATGTTTAACGTGATCGTACTCCGCGTAAACACGGCGGCAATTTTGGGAATCGAATCCGGGCCTACCGAGTGCAATTTCCGCGCGCTAACCATTGGGCTACTTTGCCCTACGCGACAATCTCCATAACTTTCTTTTTATTCATCCAATTTAGACCGTACCCTCCTTCCCCTACCACCAACTTCTCGGAAGGACTCACGGACCCACATGTTTAACGTGCTCGTACTCCGCGTAAACACGGCGGCAATTTTGGGAATCGAACCCGGGCCTGGTAACTGGTTGGACGGCCAGGATGTGCCACGCAATTTAGACCGGAACCCAGTGGGGGAGGCATCCACAGGGAACGTACCCTCCTTCCCCTACCACCAACCTCTCGGAAAAACATACGGACCCATATGTTTAACGTGATCGTACTCCATGTCAGTGGCGGAAATCGAACCCGGGCCTACCGCGTGCAATTCCCGCGCGCTAACCACTGGGCTACTTCGCCCTCCGCGACAATCTCCATAACTTTCTTTTTATTCACCCAATTTAGACCGTACCCTCCTTCCCCTACCACCAACCTCTCGGAAGGACTCACGAACCCACATGTTTAACGTGATCGTACTCTGCGTGAACGTGGCGTAAGTTTTGGCAGTGGCGGGAATCGAACCCGGGCCTACTGAGTGCAATTCCCGCGCGCTAACCACTGGGCTGCCGCGCCCTCCGCGACAATCTCCATAACTTTCTACATATTCACCCAATTTAGACGGGAACCCAGTGGGGGAGGCATCCACAGGGGCCGTATCCTCCTTCCCCTACTACCAACCTCTCGGAAGGACTTACGGACCCACATATTTAACGTGATCGTATTCCACGTAAACACGGCGGCAGTTTTGGCAGTGGCGGGAATCGAACCCGGGCCTACCGCTAACTTCCCGCGCGCTAATTTGCAATTTAAAATGACCATATGCTTAATTCCATCATCCTCATTCCATTGTTTCATTGTTCCATCATTTAAAATATCCATAAAATTAAAATATCCAAAAGTTAAAATATACATTTAAAAAATCCAGATCGTCCCATCATTTAAAATATAAATATAATAATTTATATAGAGCAAAGGCGCTCTATTCAGAACCGTGACGTCACCTCCACCTTGACGTCCCCACCCACCATCTTCCCTGCTTCAGCGGGGGAGAAACGAAGCGGTACGCCGAGCGGAACGCCGAGAAATATAAAATCATGACGTCTTTAAAATTGCCATCCTGAAGGCAATTTTCATTATTTCTGGACCAGATTGGACTTGTAAGAATGCCAGATGTTTGACCTTTCTGAAAATGTAAATTATTAGTCGAAATTATGAGTACTTTTCACGATGCGAGAATTTAAAAACCAAAAATCGTTTTCTTGAGCAAAAAGTGACTTTTGTTTTAAAATCTTTAAAAAATATTAGAAATCGAAATTCAGATTTGAAATTGATATATTTTTACTCGAAATTCTCTGCTCTTTCCGATGGTGTAATTTGTTTTTTTCTACGATGTCTGGATCGTGGAGAAAAAAGGTCAAAAATGGCAAAAAACGGTCGAAATCGCATAAAACATTAAATAAATAAAAAAATAATTAAAATTTTAAAAATCGGTTTTCACGTGTCCCCTTCCCTCCCCCCCGGGTCTCCGATTGCCAAATTTCGTAGCTCTCCGACGCGCGGTCGCGAAACGTATAGTGTATAAGACAGACACACAGACAGACAGACACACAGACATTGCCTTTTATTATATAGATTAACACAAACGATTCTCCTTTTAACTCTTTGCCTTCAACAGGCGACCGTCCTTAACGTCTAATAATCTTTGGAACAAACATGGAGGAATTTATTTGACGTTTCCCAGTGTGCTCTAGTGTCCATAATGTGAGTTAGGGTTATCTATTTTGACTCAGGTGGTTTTAACTACGACCGCCCCTAGCGTCTTATAGTGAAATCACGGCTACGAATATGGTGGACAGAAGTTACCTATACTGGACGTTTACGCGTTTACTCATCTCGAGTAGCAACTGAAAGTCGCCAGATGGTTAACTTAAACTCTGGACGAGTCCATTTTCGAATTGCCCCCCTTAACAATTAAATTACCCCCCTGTGGGGCGTGGGCCCCACGTTGGGAAACACTGGGTTATACTATCAAATTTTGATTAGTCTAGACGTTTTAAGCATTCCTGAATACGATTAATCATTTTCTTAATGATGCGTGTGTTTCGAGAGGAGGGGTAACTTTCAAATGAATCAAATTATATTTGGTATGATTATTTTAATTCATAAAAATCAGAGCCCTATTGATTTGAAAGAATTAAGACTAGGGAAGGCTCTTATAGTAATTTTTAACATTTTTTTCCGATGATCATAAAATAATTATGTTGAGAATGTTTACAGAAATAGCCATTTTATGTATAGTTTTTTTAATTTAACATCGAATGGCGATATTTGCAAAACTTTAACTTGCCCTGATTTTGAGATATTGCTCGTTTTCGATCTAAAATGGAAAAAAAATCATAAATAAATAAATATGTTTACTGTTATTAAACGGAAGAATCCTTTATAGATAATTTAATCAAAAATAAACAAACTATTGTTTAGAAGTTACCACTAGCGACTTTCTCTGCCTTTTCGAAACTTTACTTTTCCACAGAGAGCGTGATATATCTAAAAATAATAAAAAAAAATTAGGTATGCTTATTTAATTAGAAAAAACAAAAGGTCTAAAGTAACAACAATCCAAAAGGGATATTCCCAAAGTTAGGGTCGTGCTCTTATTGCAGATACCTGTATCTGTGGACTGGTTCCAACTATTTAGCTGTCTTCGCTAAACAGACGATACCTGCAGTGGTCAAGAAAATTTATGATGTGCCGCTAATTTGCGATACTGGAGTTTCTAAAAGTATTTACCAAGGAGATTTAAATAATGTGTTATATAATATATTTAATATCCTTGGTATTCAGGGTGTAGAATTTCCTACTATAGTCATTCTCATACGGGATTCAAAAGTACTCACACAGAGCTTCTTCAAGAGATAGATACACATAAAAGAAAATAAAAAAAGACAATAATGACGGATAACTCACACAACAAAATTTTTTTTAACGATTGAAGATCATATAGAGCAGCAATTCACTTACCAAGTTCTTAAGAATTATATTTTTACTACATAGGAAATGGAAGTTATAAATTGTAGATAATATGAATTAAGCAACAAAAATCGAACTCATTAAATCAAGAAACGCGGATTATGGGGGTTCGCGATGACTATATTCTGATGTGAAAGGGGCTGGTAAAATAATATCCTGATATAGATGGGATTCTCGAAAAATTTTCTTGGTAAAAATAATAAGGAACCACACAAAAAAAGTGCTATAGTGCACATAAATTATTTAATAGTGATCTGCATACCTAAATTGTTATTTATTAAGTTTTTACATTTTAGGACGAAAATAAATTTAATATATTTAATAATAATTTTACTTTCCAAAAATGTGTCAAATTTTATTTTATGTGTATTATATTGTGGTGATGCCATTTAGGCTAGAAGGTCTTACGAAAACTATTCTCTACTAATGAAAAACTATTTCTAATTCCTTCATGAAGTGATAAAAATAATTGAAAAGAGAATGCGAGATATTAAAAATACATGTGACAAAATTATTTTATTGCATAATTCTTTATTGCTGAGTATGAATTATTCCGTGTAATATTTTTACTGCCCCGCCCCCTAGTTTCTCCCCCTCCCCCCTCTCTCTTTGTAACAATTTCTTGATGAAAGTATCTGGAGTCTTGTTGAGAGATTTCACACCGCTTTCATCCAGCTTGTTGTTTTGCCGCCATTCAAGTAGGAAAAAACAACACTATTGACCAAGCAAAAAGGTGATGTTATTTGCCGAGGGAGGCGTAGCACGCCACCTGTCACTTATCGAATTTCCAGCCTATCGTGAATAATTAAGAATAATGAATGGACAAAAGAGGAGCAGAAAGTTACTCAGTGCTTAACGACATACTTTGCTAATAGTCGCAGGGAGGTAATTCCAGCTCACTCCGGAATGATCTGTGCTCGTTCCCCATGGAATTTAGACTAAGGGTGAGTTGAATTTTTTTATTCCTAACAGTTTAAATTGAATCACGCTTACTTGTGTTTGCAAAAATGTGCATCTGCTGCAGTTTAAATTTATTAATTTCAGTGACATGCTCATAGTGGGAAAATGCACCCCCCCCCCCTTCGAAGGCTTTAAACAAAAATATAAACCACTGTCAGTGGAATAAACGAAAATTTTGAAAAAAATATTCAATCATAAACTCTAGTAGTTTATTAATTTGATTCAACTTAAATTTATTTATTTATTTAATTTTACTTTTAAAAAATAAAAGCAAAAGATATTTTAGGTAAATATGTTTCAATCAATTCAGAATATTACTTTAATTATACCCGTTAAATATACCCTAGGCGTTTTAAAAATAACTACATTTGAAAAGAGTGGAGTGTACGGGTTTGGGTTGTGTATATTTGACAAGTTATCAAAATTCGATGGAATTAAAAGAAAGGGGTCATTAGAAAGCACAGAGAATACTTTAAAATAAAAGTAGAAATTATAGTTGGATTCTGTTATGACAAGCCCAGATTTAGCGAGACTATTAGAATTTAACGAAAGAATTTAACTAATTAGACGAGAGAATTTAACGGGGGAATTCCTAACAAAATAAAATACCTCGTGCTTGTACACCAATATTTCACCACGGATTAAGTAAACGCATTGAGCTGCAACACTCGTGGCATTTTAAATATTACAGCTTTCCCATCCACTGGCAAACCCAGGTTAAAATATTAAAAAAATCAAAATTATAGCCACTGTACTTCAAAAACTAAGAGCTATATCAAAAATCCAATCAAATACACTTATAGAACTTTCAGGAAACTACAAACTCTTGCTTATTGTTCAAAGCTAGCTCTTTTAGTTGAGACATAAGCATTACAAACTGAAAAAACTGAAAATTTTCATCTTCAATTTGACAAGACGATTTCTCGAAAACTATAAGAACTTTTGAAATAATAACAAAATAATGACAATTAATAATAATAATGAATGACAAATAATGACAAAAATATGTATTAGGAAATCGAGAAACTAGATTTCCTAATACATATTTTTGTCATAAAACACTTTAAAAATAAAAGTCTTTATTCGCACCAAAATGCATTAAAATCACATTTCATCTTTCAATGCGTCTTTTAGTCTTTTGTTGCGTCATTTAGCGTCTTTTAGTTAACGTCTTTCAGTGCGAATAAGAACTTTTATTTTATCAAGGTTCTAGTTTTATATTTAAATTTTATGCGTGTTACCTTAATGTAATTGCATTTTTTTTGTCGTTTACTACTTATATATATATATATATATATATATATATATATTTATAGTTTCGAAGATATATATATATTATATATATATTTAGATATTTATATTTTCGAAGATAGAGAAGTGAAAGCAGGAAAAATGAAAATAGAAACTCGCTCGGACAAATACACATTAAAGTTTTCTAGATAAAAAAGATTAAATTATTAAAATATTAAAATTATTTTTATATATTCATAAATTTAACTACATATTTCCGACAAAATAAACAAATTATTTACATTTTTATTTATTAATTTCGGAGATATAAGTGTCTACAGTGTTTCTGTTGTTCCATGGAACGTCTAAGCTCATTTTTTATTCTCTTCAACTCCGAAAACGAACGCTCTCGAACAAGGACGGATCCAGAGTTTTATTACGGGGGGGGGGGGGGGGGGGGGCGGTTCCGGGGACCCGGCCTGGAAAATTTTTAATTTGGGGCTGTTGAATAGTTTAAATAAATTTTGTTGTTCTGAAGTCATATCAATATACTTCAAGTTGAATAATTAAAGTTGAGCTAATCATTAAACTATATGGAAATATGGTTTAGGGTAAATTATAGTTAAGTTTGGCAGAAAGGATAAGCTAATAAAGGATACAATACATATACATCTATACAATAACCAAAACGATAATTTACAATGTATTTAATAGAACAAGTTTAAATCTAAATTACGAAAACGTTGTAATTATTTTACTTTTTTTATAACAAACAACTTTCTAAAAAAAAGTTTATAGTGAAAAGTCTAGCCGCTTCGGTTTCTTTGAAAATTTATCAATCACTTTATTTACATCAATATGAATGTCTCTATGGATGTGTATTAATGCTTGTCCTGAAAGTCTCTCTTCTGCCATCCGCGTTCGAAGCCAAGTTTTAAGGCGCTTCAATGACGAAAAACTACGTTCTGCTGAAGCAACACTTACTGGGAACGTAGATTGAAGGGCGAGAAGCTTGTAGATTCGTGGGAAAATATCTGGATCATATTTCTCCAAAAATTCTAAGACTTCTGTGGGTTATTTTTTTTTAGAAGCATTCTTCCAAAACTCATACCAAACTTCATATTCTCCTTGAAGTGCACTTTCGAACAGACTTTTACTTCCACGATCATCCAAAATTCAACCAAATTTGTATGATATATTTGAAAAGCAGTTTTTAAAGAGAAATTTCAAAACATTTTTCACATTAGACTTTTGTTTAGTACAGGCAATCATATACAACAAACAACACAAAAATTATTCTTCATCGTCTTTATTTTTTTCCTATTTATAACCCCGACGGGGGGGGGGGGGGGAGGGGGGATCGCCCCCTCCGCCCCTCGCTGGATCCGCCCTTGCTCTCAAACTGCAGTTTGATGCCATCATGGAGAGATAGCTGCACAGCGCTATATGAACATATGAACAATTAGCAAACTTTGTATGTACTTAAATTAGCTTGAAAGTAAAGACATTCTCAGTTCAATATTCGTATTTTATGGGATATTTGGTATTTCCTTCTGTTCTTCTGTCCACCGACAGTTTTGAAGGGTTCTACAAACTGAATTAATTATGAAAGCAAACTGTCCTCAAAATGATCTAGATATTTTTTTCATTAAGTAGGCGATGTTCATTTAGTGTTTCATTAAGTGTGTGGTGTTCCCTTCATTGCTCAGATCAATCAGGTTTTAAATAATAATAATAATAATAAAGAAACCAACTATATCTTGGATATCTTCTTATGCAGCTAAACAATGTTGAACACACGTATCAAAAGTACTGACTGTATATGAGCGACTAGATGTGGGGCTCGATTGCAATAAGTGCAATCGAACAAATATATAAATTCGAATGTGACGTAAATGATGCGTACCGAATTCTACGCTAGCTTTTTAATGGTAGTATATTTTTAATTACATAATTTGAGCCCCTAAAATATTGAGGTCAATGGCTGCAGTCGAAGCAGGCCCCCCTCCCCCCGTCCTTAATCCACCAATTTTTGTGACAATTAATCATTTCTTTAAAAGTATGGCTTGGGTTGCTTTAAAATAATCTCTCTTCCGTGCAATGCATCACGTTGACCTCTTTAACCGACAATACTTCTAATCATCGATTTATTTATTACTTGGTGAGTATCTTAAAACTACTATGGACGTAGATATTTCCCCCTAATTTGAGATACAAATTTTATTATATACAGTCGAATTAATATGTTCTGCATGACCTTATATTGTTTGTTACTTGAAGATCTTAATTTTTCTTTCTTAAATTTCTACCTCTTATTTTGCCTCCCGCAAGTTAGCCAAGTGTCGACTGGATTCATTCCGTTTTCCATGAATTAACAATAAATATAAGAATTTCTTTTTTTGGTGTAAAAGCTTCTATTCATAACTCGTCATGAACAGTTTCAATGGAAGCAAGTCATAAGAAATATCTGAAAAATGGGAACTCTAAATAAAGTATCATTTTATTTCTACAGCAAAGCACAGAAAACCATTAAGTTCAATTTATACAATTAGATAAGAAATTTGGCAGTGTTTAACTTTTCATTATCAGGTGTTAATTTTTACTTTCCTTATATACATAATGTATAAGGAAAGTATTGTGACGGGGTCGAAAATTCGAATTCGAGTTTTCGACGGGAGAGCACGTTTCAAGCATCCCTGATCACGAGTCAAACATTTTTGAAGTGATGTCTGTGTGTGTGTGTGTGTGTGTGTCAGTGAGTCTGTGGAGACGATAACTGACGAACGAATGGACCGATTCGAACCAAATTTGGTACAAAAGTCACAATCCGTAAACACTGGAAGCTTATTGTTTTTATACGCAATCGAATGTTCAGAACCCCCCTAAATTTTCGAATGAAATTTTGAAAAAATCGTCAAAAAATCAAAACCACTAATAAAGTTACACAAACAGACATTTCTTATGTAGATTTTCATTAGAAAACGATTGACATAAATTTTGGAACGCTAACATTAACCGTTCTCGAGATATTGCACATTTAAAAAAAAATATCATAAAGTCATATAAAATAAAAAAAAATTCCTATTGAGAAACATGTTCACTTTTCATATGTAATACCATGCGATAAATTGGGTGATATCATTCTCGTGGATCTAGCCCGTTCCATTCATGAAAAAAGATACTTTGAGTAATACTTTTGTATTTGAACGCCAATAGTCATTTATCTGCTGTAAGAATAACTTATGTCTTCGTTCATAACGCTTGGCGATATTTTGGCGACGAATTTGGCGGAATGTCGCCAACTTGGCGACTTTTTGAAATGTTGCCAAATTAGCGAAAATCTCGCCAAATGGATAAAAATGACGCTAAATCAATGAAAATGACGACTTATTGTCGAACATTCAATATCTTGGAATGAATATTAATATCTACTATAAGAAAAACCTATTTTTTTTACTGTAAAAGTAGTAAATTCATTACATTATATAAGGAAAGTCATGTGTTGCCCACATCAGATTTTTTTTCTTTTATATCGTATGGAAGACCGAGCTTCGTTAATTTGTATAACCATATTTGTATAACTGTCTGATAACAATGGGATTTTCGAGGATCATTTTGCAAAAAAATGTTGGTTCTACTTTTTGAGAATCCGTCAAATTGTAATAAATTAAAATTTTCCACTAGATTAAGCAGTGTACCAAATGTTAGCTCTCTAGAGCGTAGAAAAGTATGTTAAAAATACCATCAAAAATTTTGAAACAGATATTAGTTATGAAAGTTAAATAAAAGCTTACAAAAACACTAGATGTTTATTATCTTCACCAGCGCCAGATTTTATTCATTTTTAACACTTTACAACAAAGTTGAAAAGTATTTATGACTTTGTTCATTCTGTCTGTCTGTCTGTCTGTCCGTTAGCACGATAACTGCCGTAAAAATGATTTAATCAAAATGAAATTTTAGTATGTTGTTCAGACGGTCTATAGGACCTATGGGAATATAAATGAATAATATCACCCAATTAGTTTTGGATTGAACCCGGGTTGAAAAAATGGAATACATTGAGCCCTATGGGACCTAATTTTTCAAGAATTTTTTAAGCGGATTTAAAATTCACAAATTCCTTCGAAAATTTTAGGCAATATTCAAATTGTTCCATAAAATATATAAAAAAAAATTCAGCGAAATATATTCAGTAGTTTTTTAAATAAAAATTAAAATAATAATAACACCTCTTATATGAAGCGATCACGTGTCCATGATATGAAACGATCACATGACCCACTTCAAAATGATATATGGCATCCATCTTGTCTCAAAATCGTGATTTTTAAAGTTCTTTCTAATTCATATTGAGTGTTGTATCCATCCTAAAACTACTTTATTTTGGCTTAAATTCTGTGCATCTACATACTTTAACAACGCAATGACAATATATTTCAGTTTAAATGCTCATACAAATTTGATTATTTCTACTATTAAGCCTATTTTTCACCTATGTAAAATGTAAACAGCAAAATATATAGAATGAGTTGTATTAGAATCGCTGTAATTCTTTAACACAAAATCATTTAGTCCGTGGAGTCTGCATGGCTGATATGAATGAAATATTCATTGATTTTAGAAAGAGAAGGACGATAATTTTCGATGAAGTTTTACGCATAGAGTTTTACTTACTTGTAGCTCCATGGTCTTAATTTTTAAATAATATAAATTATTATAGTACTGTGATGAATGGCATGAATGGGGGAATTATTTATGAACGAAATGTTGCTTTTATAGAGAGAGCCAGGCGTGTTATTTTTTCTATGACGTCATTTGAATGGATTTCAGTTGTTTTCGATGAAGTTTTCAAATATAATAAATTATCGTAGTATTATGATAATTCTAAAATTATTACCGAGGAATGTATCACATTTTAGAGATGTTTAAACCAGGCAATTTATATTTTAATGCCGTCATTTGAATGAAGTTAATTTTTTTCGATGAAGGTTTAAGGTTTCAAATATAATAAATTAATGTAGTATTGTGATAAGTTTTAAAATATTACCGAGGAATGTATTACATTTTAGACATGTTTAAATAAAATTGCATTGAAGTTGGAAAGTGTTTCATAATCAATGCTTTAAGCATGATTGATCTTTCTTGTATTTTATTCATTTATTTTTTATGTGTATACGTGTATGCTACAAAAAAAATCTGATGTGGGCAACATATGACTTTCCTTATATAATGCAATGAATTTACTACTTTTATAGTTTAAAAAAATGTTATTCTTATAGTAGATACTTATATTCTTTCCAAGATATTGAATTGTTTTCAATTAGTCGTCATTTTCATTGATTTAGCGTCATTTTTATCAATTTGGCGAGATTTTTGTTAATTTGGCAACAATTAAAAATGTCACCAAGTTGGCGATATTCCGCCAAATTCGTCACCAAAATCTCGCCAAACGTTATGGACTAAGAAATAAGTTATTCTTACAGAAGATAAATGACTATTGGCGTTCAAATACAAAAGCATTACTCAAAGTATCTTTTTTCATGAATGGAACCAGCTAGATCCACGAGAATGATGTCACCAAATTTATCGCATGGTATTACATATGAAAAGTGAACATTTTTCTCAAAAGGAAATATTTTTTTTTATTTTATATAACTTTTTGATAATTTTTTTGAAAAATGTGCAATATCTCGAGAATGGTTCATGTTAGCGTTCTAAAATTTATGTCAATCGTTTTCTAATGAAAAATTAAAAAAGAAATGTCTGTTTGCGTAACTTTATTGGCGGTTTTGATTTTTTGACGATTTTTTCAAAATTTCACTCGAAAATTTAGGGGGGTTCTGAACATTTGATTGCGTATAAAAACAATAAGTTTCCAGTGTTTGCGGATTGTGATTTTTGTACCAAATTTCGTTCGTCAGTTATCGTCTCCACAGACTCACTGACACACACACACACACACATACTTTCACACACACACATATTTTCACACACACACACACACACACACACAGGCATCACTTCAAAAATGTTTGATTCGTGATCAGGGATGCTTGAAACGCGCTCTCCCGTCGAAAACTCGAATTCGAATTTTCGACCCCGTCACAATACTTTCCTTATACATTATGTATATAAGGAAAGTAAAAAGCTAAAAATTGCCAGAAAGTGATTGTAGAATAATAATATTCTAGTAAAATGGATATATAGGACATATATGGTCCATATAAGACATGTATAGAAAATGCGGATAATGTTGCAAAATTAGCAATTATACTAAATACAAAAATAAAATATTAAATGCTGAATTACCAAGTGCAATTACAAAAATAAAATTAGCTGGAGTGTAGCGCCACTCGACTTTCTCATACCAGAATTCATTTTTGAGTAGCTTGTGTGTTTCTTTTTTCATTCAAATTTTACAGAAAAATTTTGAAAATTCGATATTTTTGGTCCAAGTGATTACAATTATAGCGTGATACTCTGCACTTTAAAGGGCTTGAAAACAATCTTTTGATTGATACCATACTTGGCAATGCACCCCCGGGGGGAGGTAACTTACCCCCATTTAAATTATTACAAATGTAGACAAAATTTTCTATACACCTTCTAAGTAATTCGCATTATTCCTATCAAACTATGGCCCTTTTCCGGATTTTTTTTTTCATCGGAATCAACAAATCTCTCAGATTATTGTATATGTGAAACTCTGGGTAATTCAACTCATCTCATTTTTGTTTTTACAGTAATAAAAAAAAATTCACCTTAATAAACCCTCACATAATAATATGAGTAAATGAATATACATTTCAAATAACAAATTTGATATTGTTAAAATAAAAAATATATATGATTTCGTTAAGGAAAACGAAAGTAATTTTTGCTCCACAATTTAATTATTATTAGTAGATTTATTAATCGACCCTATAAATTACAATGAAATTTTCAGTAATTTAAATGCAAATTGTTTTTTAGTTCTTATATTGTTATTTGTTTAGAGTATACTAAAACGAATTATCCGGCGCAGTGTTTCTTTCAGGACTTTTTGGACAAGGGGCGGGGGACGAATGAAATTGTAGGGGGGACAAGTTTTCTATTTGTCCTATGTAAATATATCTAAATGCTATCACATAAATAGAAACTAGGTTAACATAAAATATCTCTGGGGGGAATCTTCGCCCCCCGGAGACTTAAAGAAACATTATAATCCGGTGATGCACTGTCTTAAATAAGAGCTCGATACACTGTAAAAATATATACAAGGTAGGACCAAAAAGTTCGAAGACTGTGCTGATATCTTCAAGCCTAATTGGAGGAGAGAGGGCCTATTTTACCGTAGCGTAGAGGCACATGTGACGGGAGATATAAAAAGGAAGAAACAGGTGTTTTTTCAGACATTGCGTGTCAGTTCTGTTCGTCGAAAACGGAAATGGCGTTTGAAGAACAACGTGCGAATATCAAATTCTGCCAACGTTTGGGGAAATCACCGACAGAAACATTGCACTTCCTGCTACCAAACGATGGCAGAATTTGCTATTCGCACGTTGTTCTTCAAACGTCATTTCCGTTTCCGACGAACGCGAACGACTACAGTTCACTGACACGCATTGTCTGGAAAAACCCTGCATTGCGGACCTGCTTCTTCCTTTTCACATCTCGCGTCACATGTGCCTTTACGCCACCGTAAAATAGTTCCCCTCTCCTCCAATCAGGGTTGGAGATATCAGCACAGTCTCCGAACTTTTTAACACTTTACAACAAAGTTGAAAAGTGTTTATGACTTTGTTCATTCTGTCTGTCTCTCTGTCTGTCCGTTAGCACGATAACTGCCGTAAAAATGACTTAATCAAAATGAAATTTTAGTATGTTGTTCAGACGGTCTGTAGGACCTATGGGAATATAAATGAATAATATCATCCAATTAGTTTTGGATTGAACCCGGGTTGAAGAAATGAAATACATTCAGCCCTATGGGACCTAATTTCTCAAACATTTTTTAAGCGGATTTAAAATTCACAAATTGCTTCGAAAATTTTAGGTAATATTCAAATTGTTCCATAAAATATATAAAATGAAATACAGCGAAATATATTCAGTAGTTTTTTAAATAAAAATTAAAATAATAATTACACCTCTTATATGAAGCGATCACGTGATCCACTTCAAAATGATATATGGCATTCATCTTGTCTCAAAATCGTGATTTTTAAAGTTCTTTTTAATTCATATTGAGTGTTGTATCCGTCCTAAAACCACTTTATTTTTGCTTAAATTCTGTTCATTTACATACTGAAACAATGCAATTACAATATATTTGAGTTTAAATGCTCATCCAAATTTGATTATTTCTACAACGAAGCCTATTTTTCACTTATGTAAAATATAAACGGCAAAATATGTAGAATGAGCTGTATTAGAATTGCTGTATTTCTTTAACACAAAATTATTTAGCTCATGGAGTCTGCATAGCTGATATGAATGAAATATTCATTGATTTTACAAAGAGAAGGACGATTTTTTTTCGATGAAGTTATCATAGAGTTTAATTACTTGTAGCTCCATGGTCTTAATTTTTAAATAAAATAAATTATTATAGTACTGTGATGAATGGCATGAATGGGGGAATTATTTATGAACGAAATGTTGCTTTTATAGAGAGAGCCAGGCGTGTTATTTTTTCTATGACGTCATTTGAATGAATTTCAGTTGTTTTCGATGAAGTTTTCAAATATAATGAATTATCGTAGTATTATGATAATTCTAAAATTACTACCGAGGAATGTATTGCATTTTAGAGATGTTTAAACCAGGCAATTTATATTTCAATGCCGTCATTTGAATGAAGTTCATTTTTTTCGATGAAGATTTAAGTTTTCAAATATAATAAATTAATGTAGTATTGTGATAAGTTTTAAAATATTACGAGGAATGTATTGCATTTTAGACATGTTTAAATAAAATTGTATTGAAGTTGGAAAGTGTTTCATAATCAATGTTTTAAGCATGATCGATCTTTCTTGTTGATCCAACCTTGTATATGAGGTTATTAGAAAATTTCTAGGAAACTGGGATTCCATATAATTTTCTAGTAACATTCCGTGTATTTTTCTAGTATCGACTACATAAAGAACTGATAGATACTAGAAAAATCCGCGGAATGTTATTAGAAAATTATATGGAATCCCAGTTTCCCAGAAGTTTTCTAGTAACCTCATATATTTTTATACAGTATACTTAAATAATACAGATACAGATAACATAACTCAATTTCCAAATAATTTGTTTTGAACCAAAATCATTTTCCTGCTCTCCGTTTTTTCCCTGCACATCCATGCTAATTATACAACGCGAATCTAATAAGCTCCTTTAATATGCACTGAAAAAATATCATTTGATACGACTTATATAAGCCCGACAGAAATAAATGAAATTACGTAAGGTCGCAAAATAAAGTTCCTCTACACCAGAAGTAAAATAAAAAATCTGATGTGCGGCACATGGCTTTCCTTATATAAATCAATGAATTTACTACTTTTACAACAAAAAAAAAAATTTATAGTAGATATTTATATTCTTTCCAAGATATTGAATTTTCGTCAATGAGTCGTCATTTTCACTGATTTAGAATCATTTTTATCCATTTGGCGAGTTTTTCGTTAATTTAGCAACATTTAAAAAAGTCGACAAGTTGGCGACATTGCGCCAAACTCGTTGCCAAAATCTCGCCAAGCGTTATGGATGGAGAAATAAGTCATTCTTATTGTAGATTGCCGTTCAAATACAAAAGTATTACTCAAAGTATCTTTTTTTATGAATGAAACGAGCTAGATCCACTAGAATGATTTCACCAAATTTATCGCATGGTATTATATATGAAAAGTGAACATGTTTCTCAATAGGAAATATTTTTTTTTTATTTTAGATGACTTTTTGATAATTTTTTTGAAAAGTGTGCAATATCTCGAGAACGGTTCATGTTAATGTTCTAAAATTTATGTCAATCGTTTTCTAATGAAAAATTACATAAGAAATGTCTATTTGCGTAACTTTATTAGCGGTTTTGATTTTTTGACGATTTTTTCAAAATTTCACTCGAAAATTTTGGGGGGTTCTGAACATTCGATTGCGTATAAAAAAAATAGGCTTCCAGTGTTTACGGATTGTGATTTTTGTACCAAATTTCGTTCGAATCGGTCCTTCCGTTCATCAGTTATCGTCTCCACAGGCTCACTGACACACACACACACGCACACATACTTTCACACACACACATACTTTCACACACACACACACACAGACATCACTTCAAAAATGTTTGATTCGTGATCAGGGATGCTTGAAACGTGCTCTCCCGCCGAAAACTCGAATTCGAATTTTCGACCCCGTAACAATATTTTCCTTATACATTATGTATATAAGGAAAGTAAAAAGCAATTGCTATCTCAGCTAATTTTTATCCTATTAGCAGAGAGCACTTATAATATTGAAATAATTATATATTCCAAACCATGAAAATGTATCTTTTAAATTCGCGAGTTTAAATGATAGCAAATGAAATACCACTCAAAATCGTCTTCTGAGATATTGTTCGCAAACCAATTGCGCCATTTTATCTTACATCGTTTGCTTAGAATAAAAATGATTTTGAAGTGAAAATTTCGACGGATATTCGGCTTCAAATGCTCGTCACTTTTAATCTATAATTCGAATTTAAAAAAAAAAATCTCGCGTAGGTGCCCTTGCGAGATAATGATTGTGGTTTAAGTAGAATTAAATGGAATACAAATGTATGAGAGTGTCATGTAGAGACTATCTATCACTCCGGTCGCTTTCTTATTACATTCATTTTATCAACACTGGACAAAAATTTGCAATAATGCAATATTCAAGATGCGTCTAAGGATAAAAGGAAAATCTTGATATCTTGTCTCATCTATCTAATAATTGTCTTACAGGTTCGTCTTTTTAGACCCTCAGAAGCCTCCTCCCTCGGTGACTTGAAAGCAGGACTTTAGGGCCGGGAGGGGGGGGGGGCGAATGAAACTTTAGGGGGCAAATTTTCTATTTGCCCTATACAAATATATTCAAATGCTGTGACATAAATAGAAACTAGGTTAACATAAAATGTTATGGATATACACCTCGGAGGTATGCAGTGGCGGCCATTGAGGGGGGGCCGCGAGTACGCGCGACACCATTGAGTAAACACCCCAAATTATTTTTTTAGTTGTGCAGATTTATTACAATTTCTATTGAAAAAATCTGAATTTTTGGTTCAATTAAATCGAGAATTATTAAAAAAAAGTTATGAAAAATGTCACTAGATGGCAGCACTACACCTTTCTTCGGAGAAAGTCGACTCACAAAAGCTGTATTGCACGGAATTTTTAACACATAGGGGAAAATACAGGGATATTTTTAAAGCCGCGTCCCTGCCATCGGCATCTCCTGAGTGAAAGAATGGTATAGGAGCAATATTAGAAATTTGGCGTGAAAAAAAAAAACCAGACAGTGCAGATTTACTAGTAGATTGTGTCGCGGGACTAAGCGCGCCTCCAGTCAAAAAGAAACAGAAGAGTAGAAAAACATGAAGAGGGACTTCTCAAATTGGCTCAGTTTCGCTAATTTGACTTCAATTTTCTACATTTAGGAATGTGTTTGTTCTCATTCTCGTCTTTGTTATAAATTTGGAAGTTTAAATAAACATTTCAACAAATGAGAGAATTAAGTGTACGTGTGTGGTGATGGGAAGGGGAGTGGGTTATGATATTTTAGTGGTTTCTGGCCATCGTGAATAAAGTGTCTTGTTTAGGACACTCAGTTTGAGGGATCGCTTGACCCAACCAGCTGTCTTAATTAATGAAGTTGTTTCGCATTTCGTCATTTCTGATGTAGTTTGTCTGTTGTTAAAAACATTAAAAAATGCCTAAAAATTAAAGAAATTCTAAGTATTTGTTAAAAAACTTAAAAATTAAATTTTCAACATGATGCTTTTATCTGACGTCGTTTTTCTGGAAATTTTGGCCCAACCGCTGGCGACTATATTGGTAGCCCCCAAATTGGCTCTAGACTTATAATATTGGCCCTAGGCTTATATTTAAATTGAGGTAGCCCCCAAATTTCTTATCTCGGCTTCTAATTCAGCGAGTTTGATTTTAATCATGGTTATAGTCTCTGCACCATCTGTACGTGTCACCTGAATATATATTTTGTGCCAACCTCCTGGACGTAACTTTTAGCTTAGCTCCCTCAATTTTACATCTCGTTTCCTAACTGAGAGATTTTGGTTCTGCTAATGGCTATAGCCTCTGCACCATTTGTACATGTCACCTGGATATGCATCTTTGTGAGAAATCCCTGTTATTAACTTTTACTTCAGTTACGCCCCCCCCCCCCACTCCAATTTCCCATCTCACCTCTTAATTGAACGATTTTGATTTTACTGATGGCTATAGTCTCTGCACCATCTGTATCACCTTGATATACATATTTGATGGATATAATATACATACTTTTCTTGTGTCAACCCCTGGACGTAACTTTTATCCACCACAATTTTACATCGCTGTTCCTAATTGAGCGATTTTGGTTCTGCTAGTAGCTATAGTCTCAGCATCATTAGCACATGTCACCTGGATCTGCATCTTTATAGTGATAAATCTCTGAGCGTAACTTTTACTTCAAATAGCCCCCCCCCCCCACACACACACACACACTTATCCATCTCGACTCCTAATAAAGCGATTTTGATTCAGATGGTGGCTATAGTCTCTGACCCACATGTACGTATTAATTTGATATACATATTTGATGGATATAATATACATACGTTTTTTGCGTCAACCCCTGGGCTTAACTTTTAGTTTAACTAGTCCCCGTAATTTTACATTTCAATTCCTAATTGAGCGATTTTGATTCGGCTGGTGACTATATAGTCTGAGCAACATTTGTACATTTCACTTGGATACACATATTTTTGTGTCAACCCCTGGGTATAACTTTTAGTTTAACTAGTCCCCAGAATTTTACATATCTGCTTCTAATTGAGCGATTTTGGTTCGGCTTGTCGCTATAGTGAGTTTCTCTACCATTTGTACATGTCACCTGGATATGCAACTTTAATATGGCAAATCCCCGAGCGTAACTCTTATTTTGGTCCCCCCCCCCCCCCCAATTTTCTATCTCGCCTCCTAATCCACCGATTTTGATTTTACGGGTGGCTATAGTGTCTGAACCATCAGTACGTATCGCCAGAATATGCATATTTTTTAGTCAACTCTCTGGGCATAACTTTTAGTTTAACTAGCCCCTACAATTTTAAGTTAATGTAAATTAGGACTATGTAATGTTTCTCACTAGAAAAGATACGTTCCATGTGTCCAGGATTTTTATGAACGAGCGAGCAGGTGGGAGGTACGTTATTTTACTTAATACATCCGTCGTTTATATTTTTAATACTCCCGTTGCTATGCCCAAAATACATATATGTATATACATATGCTTTATATATACATATATATATATATAGTATATATATGCATATATATATATATATTACTAACATATATATAGGCATAAATACACAGATGAGCGCCCCCCTCTACATGTCGCTCACGAGCCGCCACTGGAGGTATGCCTGACAGAAACATTGCTTAAAAGGTTGTATCTTTCACACTTATAGTATCGACTATGACAGAAACTACGGACAAAAGAAGGGGGGGAGGGAGATCCAAAAGTCTTTTCAGACCCCCCAGAAGTTAACACACTGTAAAACATTTGCAAGCATGTTACTGAAAGTTTCAGGGGGATCATTTGTCCGTAATGGGTAGTAAAGTTTCTGATAGTTTTGGATAATGTATATAAATACAAAAATAACGCTTCAGAAGACGATAATTAGCTGAATATTTCAGAAATTAAGCTGGAATTTTCATAAACGCCTGAAATTGTGGCTTTTCTCACCAACTTGCCGAAATTATGAACAAAGTAGCTGCAAAAAAATGAGCAAAGGTTGCAGAATATTTTACAGTGGCAGAAGGATGGAATATCGCACCCTTATAGTATCAACCACAGGATAGAACCTGACTGAGTCAATTTTTGATTAAAGCAACTATTTTTGACGCTAAGAACCATACATAGTTAAACAAAATAAAAAGCTTGTTTTAAAAAATAGTTGCAGCTAATTTTGTGTCTTAGTTTTTCTATATTTGACAGACTGTATCTAATATTCTTGCGTGTTCGTCTTTTCAGGCCCTCAGAAGCTTCCTCCCTCCGCGGCTTAAAAAGTTGAATCTTTTACATTTATAGTATCGACTATGTGACATAAATTATGGATAAAAGGGGGAATCGAAGCTGAAGTGTGAACAACTTCAGTTTCGAGTCTGATGCAGTTTTAACTTGAATTAAAATCGAGAAAGTAAAAAGAAATTGCCCAGAAACTGCTAGCCTAAAGTAAATTTTGCATTGGACATATCTTACTCTATTTCAAACATAAATTAAGCATTTCTTACTTTGTCCAATAGTAAAGAATTTATGTTTTCCCATAATTTATGATTCTCTGACCAGTGTGTCTGAGACATAAATTATTAATGAATATTGACTTTGGACTTGTTTGGCGAGTGATATTCCCAATAAAAAATATTAGAGATTTGATCTTTATATCATATAAAATGAGTAGAAGGATATAAACAAGCCTATTTAATGAGGTCGTGTGCACATTGCATTTTCCCATGCAATTTTTTCTTCCACTTTACTCACGCTGTGTTTTCGAGAACAGCACGTACTAATTACTCGGAAAAGCTTCAATTTTTCTGTGTACTACAGAACGGACTTGACAACTAGGTATTAAGAGTAATAGTTCTACTTTTCTTCTAGACCTTTTCTGTTTCGATAATCTTACTATAAAAACGAAAATTGATCGGTCCGCCTGACTGTATGAAATAGCATTACCACAAAGCTGTTGATCAGATTTAAACCATTTGATAGGTCGGCAGATTACATTTTGGATCAGGTTTTTATCCTAAAATTTTCTCGATTGAATGAATGCTTGGTTGGATTTCGCGAACAAAATCTTTCAATCTTTTGAGTCCTTAATATAATGGTATAAATTTAGTAGTCTTATTTTTTATGACTTATTTAAGTTATTGCAATAGACGACATTAATCTCAATATTCAAGCCTTTTTTTTCCAATCTGAATTTCTTTTACATATTTCTCCATTCATTTAAAATCTTTAAAATCATCAAATGGCCTCAGGATTTTAAATTTTGTTAAATCTAGTAATTCTCTTGTGTATTTTATTGTTGGTACAGACATCAGGAAGTGTGTATAGTCAAGAAGCGATTTTTCCCTGAAATAAAATATGAAGAGCAAAAGGGTGTATGTAGTCATGAAACGGTCATACCTATTATAACTATACAATGCAACAAACAGATAAAAATGCGAGTACATGATGCAAACGAGTAAATATAATCAAACCGTAGCTATTTTTAACAAGAAGTAAGAAATATGCTTGTGAAGTAGTTGTTTATACAGGAATTATAAGCCCCAGTCGTGAAGCAGGTTATGCCATAAAGCTGTGGAATATACCAAGCACTAATGAACATATTACCTGATTCATATAACCATCGGATTGCCACGCAAAGAGCCATTAATTACTCTGCTACAGTGCACGGTCGAAGTGGTTAGTTTTATATCAGGGTGCTCCAAAGGTGGGTGTCCCCAAAAGATTGAAAAGCTCTTTAGTTCTTTACCTGTTCGAGATAAGTGAGCAACGTAGATTGCAAAAATGTTGAAAGTAAGGTAGGAAATAAGACTACTCTAATGAAATATTCCTGCCATTAATTTTAAAAAAGTTGCACTTTTTAAATTTTTATACGACCCCCTTCGACAAATTGGGTCAATCTATGTATTTATATGTATCTTTAAAATCAACTGAATTATGATAAAGGAAAAAATCTGACTTATGCCACTTTTCCGTACCATGTGACAGTCTGTTTCGTCAGTAAAAATAGGGATCATAAACAAATTGACGATGGAAATTGTTTAGATAGGAAAAGTATTTAAAAGTACTTAATTATTGAAAAAATACTTAGTTATTGAAAAGTACTTAAGAATCCGTAATTGCATCGTGAGCCTACGCGGAATTCGCAAAAATGTCTCCTATATATTATCATCCAGTTTTATCTTTCTTGTGATATGTCACAAATTTACATTTCTAATTTGATATATGGTCCGCATTCACAATGTTCAATTTTCAATTAAATATAACTCACTCGATTTTAAAGTTTTTTAGTTTGAAACAAGTTTTTTGATGCTTTTTTATTTGTATTTATTCCGTTTATTTAAACCTACAAGTCAAACAGGTATGTTCATGGTCTTATATTGTTTATTAGTCGTTATTAAATATATAGCGATGAAATTCCATTTATTATTTTCTTCTTCTGATATCTATTTCTTATACTAAAGTGCATAAACTTTTGAGACGCACCTTATATATATGTATATATATATATATATATATATATATATATATATATATATATATATAATCTAAAAATTACCAGCACATCATATAAATATCCAGCGTATTTAGTAAATGGTATAGTTAAAAAGTTTAGATTAACTGATCATTCATGAAATCTCTTCATAATAGCTTATAATAGCCAGACATCAACATTCTCTTGTATTAACATTACATTGTATTTACATCCCCTTTACATTAGCCTCACTGTTTTCAATTATATTATACGCCCTATTATTATGTAGCTCTTACTGTAAAAAACCAGTTTCTATTGCCTATTCGCATTACTGTTATATATATATATATAATTTACAAATGTAAAGTAAGTCTGAGATAGCTACATGAAAATAAATTCTCATACGTAAAATATGCAATTTATATATATATATATATATATATATATATATATTTCGGAAATGCTTTTCACTTTTTTCAATTTATTCATTTTCAAATAAAATTTTTGGGAACCAGAAAGGACTAGTTCCACGTGCTAAAATTTTTTCTGTTTTGCAACTTTTCATCTTATACATTATTCATGCTTTTACACCATGTTTGTTTATGCAGGGAGCAAAGGGATTAGTGCCTTAAGTACCTGTATTACGTATATGATTTATCACAAAAAAAAAATTAATTTCAAGTAATTCTTTTTCAATGCCATAACTTATATATATAGAACAGGGAAAAAGAGGTATTGTATACCAATTCAGTACGTGTTTTATTTATAATGTTCTCTTTATCATCTTCACAAGCTTGTCGTATAGTCATTATTAATATCAAATATTCACTTCAGACCATCTTTTTTTCCATTTTTTGCTATGCAGAACAATTGAACAATTTCAATAAACGATTAATCTCTGATATATACAATAATACAAGTTGATTAAAATTCTTTATATATATATATATATATATATATATATATATATTATATAGGAAAGAGAGAGAGAGAGAAATTTGGATTACGATAATTTTGAACACCAAACTAGAGTAGTCCTTTTCCCTTACCAGGATGTACGTAACAAAATATTAAATTGAGCAACGTGTTTAGTGTAGTTACAAAATGTGGTCTTACAAGTACAAAATTAATTTTTCTTTCCAAAAACTTTTAATTTTAAATTCAATTCCAGAGTACTCAAAAGCGAAATGACAGTTATACAGGTGAATGAAGTTCTTTAAATAGAATGAATATATTAAATGTCAATATAGAAATGTCCTAAAATTTTAGTTCTTTCCAGCAGTAAGTTTTTTTTTGCATAAGTAAGTTTTCGAAAAGAAAAAAAAATGCTGTATCTAATTTGATACAAGGCGAGAAATATTGGTACTCTTCAGAAAGGCATGAATATATATTGGTACCTTTTTCTTTTATCTTCTCGAAACGGAGCCATCCTGTCATCCTTATAACCCTGTCATCAGCCGATATAGAGAAAATACATTAGCATGAAACAGATACCTTTATGACCAAGTTAGCAGCGTGTTATCTGTTTTAATATGAATATTAACAGCACATTTAACGTAAGCGCAAGTTTCACATGATTTCCGTAAAGAATTTTTTCTGGCGTTCACGCTATACGTAATAAGTTTACCCCATTAAAGTTTCTCAGGACGCGTAAAGATGTGCCCCACTAATTTTATTTTTAAAATCATAATTTTTGCAACTTTTGATAAATGAAACACAAATATAAAATAAAATTTACTTTATTTATTTTCCAGTCTCGGGAGGCTATTGATAAATGATAGCATTTTTAACACTTTCCAACATAGTCTAAAAGTGTTTATGACTTTGTTCATTCTATCTATCTGTCCGTTCGCACGATAACTGACGTAAAAATGGTTTTATCAAAATAAAATTTTAGTATGTTGTTGAGACGGTCTGTGGGATATGTAAATGTAAATGAATAATATCACCCAATTAGTTTTGGATTAAACCTAGGTTGAAAAGGGGAAATGCATTGAACCCTATGAGACCTAATTTTTTAAACATTTTTTAACCAAAGTTGAAATTCACAAATTGCTTCGAAAATTTTAGGAAATATTCAAATTGTCCCATAAAATATATAAAAAAATTTCAGCAAAATATGTTCGGTAGTTTTTTAAATAAAAATTAAAATAATATTTACATCCATATTATATGACGAGATCACGTGACCCACTTCAAAATAAAATATGGCATCCATCTTTTTTCCTAGTGTAAAAATTGTGATTTTTAGCGTTCTTTTAAATTTATATTTAATGTTGCATCCGTCCTAAAACCCCTTTATTTTTGCTTATTTTCTGTGCATCTATACTCTGTGCCAACGCAATTACAATATTTTTGAGCTTCAATGATCATCAAACTTTGATAATTTCTACAACGAAGCCTAATTTTAATGGATGCAGAATGTCAACAAGGGATTGTAAGATGAGTTGTATAAGAATTGCTGAATTCTTTTCACTCAAAATTATTTAGCTCTGGAGTCTGGAATAAAAGTTATATGAATGAAATATGCATTGCTTTTATATAGAGTCAGACGATTTATATTTCGATGACGTCATTTGAATAAAGTTCATTTTTTTCGATGAAGTTTTAAGTTTTCAAATATAATAAATTATTCTAACACTGTGATAATTTTAAATATATCAGCACGGAATGTATCGCATGTTAGAGATGTTTGAATAAAATTGCATTTGAGTTGAAAAGTGTTTCATAATTGATGCTTTATGCATGATTGATCTTTCTTGGTTTCATTAACTGTACATAATTCATTCTTCGTTTAGTATAGTATTTATTGATTTTGAAAGTAGCATGTACTTATCGGAAATAATTTTTCGTATATTGGCCCTTCCATACATTTACATGTAAGAATCAGGTTTAATAAATTTTCTGTTACATATTTTCGATAATTATGTATAAGAGTAAAATACATTTTCGCCACTGACGAAAAATATTGTTCTCTTTTATGTTAAGTACACTTTTGTGTTTCAAGGCTTAGACATATTGCTCTTCATTTTGTTATCGATTCTGGCTACGATAAGCGTTTATAGCAGGAAATTTAATCCTATTTCACTTCCTGAAAATGGGATGTTTCACCTGCTCCGATCGAACACTTCTGATGCGTTATTGGTACCATACTAGTGAGTTACTTAAAAATACCGTTCTTGTGTTGATCGAAATTTCCCGCTTCAACCGGAAATGAAAAATAACTCGTCCGAATGCGTGACCCCCTTTTTTCAAACCTGAAAATTATTACACTAGTTATTTTTTTTTTCTTAAAATATACATATCATGTTTTTATTTAAGTCTACATTGATCCCCCCTTATATATAAATACTGTTTGACATTTAAAAATATGCATTTGTTATGTACACTTATGAGTTTTGAGTTGTGCACTATTTCGTCTATTCGATCAAGAACATAAATATACGTAGAACCTTTTAAGGTAAAAAATTAAGGTATTAATTATATAATATATTTTTAAAACAAACATTTTTGTAAATGCATCAGTAATTCGTTTTAATTAAAAGTGTTCTTGATAATGTCGAAAAAAGTTAAATGTTTAGTTAAATTCGTTTCAGATGTTGCCATTTTTAATATTATTATAAATACTATTATAAATTGGATATTCGTTTTTCGAAATTGCATTACTGAATACCTCTAAACTGTTTTATCTGCATCTATTGAACTTCAGTGTCTTATTCAATTTCAAGTAATTTTTTATTGAGAAAATGTTAAATAGAATAAAAATGAATACACTACCATAAAATAATGGCCCGTTTTTCCATAGCTCTCCTTATCGCTTTTTATAATTGTTTCATCTTGTTTTTTATATAATGTATTTTTATAGGTTTTTGTTTTATTTTCTCACTTGTTGACATATTTACCTGCTGATTTCTGTTACTTTGTTATAATTTCACCTTGTTAGTTGCCAGTTCTTACCTTGCATTCGTTTCTTGCTTTAATATGGATTAGGTTGGTTCTTAGTTTAGTCGGAAAAATGTTTTCTAATGGTATCATTTATCACCACTAAGGTTGTTACATTTAACGACGCAAAAATTTATCAATTTCGGTAATATTAACCAGTACCCCATGAGCACAGTGTATTGGTATAATAAGATTAATTTATTATGATTTGGTACAATACGTAATTCGAACGAAGACTATTATTATAAAAAACATTGGAGAAAAATTCAAAGCATCCTGTAATATATGCTGTGAACAAACCATCATTTTAATGTCTTATCGATTTTATGACTTGAAACAAAACATCAAGTTTTGACAGATTACTTTGCTAGTTACAGCATTTGGGAATCAAGCTTTTACATAGACCCAAATCATAGGTTGTATATATACATGGCGATATTATTTTTGCTTCTAGTCAATGTAAATTCTTTAAGAAGCATATATCTTCAAACAATGTGTGCCATTTTTACCAACCGCCTGGTATGGCCAATAGTGGATGGAGTTCTATATGATTCGAGAACATGGTAGGGTTCTTCCACGGTTAATGACAGTTTCAGAAAGTCGATATAAAAGAAAGTTCATATAAAGTGCACAGATTTGAAAATAAGAAAATACTGTCTAATAATGTTGAATTTGTATCTTTTATCCCAGTCTTGAACTTGGAGGTATGCATAGAGACCATGTTTGAAATCATCTAAAAAGTGGTTTGAAATCATCTCAAGAACTGTTGAAACGAAATTTTAGTTTCTCAAAAATACCCAAATGCAAGTATACAAATAAAATTCCTGCATGGAAGATATAAGTGATCTTTATTTAACTTTTAATTAAACAATATGCAAGTACCATTGGTTCCGCATCCTTTAAGTTCTGTCATAGCAAATAGTTTAAATGCCAGCTGAAAAAGATACCATTTTCTTTTCAGAGAACCATGAATAGTTTAGGAATTTGCCTCACCACTTCTGACAAATAATTGTGGCAGACCAAGTAATTTCTTTATAACTTGAAATCTATCTAAAACTTTCACCAGATAAGATGAAAAGACACTCCTTTTGTGTTGACTTGCCCCATCTTGTTATTTCATTCCCAGTGTCGTTATCGGTGATAACTTATTAAGCAGATAACTATTGCGTCTGTGATTATACGTGTTAATAACTAAACAAGTTTAATCACAGATACAACAATCTTTTTAAAACAATTACTAAATTCCAAAAAATTTGTGTTGTCATCAAATAGTAAGAAAATTAAAAAACTGTGTGTTGCCATCAAATAGTAAGAAAATTAAATATATAAACTAAAAATATTTTTTTTACTTTTTATCCGTTTATTGAGTATCTTTATATCAAAGTCACAGAAATTATACAATTATAAGTTTGTAAAATAATTATTATATACTAACCTGAATATACTGATTTTAGAGTACCATATTAATATACTGACCCGACTGACTTAATGTGTGAATGAGGTGATGATGTATCAAATTATGGAGCACTTCCATTATAGTTTGGATCCATTATGGCTGGTTTTGGTGTCATTCGATCCGTTTCAGCTTCAAAATCAAGGAAAAATCTAAAATTTCAAAAATTTGAATTAGAAGTAATGGTGCAAAGAAATAATTAAAAAAAACTGAAAACCACTATGCTTAATTATCGAGCACTTTCAGTGTAGCTAAAATCTCTGTTTTGTTCTCATTCGATCTATCTCAGCTTCAACGAAAAATAATCTTTGGTAAATTCGATTGAGTTGTGACGATACAGAGGGAAAACGTACACCACTCTGCCTCTCAAAAACAATAAATATACAATTTGATATCCTTCCACTGCCAACATCAAGAAATTTTATTAAGCGTGTAGGTGTTGCATTTTGTGACCACTAGCCATTGGGAGCGCGCGAAACTCAGATGAAATGGCTATAAAATTGCTCAGAAAATTTATAATTTATTCTTCTTTTATTTATAGAAAAGCGATCCTTAATTATACTGCAATGTATACAACTTCCTTTATTTATATCTATTCAAAACTTTCTTGAATTATTCATCAGTTTCACATGATTTTATTTTTCAGACTGTTTGGCAACAAACCATAAGACATGGGTCGTTACTGGAGTGGTGCATCCAGCTACTACCGTCTTATCTCAACGTATGCCAACCAAACTACAACGCATGGCATTCGAAGAATTTCCAGCAGCAAGCATCCGGGCCGGAGGGTCTTCTGGATATCTATTTTCTTGACATCCCTTGGTGCTTGTTGTTACCACTGCAGCTATTTAATCACCTCGTATACCAAAAACCCCAAGGTAACAATAACGGAAGAGAAAGATGCTGACGTTGTTGAATTTCCTGCAATCACTGTCTGCAATCTGAATGTTATAAAAATGGTATGAATCCTAACATTGCGTATCGCATCTGCTTGCTAATAGGTTTGAGAAATTTTCCCTGCGTAAAAAAGTGCATGCAATTTTGTGATGTCTAATCCGGTTTTTAAGATGTTGCCGCTGAAAGCACAGAAAATGTTTGTCGTTTGCAAATTCGTCGGAATTCTTATTCCCATTCTATAAATATTTTTTGTCTATCTTACAGTATAGATGAAATTCGGTAAAACGCTCCATTTTTAACTTACATTACTTCCTACTTGACGGACGTCTTCCTGCCTTCAATCTTAAACGTTGCGTCCCGAAAGTGATGCCCGGCAATCGTAAATAATAACAAATATTTATTAAAGATATTTTATGGAACATTCTAATGTGAGGCGGCTTCTTGCTGCCTCTAAAAATCTGCTGTCCTAAGCATATGCTTTCAAATAAATACGCCCTTGGAGGACGCAATTTTGACGCTTATAGGAACGTAACCTTTAGCCGTAAGGTTCAGAGCGTTTAACAAAAATATTTGCTTTTCACACTAAAGTCTGTACAGTTTAAAATATTTCTTTGATATTTCACTCGTGTATTTTATTACTGTAAATAAAGCAAAAATCCCTTGAAAATGCCTTCATTTTCTGTTTCTTTCAGTTATTTGCAGATTCGTATTTCCGCGAAACAGATGACATGCTCTCTAGTAATGTTTCCAAGAAGAAACTGTGTGTCGGATCGGAACAAGAATTGATCTTCCAAAGCGCCATAGATCTGAGCGACATAAAGCTGAATCTGGGACTCACCAAGGATAATTTATCGGTTTTTGGGCACAAAGCTTCAGACATGATTGTTCAATGCACTTACAATGGCAAAGACTGTTTTAATACAACGTAAGTGTTAAAAAATCAGCGTTGAAACCAATTCCGATGTTTCCAATAAAAAAATAAATGTAAAAATGTTCCCATAAATGTAATTTTATAAATTTAAATCGTTGTATTTAAACATGTAGCAATATTTATATTCAGGGAGCTAAAGCGCCTATCTTGATCAAAGAGAGAAAATAACCGCTAAATCCTTTATTTTTTAATGTCATCAAATAAATTTTAGGAACGTGGCAGCGTTCCGCCCCGCCAAGTCGAAATTTCCAAATTTGTAGCTGGCATGTGTATATTATGCATGACATGGCAAAACCCGATTTTCAAGAGTCTGTATCTATCTCAACCGCAAAGACAGCTATAGACATGATATTTTTATGTAATGTTACTAAGAAGCTGACACATAGAAAACAGAAATAATAACATTTCGTGCGGGTAGAACCCGAGAAAAAGAACTTTAAGCACTCTTTACGGTTTTCGGCTTGGCCTTTTTGTTCTTCAATGTTGACGGGCCTACAACCTTAACTACTGAACAAGTTTTAATAAATAATGACTCATTGCATGTGTTCTGGTGAGGAGCATATAACACTTCACTCAATAAGTCTCCGGTCTGACACATATATGGCAACACTTACACTGTTGACAGACCCATACGATTTCTGGATAGTACCAACTTTCAAACGACACGTGTCAAAATTTCATGACATTCTGACAATTAGTTTATACGTTACAGTGGTTTTAGTGACCCCAGTTTTGTAATTTTCAAAATAATGGATAAAAAAGAATTTCGTGTGTTGATTAAACATTGTTTTTTGATGGGGAAAATACTGTTGAAGCCAAACAGTGGCTTGATAAGCGTTATGGAGACTCTGCACCAGGGAAATCAACTATTATTGACTGGTATGTTGAATTTAAACGCGGTCGTACAAACACCGATGATGCTGAACGCTCTGGTCGCCCAGAATCGGCAGTTGTTCCGGAAAACATAAAAAAGTCCACAAAATAGTTTTGAAAGACCGTAAAGTGAAGTTGCGTGAGATAGCTGACACCTTAAAGATATCAGAAGGTAGTGTGTTTACAATTTTACACGAAAATTTGAGCATGCGTAAGTTGCTTTCGAAGAGGGTGCCGCGTTTGCTATATAACACCGGACCAAAAACAGCAGCGCGTGGACGATTCAGAGCGCTGTTTGGAGCTGTTCAAGCGAGATAAGAAGGATTTCTTGCGTCGATATGTGACAATGGATGAAACATGGATCCATTACTACACACCTGAATCAAAAAGATCATCAGCTGAGTGGACAGCAGCCGGTGAAAGTCGTTCAAAGCGACCGAAAACCCAAAAGTCAGCTGGCAAGGTTATGGCATCCGTATTTTGGGACGCGCATGGTATTTTGTTCATAGACTATCTTGAGAAAGGTAAAACTATCAATAGCGAATATTACATGGCATTATTGGATCGATTGAGTGTAGAAATCAAGAAAAAACGGCCTCAAATGCAAAAGAAAAAAGTGCTGTTCCATCAAGACAATGTCCCGTGTCGTAAGTCGATGAGAACGATGGTTAAATTATATGAATTATGCTTCGAATTGCTTCCTCATCCACCGTACTCTCCAGATCTGACCCCCAGCGACTACTGACTTTTTGCAGACATCAAAAAGATGCTCCAGGGAAAGAAATTTGGCTCAAATGAAGAAGTGATTGCCGAAACTGAGGCCTATTTTGAGAGCAAAGACAAATCGTTCTACAAAAAAGGCATCGAAAAGTTAGAGGAGCGTTGGAATGAATGTATCACTCTTGAAGGAGAGTATGTTGATGAATAAAGTCGAATTTAAAAAAAAATTATTTTTCTTAGTTAAACCGGAGACTTATTGAGTGAACCATGTACATTTCTTTAAAACTTTACAACATAGTTGGAAAGTGTTTATAACTTTGTTCATTCTGTCTGCCTGTCTGTCTGTCTGTCAGTCCGTTCACACGATAACTGCCGTAAAAATGATTTTATCAAAATGAAATTTTAGTATGTTGTTCAGACGATCTGTGGAACATATGGGAATGTGAATGAATAATATCACTCAATTAGTTTTGGATTGAACCCGGGTTGAAAAAATGAAATACATTGAACCCTATGGGACATAAATTTCTAAACATTTTTTAAGCAAATTTAAAATTCACAAATTGCTTCAAAAGTTTTAGAAAACATTCAAATTATACCATAAAACACATAGAAACAATTTCAGCAAAATATGTTTGGTAGTTTTTAAATGAAAATTAAAATAATAATTGCACCCATATTATATGAAAGATCACGTGACCCACTTCAAAATAAAATATGACATTCATCTTGTGTCAAAATAGTGATTTTTAAAATTCTTTTTAATTTATATTTAGTGTTGCATCCAGAGGCTTTTTTAAGGAAAATTTACAAAAACTACACAAATAAATTCTGAAAAGTTCATAAATTTTTAATCAACAAGATTCATATTTATACACAAAATAGAACGTAAAATAAGTAACCATTTGCGTATTCTTAATGCAAAATTATAACTAAATGAAATAATAAAATTACATTTCATAAATATGCATTGAAAATAAGTTGGAAAAAAGTATAACGACAATACAAAAATTACTTAAAAAATCCTTAATAGTTAAGAATATTACCCTAATTTTCAATAATTTTGATCATTCTGGATGTCATAGATTGTGTAAGTGCATTTAGAGTTCCTGCAGGGATGTTTTTCCAAGCTTGTTTGATTGCCGAGTCCAAATTAGTTTATTTTCATATTGCTGACCATTTTTGTACACATCACGGGCCAAAATACCCCATAAATTTTCAACAAGGCTCAAATACGGACTTCTGACCGGTCTATGCAACAGTTAACAATAAAATAAATTTTATTTGTGCTCTACTTTATAATTATTGTAATATGTTATATTTCACTGCAATTTTTTTCAGTATCAGAAATTCTTTATCTTTTGTCTTTGAAGAATATCCTCGGATGTTTCCTGTTCTAGCACTCTTTTGAAGTACCGTTGTCGTTTAGCTTCTTGTCCCCTCTCTAGTGTCTGTCTTTCTTATGCGTTGAGCCAGTTCGCCACTGCTTTCTTTGGGTTCCAATTTTCACAACTTGGGAGATTGAAGTGGATGAATAAATAAACATTTTCAGTTGTAATCTGAAAAGAAAATCTTAAAGATGTTTTCAACAAATTATCGCCGCTTATGCGTCTTTCAACATCTGCTGAATGTTGTGTAGCTACAAGTAGACGTGATAATACAAGAACATGTTTATGCGTATCAGTCGAGATCTTCGCTAAACATGGAACAAGGTTTGGTAAGTTCTTATTCTTCACAAATGCTTGCTCACAAAGCAATCGATTAGTTGCTCCCCGTGTCACTAGGAACAGCACCTATGCTGATGGTGGCGAAAGTTTTAGCATGAGTTGTCCTACCTATCTATACGAAATTACTTGATATATGATCTAGCAATGATAAAAGTGGTGCAAAACCAGCGATTCCTCGCCAAAATTAGTCCTATAACCTCAAAGGTGGATCCAAATTATTCTTTCGGGGGGGGGGGGGGAGTAACTGCTGTTCCGTTTTCGATTGTCAGTTCGATAGTAGTCTTGATTTCTGTATAATGAATTTTTAAAAATAATTTTCTTTCACCTGCAGTTCTATTGTATCATTGCCTTAAATTTGTAACTATACAATCTTGGATTTGTAACTACACAAGTGCCTTTTATAACTACACAAGCTGTGCGTAACTACACACTAAAAAAAGGAAGCCAACGGCCCTACCGTGCTGAAAACACCAGTTCTCGTTAGATCACCGAAGTCAAGCAGCATCGGGCGCGGTTAGTACTTGGGTGGGTGACCACCTGAGAACACAGCGTGCTGTTGGAACATTTCGGGTGCGGTAGCCCGGTGGTTTGCCCGCTGGATTTCCACGCTGCCACAACTGCCGCCGTGTTCATGCGGAGTACGATCACGTTAAACATGTGGGTTCGTAAGTCCTTCCGAGAGGTTGGTGGCAAGGGAAGGAGGGTACGGTCTCTGTGGAAGCCTCCCCCACTGGGTTCCGGTCTAAATTGGGTGGCACTTCCCGGCCGTCCAAACAGTTACCTTACAGCTTTCTGGTAGATCGGACGGTCTGAGTCTCAACAACAACTGGAGTTTACTACACATACAGGAAGCATAGTATTTGTGAAATCCATTTTTATTTCGAATTTATTTGAAGAAAATTATATCATGTTACTTAGTATTAATGAAATTAAATCAAATATGTCAGTATCAAATATGAATCCCCCACTGGGTTCCGGTCTAAATTGGGTGGCACTTCCCGGCCGTCCAAACAGTTACCTTACACCTTTCTGGTAGGTCGGACGGTCTGGGTCTCAACACCAACACTAAAAGAGACCTTGGTTGCATCCGTCCTAAAACCGGTTTAATTTTTATTTTTTCTGTGCACTTATATACTGCTCCAAAGCAATTACTATATTTTGGAGTTTAAATGATCATCAAACTTTGATCATTTCTACAACGAAGCCTAACTTTCACGTATGGAGAATGTAAACACATCAAGCTGTAAGATGAGTTGCATAAAAATTGCTGAATTTCTTTAAGGACACCTTAGCAAGGAAATTCTTCAAAAAATCAATTTTTTAATTTTACTGTTATTTTATAACTTACTTCATTCTGAACACAATGATATATAGTTTTAATTATTTACCATGATTAGAAATAGCAAAACAGAGCATTTAAACAGAGCTCACTCCGCTTCCTTTGCTGGCTACACCCACTTTTTAAACGCGATTTTCTCAATGTACTTTTTTTTTTTTTGAGTTTCGGGTACAATTATTAAAAAAACTATAAGAGATTCAGATATAAAATTTTATATGCATTATTAGCTCATAGTATACTATGTTTTGTACCTATAATTATATTCATATTGTCAAAAAATTATAATTTATGCTGATTTTAACTAACAAAATTTTGAGAATTTCCATAGTACAATGTAATTTTTTGGATAATTTAAAAATTATCACTCCTATAATACAAATTGTAGGTATAATAGTGACATTAAACATAAATTAGTATATTCTGAAAGTTTCATAACATTGTGGTGGTGGCAAGTTTTTTTTTGTAAAATGCACCGATAGGAATTTTTTCATAAAAAAAAATATATTTTCCTTTCATAAAACCTATGATAATATGAAAAGTACACATAGTAATGAAATTGTGTTACCTATTATTTTCTCAAGAAACATATCTTGATCATAATAAGGTAAAAAAAAATTTTAAATAATTCTTTTGTGTACTTTTGAGCATTGATTTCCGTGAAAGCATAAAACCACATTTTTCGTTGATTCCCCTTGCCAGGGTGTTTTTAACGCAAAATTATTTAGCTCTGGAGTCTGCAATATAGCTGATATGAAAAATTCATTAATTTTACATGGAGAAGCAGACGATTCCATATTATTGCTTATTTGGTGAAGTTTTAAGCATGGGGTTAATAATTTTACCTCCATGGTTTTACGTTTTTAAGTAAAATAAATTATTGTAGTATTGTGATAATTTTAAAAATATTGCCGCTGAATGAAAGGAATGGAAAAAAGTTTATGAATAAAATATTCACTGCTTTCATATAGAGAGCCAGGCGATTTATATTTCGATGACGTTATTTGAATAAAGTTCATTTGTTTTCTATGAAGTTTTCAAATATAGTTAGTTATTGTAGTATTGTAATCATTTTAAAAATATCACCGCTGAATGTATTGCATTTTAGAGATGTTTAAATAAAATTGCATTTCAGTTGGAAAGTGTTTCATAATGCTTTATGCATGATTCATCTTTCTTATTTTAACTTGAAGATAAAATTGATTTAGAATTTCAAAAATTGAGAAAGCATAATTTTGCGGCCATTTTCTTCAGTGTTGATAGGCCTACTGCCTAAATTACTGAACTGATTTTAATGATGGCTCATTTTGTTCTGGTGGGGGGAACATACTTTTTCTTAAACTTCAAGATACATATTTAATTTAGAATTTCAAAAATGAAAAAAAAACATGAATAAATGAAGCTTTGGTAAAAATTTGCCTGCCTGCTATATCATTGTTGCGAAAAATGGTGATAAATATCTCTACAAAACGTATTGAAATCTCACAAAAACGCCATTTCATGGTAAAAAAACAAACAAAAACTCCTCGTAACGTACAAAAATACCCCCCCCCCCCCTCCTTCCAAAACAGTTATTAAATCTCAAAATGGTTTACGACAAGTGTCCTCACAACCGGAGATGAACTTTCAGGTCTAGGTACCCTGCCGAAAGAAACGAACTCTCCTTCAAATCAGTAGTAATTTTTTTTAATCGACTACAATTAAAACGGGCCCGTTTTTGTCGTAGTCAATTAAACATATCCAAAATACGTAGTCAATTAAACATATCCACATATCCAAATCGTAAAAAAATCAGTTACGTTTTAAAACAGCTATGACCAGCTAATGAACCATGAACAGCTAATATGTCAGTAAACGGGAATTTGTGCAATTTTTATCCGATCACGTTCAGGAACGAATTTAGCCTTCAAACATTAATTTACACCATATATCCAAATTAAAGAAAAGTCGGTTATATTTTATAGGAGTTGTCGTTGAACATAGCATGCAGACAGGCAAATAGACAACAGTAAATCGCATTTAACTGAAAAGTGAAAAGCTGGGTCGCATCGCTCCTTCGCTTCAATTACTTATAGTTTAAATCACATTAAGGCAAGTTAAAATAAGGCTTTAATATTTTTTTAACACAATGGCGCCTTCAATTATTGTTTTCAAATGGTACATACGTGCAGATTAAGAATATAAAGTCATTAAAAATGTAAAACTTGATTTGAACTTTATACAACATAAAATCTAGTAGAGCTGCATGATATGATCTCAACAAAGAAGTTTGACAATTTCTTTTAGGCCCCCATTCTGCCATGTCGCTGCAATGACCACTATTAATAATGATTATTATGTTTAACAAATTGTAGATGAATGTTGCACAGCAAAATAATACAATATTCTGTGAAGGGCAATTTTTACCCATCGTCTTTTTATCCCTCGTCATTTAATTTTTTTATGTTGTTTTTATTTTCCCGCAGTACTTTATTTAACCTGTGGTTTTGTTTACAGAACTTTCCGTGCGGTGATTACGAATGTAACTAACCCATTATTTGGACTGTGCCACGTAATTTCTATGAAAGATCGTGGGACCAATAATCCTTTAACAGTAAAAAAAGGAGGAACAATAAACGGTAAAGTTTACTTTGTCTTATAATAACTGCTGTAGAAGTTGTATAAAGTGGATTTAAATTAACATTTTTAAGATACTGACTTACATATGTTTTTACACTGTAAAATAATTTTAATTCTTTGAACATATTGATATACGAAGTCTATATAAAATCTTCAACCTAAAGTTAGAATGGAACTTCGAGAAAACTGGAAATTTGCAGTTTCTATAGTATGCAGCGTGGAGGGTGCACGACCGAGTCTGTACACTTAGGCGATCGCCAAGTCTAAGACGATCGTCTTAGATTAGGCGATAGACATAGGTGATCGTCTTGGGTCACCGATCAAAAGGGTCATATCTTTTCATTGATCTCGATCCTGTATGCATTTTACTCTCAGAAATATAATGATTTAAAATCGAAGCTATAAACTTCCGGAGCAGCTGTTCTCAAAAATTTCTAATGTAAAGAGTCCCTTTAAGCAAGTTCTTGAATAACCGAAATCTCTCTGACCTCTTTAAGAAAATCTCTAACTTGGCGCACCACTCCTTCATAAAATACACTTAAGACAAAAAAATCGATGCACCCCACAAAATAATCCGATAGTAATAAAATTATACATGCAAACACCTGTCGACAGAATATCAAATGATCAAAAATTCACAGCCAGTAAATGAATAGGCGGAACTACAGCGCATTGAAACTGAGCACCATGGTGATGTATATAAGGAACGAACCTCACTTTCAGGAACTAAACTTGCAGTGGATTTCGATTGCGTTTATGTACCTTGATTGTAACAATGCCTCGCAGGATAATTCGCGGCCACTATGAGCATATGAAGGAGTTTGAAAGAGGGCTTGCGGTCAGACTGTGTGAGGCTGGATGAGCACACCGACGAATCGCTTGGTATTTGGGTAGGAGCGATGCAGCAATTAGACGATGTTGGCAGGAATGGGTCCGGAATGGCAGATTTCAGTGGCAAGCATGCAGCGGACGGCCTAGAGCGACGACAGAACGGAAAATAGAGCGATTGTCAGGACAGCTGTGATAGTACGAGATTCGTCGTTATCAACCATCCAACGTATGACAAACACGGAAGTGACCACCCGGACCATTAATAGAAGACTACGGAAGAGAAATCTATACTCGCGGCGCCCATTACGCCGCCCACCACTGACCAGTATGCACCATCAACAGCGATTGCAATAGTGCCAGGCCCGATCAACATGGAATTGTTCGGATTGGGAACAATTGTCTTCAGTGATGAGTCCCGTTTCGAACTGAGCTCCGGCGACCAACGCAGACGTGTCTGGAGACAGCCCGGACATCGTCAGAATCCTAATCTTACTGTCATACGCCACACAACCCGACAACAGGGAGTTATTGTCTGGGGGTGCCATTTCGTTTAATAGCAGAACCCCTTTCATAGTCCTCCTTGGCACCATTACAGCACTGCGGTACGTTGCGGACATTCTACTAGCCGTTGTATTATCATTTCTTTCGCGACACCCCAGACTAACTTTTCAGCAAGATAATTCCAGGCCACACATGGCACGCCTCTCTATTGATTGTCTACGTGCTTACGACACACTTCCTTGGCCAGCCAGATCCCCAGATCTCTCGCCTATTGAGCACATCTTCGCTGAGATGGAGCGTCGCCTGTGAGCATCCCAGGTTGTAGACGAATTAGCTTATCAATTGGAGGCCATTTAGAACAACATCCCACAGAACACCATTCTGCAACTTTTTGCATCAATGCCACTTCGGGTAACAGCTTTTATCAAGGTCAGAGATGGACCAACGTCATATTGACGTGCTCGCTTTGTGTAGATCTTTCAGTGCAATAAGTTATCCAATTATTTTGAAATTATAATCATTTCTTTTTCTGTACATCCACATTACACGTACAAAATTTTGTCTCATTTGGATAATTCTTTCTTGGTGCGTTGATTTTTTTTTGTCTTAGAGTGTATATAGTTTTAGAAATATATTCCCTTTATTACCTCTATAAATTTACTGTTTCAGTCATATTTAGTAGGATTAGCACAGACAGCCCAGTGGTTTAAAAGTGGAGGTCGGTTTCGGCTGATCTCCTTCCCGGCCACTCAAATACCTACTGCAAGCCTTAGGGCCAGTCGAGTGGTCTGGGCCTTCAGACAGCCCAGTGGTTAGCGCGCAGGGGATTGCATTCGGACGACCCGAGTTTGATTCCCAGCTCTGACCAAACTGTCCCTGTGTTCATATTTAGTATGGGCACCTTAAATATATGTCCGTAAGTCCTTTCGAGATGTTAGTGTTAGGGGAAGGAGGGTACGGTCCCTGTGGATGCCACCCCCACTGGGTTCAGGTCTTAATTGGGTGACACTTCCCGGCCGTGCAAACAGATATCTTACACTTTCGGGTAGGTCGGACGATCTGGGCCGGAATAGGAGTATTAGCACAGAAAAAAAAATAGTTAAAATAAAGTCGCCGAGTTAAGAAATTGTCAGACAGTTCGGACAATCAGATTTTATGATATAAAATCAGTGGAAAATAAAGCAATCAAATATGTACTAACAAATTAAAATTGGGAGCCCTATCATCTGAGGGTGAAAGGGTTGGCAGAAGGGGAAGCTTGACCTTATATGCGCATAACCATATGGCTGCAGCCGTCTAGGACCACTTCATGCGTAAAGCCGGTTCTGCTTGCAATCACGAACATGACACATTTCAGTCGTGGTTATCGGCCATTCAAACCATACAAAGTGCATGTTTTTGTTCGTTTAACTTGGTATCAGTGACTGTAAAACATTCTAGCAAGCAATTTTTACTCTCCCTACAGTACATGATAATGTATAGGGAAAGTATTGAAATCGTGTCGAAAATCGAAACTCGAGTTTTCAACGGATCTATACGTTTCTAGCATTTTAGAACCCGAAAAAACTATTTTTAGCGTGACGTCTCTGTTTGTGTGTTCTGTCTGTCTGTTTGTGCAATATATATATATATATATATATATATATAAATTAAAATAACAAAAACTAAAGTGCAAGAGTGTGAATCAGTAACCACAGTATCTAACCGCGAGCAAAATAAAAGCGTGTGTGAAAAGCAAAAAGCAACGAGGAAGGGCCGAAAAAGCAGAGCACGGAGAGGCCAGGACAAGGAAAATATATTAAAAAATAGTATATCTGCCAGAAAGGTCTTCAGGGGCACATTCTAGACAGATATACTAAAATCCGTTGTTTCTATGATTGCATAAAAACACGTGGTTAAAATATTATGCAATCTGTGCCCAACAACGGAATAACAGAAAAAAACCAAATAGGATAAATTCAATTATATATCATAAAATACCACATAAACATGAAATATAAAATACCACATAGACATGAACATGAAAATATAGCGCACAAATATACGAATTTGCAAAAAAGAGCAACTCACATGTCGAAAGGTCGTCACCGTGAATAATCTTCAAATGATTCCCCCACATGCTACAATCTGTACGCTTACCTCGCTGAATACCACGTGGGAATAATCCAGACCAGAAGAAGTGGAAGTAGCAGTACATAGTTTCGGAGAGATAAACCCAAGAGTTTAGAAACTGACCGAGATGTGACCACGATTATCGAAAACTTTGAAAGAATGGATAACACTGTTTTTTGGAGCCGTAGCCTGTTTTTTGTTTTATTAGTTTTTTAGATATCCGCCTTAACGGTTTTATGAGTGTTTTAAACTTTTTTCTTTACCCGCCGAGGCGGTTTTTTTAAAAAAATTTTTCGTTTTTAGTGTAATCGAAATTACTGTTTTTTAATATTTTTACATTTTTATGTTTGCCCGCCGGGGCGGTGTTTATTTTATGGTGTTTCCACGACTTTAGAATACTGTACTTATACTGCGATCTACAAATATATATATATATCCTTTCTAACTCAAAATCTAGTTGTCCAAATTTCATAAAATTAGTTAGGTACTCCTCTTTGAGTGACCCTGGTGCTGATTAAATTTTGGTACGATTCTGAAAAAACCCTGTCTTTTATTTATTTATTTATTTTTTTTTTTTTGCTTTGAAACTAACAGTTCTCCAGATCTTTAATTTATTATTTCCGTTTATTATTTCCATCGTTGCATTTTTGTTGTTACTTTAACGGAAATACTTTCAGTCGCCAAATGAAACCGAAAATTGAATGAAATCCGCACATTCAGTGTCATTTCAAATTATTATTCGTGTTATTTTATGCAATAAAACTTAATATTAATTATGAAAGAAATAAAAGAGAAAGTAAATTTGAGCCTGCGGCAAAAGTCATGTGCTGCCTGCCCACATGAGATTTTTTTAGAACAGGTGGACAAATACCAGAGGGTCATATTTCACAATCTCCACTCTTGAAAGTATCTAGATTACTCTAGATTTTCAATTGGGTGCAAGCATTTTTTCGACATGAAAACAATACTTTTTGTTATGGATGCACACTGTTTATTTTTTCGAAACTGTAAGTGATTTGATTTCCAATGGCATTACTACTGTCACGAAGGACCATTGAGAAGTTTTATATGCGAGGTCCTCGACTTCTCCATCCTGTAAACAATTAAATAAAATAAACATTTTTTGCATACTAAATATTATTAGAAAGATATTTTTATTGAATATAAAAGTGGGTCATTACAGAAAAATCAAGAGATTAAACAATGGAATTTCCTATGGTGTGATTAGGAAAAAAATTTGCATTTTTGAATGTATCATCTTTAAACTCCATTTACTTATATATATTTTTTATCATTGTCTAAACTACTTGCTAATTTTTATTTGTAGGTGTTCGTTTGACTCTGAATATTGAGAGAGAATTGTACTGGAATCTAATATCTGCGGAATATGGAGTTAGAATCCTTGTGCATCCTCAAGGGACTTATCCAACTTTACAAAGGGGCGGCATAATAGTTAGCCCAGGACGCAGTGTGCACATAGGAGTTAAGAGGGTAAGCAAAAAAAAGTCATTCCATTGCACGGGCAACTTGAAATCATAAAAGTTAACTATGAATTAGCTTAGTTATTTTGATTTTAAGGAAAGAGAGAGATTTTGCAACAGAGAAGAAAGAAAGGTATTTAAAATTGTACGTGGTATTTGATAAATTAATTTGAAGATGTACATTACCTTAAATGTTCTACGCCAGCATTCTAAAATTAATGCTATTCGTTTCATAACGCAAAACACCATATAAAATGATTTTATGATTGCTTTATATGAATTATTATTTATTTCTTTTGTATGAATTAGTTTTAAAACAAAAATTTTATGAAATACTTCTCATATGGAGGCAAGCGGCGTGTACACTTTATTTCGAAGAAGTTTAAGGTTTTTATACTCTTATACACACTTCTTTCGTAAAATCAGACGAATTTCAAGAAAAACCAAAATCAAAGTGGAAATATTTAATAATATATCCACTTTTGGTTTTGGTGGCTCCAAAAATGGTTAAACTCCAGAATTTTATTTTACATCAACATAGGTCATTATCTAAACTCTAGCTGAGTCTGAGATATATATATGTTTCAAGCAAAACTTCTGAACCAGAAGTGGAAAAAGGTCCGGAAGTGGAAATTCTTAGTGAACACCTTACCCCCTCCGAAATATGATGCCGAATCTATATCCATAATCGTCTAAGATCTGTCTTTTACAGATTCTGAGGAATAGATGTTTCAAGGAAAATTTTTGATAAAAACATATATGGAAAATGTTTTATAAATATGGAAAAATATAGAAAAAATCTACCAGTAAGTTTAACATATTGACACTTTCCTATCGTTTAAAATCAGTACTCTTCTAGTATTAACCAATTGCAGTAAGTGTGCTAAATTTTGTTCGAATTGCTCAACTCATTACTAAAAGCTCATGTTCACAGGTTCGACCATACATACACACAGACTTAAGCTCAAAAACGTTTAATTCATGTTCGGATGCTCAAGACATGCAAATTCATCAAAAACTTGAATTTGCAGTTTTGAAACCGTCACAATACTTTTCATATGTAGTATATACGTATATAAATACAGAGGTAACTGTGAGCTTTTATTAAGCAATTTAGAAAGTGTATGTATTAAACGCTATTGTTAATTAAAAACTGAAAATTTCTGCATAAAACATAGTTAAAGTTCAATTCAAATGATTCCTAAATTTAACATTCAGAATTCTTTTCCCAATTTTTCATATTTCAATAAAGTCAATATTAATTGATATTCCAATGTATATCTGTTACTGTAACTTTTTAGTCAATTTACTCATATAATAGACGTAAAAAAACAAAATTGAGTAAAAAGGCACTCATAACTTTGACAGTGTACTGAAGTTAAGTTCTTCACGAAGTCGTAATAATAATTTTCTCGCGGTATTATATTTGAATGATCTGTATAACTTTAGACTATCTGAAAATAAAAATGTTGCCCTTGCTCTCGGTTTTACTGTCTAAAGCTCATTGCAGATATGCTTTAGGTTTGCGATTACTTCGTAATCGTTAAAATATATTTTAATACTGATTTATTTTAATAGAGAGTGAGTCAACTTTTGCCCGGCTGGGAAGGAACATGTACTGAATCATTTCAAGATTCCAGACTTATGACAAAGATGGCTGAACTTGGATTAGACTTTGATATCACAGACACTAAATATACATATGAGGTAATTAATAACGCTGCATTTTATTATAGTTTTAAAACTATGATGTTCTATTATTTTTTTTTTCGGAACGAGGCAAGTAATAACAAGAAAGATCAATCACGCATAAAGCATTGATTATAAAACACTTTCCAATTGCAATGCAATTTTATTTAAACTTCTCTAAAATGCGATATATTCAGCGGTAATATTTTTAAAATTATCACAATACTGCATTAATTTATTATATTTGAAAACTTAAAACTTCATCGAAAAAAATGAACTTTATTCAAATGACGTCATTGAAATATAAATCACCTGGCTCTCTATATCAAAGCTGTAAATATTTCATTCATTCACTCTTATTCCATTCTTTCATTCATCACAATACTACAATAATTTATTTTATTTAAAAACTTAAAATCATAGAGGTAAACATAATTTAACTCTATGCTTAAAACTTCATCGAATAAGTCTATTATAAAATCGTCTGTTCTCAAATGAATGTTTCATTCATATCAACTATATTTCAGACTCAAAGAGCTAAATTATTGTGTGTTAAAGAAATTCAGCAATTCTTATAGAACTCATCCTACATCTTTATGTGTTTACATTCTCCATAAGGGAAAATTAGGCTTCGTTGTTGAAATTATCAAAGTTTGATGATCATTTAAACTCAAATATATTGTAATTGCGTTGTTTCAGAATGTAGATACATAGAAATTAAGCAAAAATAAAGTGGTTTTAGGACGCATACAACACTAAATATAAATTAAAAAGAACTTTAAAAATCCCGAGTTTGACACAAGACGGATGCCATATTTTATTTTGAAGTGGGTCACGTGATCTCTTCATAGTATGGGTGTAATTATTATTTTAATTTTTATTTAAAAAACTACGGAATATATATTTTGCTGAAATTTTTTTCATATTTTTATGGGATAATTTGAATGTTTCCTAAAACTTTTGAAGCAATTTGTGAATTTTAAATTCGCTTAAAAAATGTTTGAAAAATTAGGTACCTTAGGGTTCAATGTATTTCATTTTTTCAACCTGGGTTCAGTCCAAAACTAATTGGATGATATTTTTCATTTCTTTTCCCATAGGTTCCACAGACCGTCTGAACAGCATACTAAATTTTCATTTTGATAAAGTCATTTTTACGGCAGTTATCGTGCTAGCGGACAGACATACAGACAAAATGAACAAAGTCATAAACGCTTTTCAACTATGTTGTAAAGTGTTAGAAATGAAACAGTACTTTTATACAAGCAATATGCGAGCGGTGCCAAGTGTATATTTACTTCACGTCACAAGATGGGATTTTCAACAATGAATATCGGCCGCAATTAAAGCTAGAGGAGAAACTTTTTCATAGCTGTCATGGGGCATGCTTAGAGTCGAAAATAATAATAAAAAAAAAATTATTCAAACCAGTAAAATAAAAGTAGAGAAAAATACTGCTGAAAACTGCATTTTTGAGCGATTCTGCATGTTCTTGGTGCCGTCGTGTTTTCTGTTGACGAACCTACAATCCACTAACTAGTCGATATTGATGATATTTTTCTTATATTCTTTCCTATGATCCAAGTGTGTGTTTTTTTCAAAAGAAATTTAAATTTCGGTCATTTTTTTTCGGGGTTGGCCCATTTAAAGGCTTTTTAGTCTACCTACAATTTAGGACACTACCCCTTTAAATACAGCTACTTCCGTTTTAACGAAAAAATATTCATGTTCATTACAAAAAGGTGTAATATTCCTAAACAAAAACAACTGTCTTATAAATTTAGCCAAGTAATTCAAAATTCGGTAAAACATCAACAGAAGTGAAATCACTGTTTTTGGTGCTAAGTACGATTCCATACAGATCGAAACGTACCATCCCACTTATAACTAGAATAAGCAAAATGTCGGAGAACGAGTAATTGTTCCATATACCTTGGTGCTCTGCAGAGATTTTGGTTTCCAATGTATCGGAAACACTCGAGTGTAGCCGCGCTGCTCTGTAATTTAACTTTACGCATCTTCATTCATTAACGAGGCAGGGATCCAATATAAAACCTTTCCTCGTTTACTTCCTACATTTTGCTTATTCTATAGCTATAAGTGGGAAGCGTTGATGGTACGTTACCATCTGAATTGAATAGTACTTGGCGCCAAAATGCAATTATTTCAGCTCTTTCTTTTGGTGGCTTTTCGCCAAATTTTGCAGCGGAAGATTTTGAAACACGGTTATTTTTGTTTGAGGATGACATTCTATAAAAAAGAAATTATTAAAATTAAAACTGAAAAAGTATAACATTGGAGTTTACTAAGACAAGTAAAGCATAACACTGGAGTTTACCACTCTACCGTGCTAAAAACACCGGTTCTCGTTAGATCACCGAAGTCAAGCAGCATCGGGCGCGGTTAGTACTTGGGTGGATGACCACCTGGGAACACCGCGTGCTGTTGGCACATTTCGGGCGCGGTAGCCCGGTGGTTTGCACGCTGCCACAACTGCCGCCATGTTCATGCGGAGTACGATCACGTTAAACACGTGGGTTCGTAAGTCCTTCCGAGAGGTTGGTGGCAGGGGAAGGAGGGTACGGCCCCTGTGGAAGCCTCCCCCACTGGGTTCCGGTCTAAATTGGGTGGCACTTCCCGGCCGTCCAAACAGTTACCTTACACCTTTCTGGTAGGTCGGACGGTCTGAGTCTCAACAACAACTGGAGTTTACTACACAGACAGGAAGCATAGTATTTGTGAAATCCATTTTTATTTCGAATTTATTTGAAGAAAATTATATCACGTTACTTAGTAATGAAATTAAATCAAATATGTTTATACGGCCGAGATTTTATTTAATTTATACGATTTAAAAGAAATAGTTGGGAAAATAAATTTTGTAAATGAGCATTATTATATCTTTGATTAGGTTATATTCTTCGTTTTACTGAATCTCCCAAGTTCTCCTACCCATGGAACATGTTTTTATTTTATTTTAAATATGGAATGTATCAGGAATTTTGATTACATTGAAAATGAGAGATTTGGAATGTGGCATTAGTGTGTTCTGATGTTGTAAAGAGTCCAATATTATACAACTCTTACTTTAAATTTGGCATCGTCATTCGTTTGAGACAAAAATATTTCTCCAATGACTTAGCATTTCACTATTTCTCCAGATATTCTTATCAATAGATTCCAAGCTTCCGTTATCATTATACGATAAACATCCAAATCGTGGCCTATCTATCAGAATAAAATTTAATGCTGCCTTATCAGTCAGAAGATATGTATCTGTTATGTTGTCAATTCAAAATACCGAATGTGTCTCGATAATATAAAAACTTTGGGGGAAAAAAGCTTAAACACAAATACACATAAACTGGTCAATAAGTTTCAAAGTCACGAAACAGCATTTCCTTCAGAACCGACAAGAAGCGAGAGAGACCTCTCTGATTCGAATCAGATCGCCGAGGTAGACTAACAGAAGGTTTTTTAATACAAGGCTGGGGACTCATTCCGGAAAGCAATGAAAAGTTGTCAACTTGACGTAATAGGAATTAAGATTCGTTCAGGATCTAGAGTGAACTTTGAGAGGAGTTTCCAAAACACACGCATTATTACAGTTAAAAACAGTTTGTTAATTTTGAAGTAGCAACATCCAGTCGTAAACAACTTGCGCAAAGATTTTAAATTGTGCTGTGCACACAGGATCTAGTGACGTCCGAGGAAATTTAGTGACGTCGTTGAATAAATTTGGTCCCTCTTTAGAGCACAAGAAAAAAATGCACGAGTTCCTGATCCCATGTCGTCATATGCGCAGAGAGTAGTAAAAATAATTACTTCAGTCATGCCCCGGGACGAGCACCCCCCCCCCCTCCCTGGACTAACACCATGAAGTTGAAAGGTAGGATTAAAGACGTTGTCATTGCTGTGGAGAAAAATGAAAGAGAAAAACATCGATAAAACAGAAAAATGACAGGTAATACCTATACTACAAACAGAAAAAAAAAAAAAAAGAATAGCAGAAAATAAGCCGATATGAGAACGGATAAGAGAGCGAATAAAAACAGCAGAATAGTGAGGAACCCTATTAAAACAGTAACGGAAAAACATGAGACGTTTAAATCTGTAAAAAAATACAAACAAGAAAAATAAGTAGGAAATATAGAAAACGGCGGCAAACCAATTAGAACAAGCGAGAAAAAGGGAAATTTAAATATGAAGAAATCAACTGGCTTTGGAGGCCATGTGAGCAAACTTCGTCAAATAAAATTTATATACATTCTTTAAATGCAAGCATCGAAATCTTTCAATAAATATCTTCCAGTTACCTTACTAGCAGTGAATCGGACGGTCTGGATAGTGTACGCGTAAATAAATCAGCGGAAAAATAGCTAAAATCCTAAAAGGGTAGACAAATAATAAAAAACGGGTAAGGAGTTAGGAACAGAAGCATATCAGATTGGATGTTGTCCAAGTAGAAATAGTTTATAGATATAATCTATCTATTTCTTCAGAAACATACATTTTTTGTGTTTGCTTCGTAAAAATACTTGGACCAGAAGAAGAGTTTTGCGAAGTGAACAAGTCCACCTTTTTAAGGCCTAGCCCTTGTCCACGTGTATAGTAATAATGCTTTATTTTTTATGTTTTTCTATTACCGTTTCCATACCATTGAAATTTGTTGATTTTCTTAAAAAAATGAAAATGTTCACTTCGTAAAACTCGTTCTCAAGTCCAAGTATTTTGACGAAGCAGACACAAAATATGTATGTTTCTGAAGAAATAGATAGATTATATCTATAAACTATTTCTACTTGGACGATATACATAAAGAAGGAATAAAAAAGAATAAATGAATACCTGGAAAATGCACAGCATATGTACAAACGAGTCGAAACTGGGAACTCTGATTGAAGAGACCAGTGTTGCCATTCGCAAAGAAAAAATAAAAGATGATCTACTGTTGCCATTCATAAGAATTGAAAAACAATAAAGCGGAATGGTAAGAAAAAGTAATAAAATACAAAAAGAGCTACTAAAAGGAGGGGCTAATAATAGTAATGCTTATGTGGAAGAGGATATAAAAATAAAAGTATTAAAATACAAGAGAATGGAGATGTCTGGCTAATGTAAGATACTATGAATAGAATTATAAGATACTATGAAAGGAATTATAAAAATTCAGCTATTCTAAATTTTTTAACAATACCATTTACTAAATAAGAGGGATATTTATATAAATTGCTGGTAATTTTGAGATTATTTATATGCATAGCATGAAATTTTTTATCAGATAATCTATAAATTCTAAAAAGCTGATTAAGTGTAATATTTCTAAACAATTGAATCGAGTTACAGAAATTAAATGGTAAGATTTTATTAATATTAAAATTATAATAGTCTTTTTTATCGTATAAATTTGTAACAATTCTATTAGAAGGATCAATAAAAAGATTTAAATTCAAAAAATTAATATTATTACTAATACTAGCTTCACATTAGGAATTAATTCCAAATTGTCTGGATAGAAATCTATATCTATGAGATAATTTTCAGTATGTACTAAGCAAATCAGATCATCAACATATCTGTAAAAAGTATAATCTATTGAAGTAAAAGACTTTTCATAATGATAAAGGTATAAATTAGCTAACATACTGCTACTGCAGCCACCCTGTAGAACTCCTGAGACTTGTAAGTATAATTTATTTCCTTGAAAAATATAATTATTGAAAATAACAAAGTGAAGAAGTTTAGGAAAATTTATAAAATTAATTTGATTTGAAAGATTAGTAATATAAGCATTATATAGAGCTAAAATTACATCACATAGATCAGATATCTTAATATTATTAGAAAGATCTTTAAAATCAAAAGTTTGAAATCCTATTATTTTTCTAAGAGATGTTAATTTATTCTTTAATTCTTTACTATTATTTAGAATAAGGTAATTATTGCTAGTCTGGCATAAGCTATTATTTATTAGATTTAAAGAATTTAGTAATAATTTACTCGCAGTAGTAGAGTAAGTATTATGGCCACTAGTTACTGTTCTAAATTTAATAGGATTTTTATGAAATTTTGGAATAAGCACTATATAAGGAAATTTAAGATATTTATATTTAATATTTAAATCACTAAATATATTGATAATTTTCAATTTAATACTATTGATGGAATGTAAATCATGTTTAAAAAGACTATTATTTTTTAAATAATATATATATATATATATATATATATATATATATATATATATATATATATATATATATATATATATATATATATATATATATATATATATATATATATATATATATATATATATATATATATATATATATATATATATATATATATATATATATATATATATATATATATATATATATTATTTAAAAAATAATAGTCTTTTTAAACATGATTCACATTCCATCAATAGTATTAAATTGAAAATTATCAATATATTTAGTGATTTAAAAGCATTTATAGTAATGTACTATTGCTTAATCTGAAACAGGCTTTTGTTTGGGTTAATTAGAATTAAATACTCAGACCTGAAGATGAATTTAATTCTGATTAATCATCGAATTTGGGACGGTGCTGTTCTTTTCTCTTATTGGCATTATGGCCGTGAATTTGCTTCTATGGTGATGTTAATATTACTTGAATTGTATTTTTATTTTTTTATTTTTACATAATTCTTAATATTACATATTTCATATATATATATATATATATATAATAGTATGAAAGTCCACTGAAAGAAAAGTAATAAGCTGCAACTCGATAAACACCATGCTAATTTTCTAAAACACCCACAAAATAAAAGTATAAAACAGCAAATCATCAATCAAATGGAAAAAAAAAATACAAATTACCAGTCATCAAGTTAAAGAAAATCAACAAATTTCAATGGTATGGAAGCGATAATAGAAAAACATAAAAAATCAAGCCTTATTGCTATACACGTGGACAAGGGCTAGGCCTTAAAATTGACTTGTTCACTTCGATCCACTCTACATACTGTTTGATGAGAATGTTTTCAGCGTCCAAGAAATCAGGAACGACAATGAATAAAATTTATTTCTGCAATCTTAGATAGATTTCGTCATTTATTCTTGATCTATAATATTATTTACTCCCATATATATCTATATCAAAATCAGTATCAGAGTGAAAAAAAATGTATCTTTTTATGAGCTTTCGTTTGCATCGCATGATTAGAACATGAATAATTTCAAATTAAGATTTTCATAGTATTCTTTCTTTTAGATTTGGAGAAATGATAATTACTTGAACAATGCTTGTGTTAATCTATATGCATGAACATGATTATTTAAACTAGTTTATGGATCAAAATATTATTAAAATGGTATATCTTACATAATAAAAATAAGCGTCTGTGTATGTCTTCTGTAGAGAAAAATCAAAACTTCATATATCCACTAAATTCAATATAAGAATAACTGAACTCTCCTGATTAAAGACCTCGTCAAGCTTTATTTTTATTCGAATTTATTTATAAGTTATCAACCTTAAAAGTCGAAATTCAGCCAACTTTTGCCCTTTTTAAATTTAAGTTATCGAGCAGACGATTTTGCTCGAATGCGAACACTTTCTTTTGCAAGTGTTCTACGAATAACATCTCAAACTTACGGTCTGGATTGTGAGTGTTATAAAATTTGAGATTTTCTAATTTCATGGATTTAAAAGATAACTTTTCATTTTCGATCCAAAGACGCTTATTTAGGGTATAAACGTATTTTTTGCTTTAAGCAAATTGCTAAAACGAGGGCGGGGCGCGACATACGTCTTTTGAAAAAGTCAATGAATACATTTAATAATTACCTGCTTCAAATCCTGAGCAACGCCAGATATATTTTCTATATAGTATTAAATTATCAAAAATTTTAACTTGAGAATAAAATAGAAGAAATACAGTCTTAAGAAGAAATACAGTTTTATTTATTTTTTTTTTTTTTATTTATTTATTTTTTTTTAAATTCAAATACTGTTTTTGCATTGTGATACAAATTGTCAATGTGGAAAGTTGAACGAACAATTATACTCAAAATATTTAAAAAATGTATTTGGGAACTGTTCAACTTCTCTACATCAAAAATTCATTCATAATTGTAGAAAAAGTGCATATTTTCTTGTGTTTTGACATTTTTGGTAATATCTTCTTTCGAAAACGATCTTTTATCCAGCTTTTCTTTCATAGTTTATCAATTTTGTATTTTTTTCTTAAAAATTGAAAATCTAGTTATACATTTTTGAAATGCACTGGAAACCTTTTTTTTATATATATTTTAGCGTTGCAATACTCTTTGCCAAAATGCAATGTTGTTCAACTCGTGTAAGTGTTTAGACGAACAGCCCAAGACCACTATGAAAACTATATGGAAATTTTGCAGCCCTTGCATCAGAAAAGAAGGTTTGTATAGATTTATCTACTATTTTTCGCGAAGTAATTCAAAGAGCTGGTTTTGTTACTTCAGTTGTCTACATTTGTTTTGTTACTTCAGTTGTCTACATTTGTTTTGTTACTTCAGTTGTCTACATTTGTTTTGTTACTTCAGTTGTCTACATGTGTATTAGAATCAGTAGTGATTCTAACGAAATAAACGAAATAGCTGTTTTGTTATTAGAAAAGCACTATATTTATACATGTAATCAAAGACTCTCTGGTTGCAAATCCTTGATTTAAAATAATCCCACCAAATGTTTTAATTTGGTTTTGAGATTCCAATTTTTCAGAGTTATCGTGTCTACTGAATATGCGTAAACTGATACACGGAAAAATGTTTTATTTTGTTCAAAGATGCCTGCCAATCTAAAGAAAATTTATCAAAATCTACTGAAGTTTTAGCCTAATAAAACGTTTCGCGTTTGGGGCTTATTTGCATCGTTCCTAGATGGAGAAATTAAAACAAGTCCACTATGAAAAAGATAAAAGCATAAAAATTCCGTAACCAAGGTGTCCCACTTTTCTTCAAGATATAATTCGCCATTCTCATTATTTCATTTATTTTTATTTTTAATATTAAATAAATTCATATTGTTGCACACGTAAATGATTGTAAAATATTGAAGAACTATGAAAAGAAAAGCAGCAGTATAACAGTGTAGCCGGCAGTGTTTCTTTCAGGCATACCTTAGGGGAGCGAATCCCCTCCCCCAGAGACATTTTATATTAACTTAGTTTCCATTTATGTGACAGCATTTAGACATATTTAATATGGCAAATAGAAAACTTGCCCCTCCTAAAGTTTCATTCGTCTTCGTCCCCCTTCCCAACAAAAAAAGTCCTGAAAGACTGTCCTGGTAGCCAGTATCTCGAAAGCGGGGTGAGGGGAGGGGGTGAGTTCAATGACTGAACCAGGGTAGATTGCTGGATTTTGTTTTCCAATATGGACTCTGAACAGCTTATGTATAGTTGTTTAGCAAATGAGAGGAACATGACTACCAAACACCTTTTCCCTACAGCGTTCCTACACCACTGCTTAAAAAATTAACAGTTTCTGACAGTTAATCAAGAAATGAATTCATTTGTGTTCTCTGTGCAGATTTTTTTCGTAGATTTTCAATTTCGCAAAGCAAAATAAAAAACAATTTTTTTTTTTTATGAAATACATTTTGTTTAACATCTGTTTGTCTATAAACATAAAGTAACACATGCTTTCAGAATTATCTGCTACATTCGATCGATATTAAAAGGTTTTCCATTTCAGAAACACGAAAGCGAGTCATCTAATACGATTGTTTTTGCCGACTGGTGAAATTCGGTCACAGCCCATTCACACTCTAATCGGCACCTAAAGCAGAAACAGATCATGAAAACTGTTTAGAAATGCTTACTTTGCCTTCTACAAAATATATAATGACGTTAACCGAGTGCAAAAATATTTTTCAATTGAAGAAGGTGTACTTATTTGTATCCGGCTCGTGCTAATTTCCCGTGCCGCGTCACTCGAAAAAAAAAGAGTTAATTTAATATTCTTGGTATAAGCTTCAGCCGTTACCATCTCAACCGTAGTTATGAATGAAATTAGTTACGTGTAAGAATGTAAAGCGACTCTGGTAAAATGAATTCCGTGAGAAGATCTAATTATTATTTTTTGTTTTTAATGTGAATAGTATCAAAAGTTGGGATACTTCATGGTGAAATCGGAGCATTACGAAAAATGTAAACACTTTGGAGGCATATATCTCCGAACTTAATAGATAAAATTATACACAATTGTTACTTGTTTTGTTTGAAATAGGGTGCCATTTATGAATATTTAAAAATAATTTCAATATTTTAATACACTCTGTTGTAAAAAAATGTATGTATCCATACAAAATTTGAGCTGCAGCCGCAAAACTCGGCATGCAAATGTCGTTTCAAGAGTTATGCAAATAATCAAATTGTTATCGCCAATGAAGGTATAGGGCTCATGCAACGCGCAAGTGTTCTCGCTTACGAGCAATTAGAACTGGATTTTCTGCTTTGATACTGCAAGTTTTGTACAAAAATGCCTTTGAGACGTACTCGACGGCGCTACGACAATGCTACGACAGCACTTGTCAGATTTAGAGAGAGGTTGCATTATAGGCCTAAGGGAAGTTGGTTGGTCCAACAGGTTATCAGTCCCCATCTTAGTCGGAGTTATCTGACAGTTGCTCGGTGTTGGCAACAGTAGATCAGAGAAGGCACATGTAACTATAGCAGAAGCTCAGGGTGACCCAGACAGACAACTGCTCGAAAGGATCGTGCAGTCATGAGAAGAGCCACTTCCACACCAATAGTGTCGCTATCAGCTATTCGAAAGCATTTGCCATCCTCCATGCATCCTGTATCAAGGAAAACTTCGGAGATGATTGACAAAAGGTGGGATTAGGTGTCGACGTCCATTAAGGCGCCTACCACTGACCCTCAACATAGGCAGATCCGTCTGGTTCGGTTCCGAGCTCGGTCAGCCTGGACAGTGTCCGATTGGAGGCATGTTGTGTTTAGCGAAGAATCTCGCTTTTCTCTCAGTGTTGATGACCACCGCATACGTTTGTAGAGGAGGATTATCCAGATTTCCGATTCGCATTTGTTGTCGAGTGGCATACGGGCATCACATTTCGTCTGACAGTCTGGGGAGGCATCACGTGGGACAGCCAATCTCTTCCAGTTGTGCTGCAAGCCAATCTGACAACTCGCTTGTATGTCGACTATATTCTATAGTCGATTGTTCTGCCTATGCTGTCAAGATGGCCAGGTTCCATTTACCAACAAGACAATAGGGTATAGTTTGTATTTATTATTTGTTAATAAAGTGGCTTCCTTGTGAGGAGTAGTCTCAACAGAGAGCACTATGATGGTTGCAGGGTTCCTTTGGTTTTGGCTCCTGGCCCCCTTTGTTCTTTTTTGTGACTGGAGGGGCTTCGGGATTGGTGGCGCCGGTGGTGGCCCTCGGAAGTGGCTTGGTGCTACTGTCCGAGTGGGGGCGCATGTATTAAGACGAGCAGGTTTGCCGTCGCAATGACTGGTTATCTGCTGTATACCTTCGGGTAGGCCGGTGATATTAATTTCATTACCAACAAGAAAACGCTCGACAACATACTGCATAACTTTCTTAACAATGTCTTCGATGATTTAATTCCCTCCCATGACCATCCAGGTTCCCAGATCTATTACCAATATGAACACGTCTCGGACATGCTGAGACTGCAACTACATCCTTCTCAGAAAACCACTGAATTATCTGAGCCGTTGGACATTTGTGGCAGAATATTCCTCAGAGGGGCATAAGAAACTTAATTGACTCTATGCCTCACCGAACATCGACTTGATTAGCGACTAAGGAAGAATTTACCACTTACAATTGTTCCCAAATTCTAATAATTTGCATATCTTCTCAAAAGATGTACATATGCTGAGTTTCGCGACTGTAGTTCAATTTCTTATGGATGCATCTATTTTTTTTGCAACAGAGTGTATTTTGAAATTTATTTAAAAAAAGAAAAGTTTCATTTGAACGAATTTTTGCTTCATTTTGCTGACTTTCACTCGAAATATGTTCTTAACTATGTAGAGCCTACTTCGACAGTAAGAGTTTGCAATTCCACCCCAGTAGCTCAACGGTAGAGCGTCGACTTGCCTGTATGAAGATCCGTACGAAGATACGCGTCCGAACAAATCAACCCTGTAGGTTAGTGCAAAGATGTCGGAGATCTGAAAGTGACCCTAGTACGACTGTAGAGTTTTTGAGTGGGACTTATTCATATATGAAGACGAAGAGACATCTTTAACAATGTAAACATTTCTTAATTAAATCTCCTATCTTAGGTTACATATTAACGAAAAACATCTCTTGCGATAATCACATTCAATAGTACGTATACACTTCCATCGTGCTATTTTCCCTCTTCCTCTCTCTCTCTCTCTCTCTATAATTCAGTGATGATTCGTTCTACTAATGATTCGTTTGCACATATTGAGCATCCCAAAACGATCCGTTTTTACTTTCTCTACATCACAGAGTGATAGTATGTGTAAAGGAAAAATATTACTGTGATGGAGTCGACTCTCGTATTTTTCTGCATTTAGATGTATTGAGCATCTCTAAATATGACTGATCCATTTTTAACACTTTACAACATAGTTGAAAAGTGTTTATGACATTGTTCATTCTGTCTGTCTGTCCGTTAGCACGATAACTGCCGTAAAAATGACTTTATCAAAATGTAATTTTAGTATGTTGTTCAGACGGTTTGTGGGACCTATGGGAATATAAATGAATAATATCACCCAATTAGTTTTGGATTTAATCCGGGTTGAAGAAATGAAATACATTGAGTCCTATGGGACCTAATTTTCCGACCATTTTTTAAGCGGATTTAAAATTCACAAATTGCTTCAAAAGCTTTAGAAAATATTCAAATTATCCCATAAAATATATAAAAAAAATTTCAGCAAAATATATTCAGTAGTTTCTTAAATAAAAATTAAAATAATAATTACACCTTTTGTATGAAGAGATCACGTGACCCACTTCAAAATAAAAAAAAATCTGATATGGGAGCACATGACTTTCCTTATATAACTTAATGAAATTACTACTTTTACAGCAAAAACAAAAAGATTATTCTTATAGTAGATACTTATATTCTTTCCAAGATATTGAATTTTCGTCAATTAGTCGTCATTTTCATTGATTTAGCGTCATTTTTATCCATTTGGCGAGATTTTCGCTAATTTAGCAACATTTAAAAAAGGCGCCACGTTGGCGAAATTCGTCGCCAAAATCTCGCCAAGCGTTATGAACGGAGAAATAAGTTATTCTTACAGTAGATAAATTACTATTGGCGTTCAAATACAAAAGTATTACTCAAAGTATTTATTCTCGTGAATGGAACGAGCTAGATCCACGAGAATGATGTCACCAAATTTATCGCACGATATTACATATGAAAAGTGAACACGTTTTTCAACAGTTAATATATATTTTTTAATTCATGGGATTTTTTGATAAATTTATTTGAAAAATGTGCAATATCTCGAAAACGATTCATGTTAGTGTTCTAAAGTTTATGTCAATCGTTTTCTAAGGAAAAATTACATAAGAAATGTCTATTTGCGTAACTTTATTAAAGGTTTTGATTTTTTGATGAGTTTTTTTAAATTTCACTCGAAAATTTAGGGGGGTTTTGAACATTCGATTGCGTTTAATTACAATAGGCTTCCAGTATTCACGGATTGTGATTTTTGTACCAAATTTCATTCGAATCGCTCCATTTGTTCGTGAGATGTCGTCTCCACAGACTCACTGACACACACACACACACACACACACACACACTTTCACACACACACACACACACTTTCACACACACACACACACTTTCACACACACACACTTTCACACACACACACACTTTCACACACACACACACTTTCACACACACACACACACTTTCACACACACACACACACTTTCACACATCACCTCAAAAATGTTTGATTCGTGATCAGGGATGCTTGAAACGTGCTCTCCCGTCGAAAACTCGAATTCGAATTTTCGACCCCGTCACAATACTTTCCTTATACATTATGTATATAAGGAAAGTAATATGAATTAAAAAGGAATTTAAAAATCACGATTTTGACACAAGATGGATGCCTAATTACTTTCCTCGTGATTTTTAAAGTCCTTTTTAATTCATATTACTTTCCTTATATACATAATGTATAAGGAAAGTATTGTGACAGGGTTGAAAATTAGAATTCGAGTTTTCGACGGAAGAGCACGTTTCAAGCATCCCTAGGAAAGTGATATGACATCCATCTTGTGTCAAAATCGTGATTTTTAAAGTTCTTTTTAATTCATATTACTCTCCTTATATACATATTGTATAAGGAAAGTATTGTAACGGCGTCGAAAATTCGAGTTTTCAACAGGAGAGCACGTTTCAAGCATCCCTGATCACGAATCAAACATTTTTGAAGTGATGTCTGTGTGTGTGTGTGTGAAAGTATGTGTGTGTGTGTGTGTGTATGTGTGTGTCAGTGAGTCTGTGGAGACGATAACTGGCGAACGAATGGACCGATTCGAACCAAATTTGGTACAAAAATCACAATCCGTAAACACTGGAAGCCTATTGTTTTTATATGCAATCGAATGTTCAGAACCCCCCTAAATTTTCGAATGAAATTTTGAAAAAATCAAAACCACTAATAAAGTTACGCAAATAGACATTTCTTATGTAATTTTGCATTAAAAAACGATTGACATAAATTTTAGAATGCTAATATGAACCGTTCTCGAGATATTGCACATTAAAAAAAATATATATATCAAAAAGTCATATAAAATAAAAATAAAAAAATTTATATTGAGAAACATGTTCACTTTTCATATATAATACCATCCGATAAATATGGTGACATCATTCTCGTGGATCTAGCTCGTTACATTCATGAAAAAAGATACTTTGAGTAATACTTTTGTATTTGAACGCCAATAGTCATTTATCTGTTGTAAGAATAACTTATTTCTTCGTCCATAACGCTTGGCGAGATTTTGACGACGAATTTGGTGGAATGTCGCCAACTTGGCGACTTTTTTAAATGTTGCTAAATTAACGAAAAACTTGCCAAATGGATAAAAATGACGCTAAATCAATGACGACTCATTGATGATGACGACTCATTGACGACAATTCAATATCTTGGAAAAAAATATAAATAACTACTATGAAAATAATCTTTTTTTTTTTTTTACTGTAAAAGTAGTAAATTCATTGCATTATATAAGAAAAGTCATGTGCTGCCCACATCAGATTTTTTAGTGTTGTATCCGTCCTGAAACCGCTTTACTTTTGCTTAAATTCTGTGCATCTACATACTGAAACAACGCAATTACAATATATTTGAGTTAAATGATCATCCAAATTTGATTATTTCTACAACGAAGCCTAATTTTCACTTATGGAGAATGTAAATACCAAAAGATGTAGAATGAATTGCATAAGAATTGCTGCATTTCTTTAACGCAAAATTATTTAGCTCATGGAGTCTGCAATATAGCTGATATGAATGAAATATTCATTTACTTGTACCTCCATGTCCAATTTAATTACTTGTACCTCCATGGTCTTAAGTTTTTAAATAAAATAAAATATTATACTATTGGGATGAATGAAATCAATGGAAAAAAGTTAATGAATGAAATGCTGCTTTTATAGAGAGAAACAGACGTGTTATATTTCGATGACGTCATTTGAATAAATTTCATTTGTTTTCGATGAAGTTTTCAAATATAATAAATTGTTGTAGTATTATGATAATTTCAAAAAATATTACTGAGGAATGTATGGCATTTTAGAGATGTTTAAACCAGGCAATTTATATTTCAATGCCGTCATTTGAATGAAGTTCATTTTTTTCGATGAAGTTTTAAGTTTTCAAATATAATAAATTAATGTAGTATTGTGATAATTTTAAAAATATTACCGAGGAATGTATCGCATTTTAGAGATGTTTAAATAAAATTGTATTGAAGTTGGAAAGTGTTTCATAATCAATGTTTTATGCATGATTAATCTTTCTTGTTAATGATGTCTCTATATCTGTCTCTGGAGTCTGTGAGTAGGACCGTTCACTGACCACAAATATGGGACTGTATTACTAAATGAGGGACATATTTCTGCATATCATGGTGTTAGAAAGAAGGAGATAAAACTTCTATATTTGAAATGTTTGGAAATGCCATAATGCTTTGAGAATTACATCTAGGTGTCGCTAGTGTTAGTAAAGTAACTGTTATTGTTAGTCGACATAACAGAAAGGCGTAGTATTTTGTAGATGTATTTTTCATTATTTTTAAATTAAGGACTCCCTAATTATGAGTATAATTCACCACTATTTTTTCATAGTTCTAGGATAGAGTATAAAATATAGAGAGGAAAAAATAAATTGAAAGTTAAAATAATTTTGAATGCATAGGAATATTTCTTATTGTTTCAGTTCTAATTTACATTGCGCTAATAATTTTTTTTACAAAACTGACAGTTTGAATAAGTATTTTAGGCTTTTCGTTATAGAAATGCATACAATACAGAGCTACTTATCCTATCCCAGCGCCACCTGAATGATTGTCTCAAACGATATTGGTAATGGTGTTTTTTTTTATTTGAAGTTTTAACTCCTTACTTTTACCTCCATGCTGCGTATGTTAGGTAAAAGGTGTATTTACGTTACATGATAGGCAAACGAAGAAATTGTAGTACACTCTGCCTTCAAGACCGTAAAAGTTGCAAGGGAAGACACCATCGCCCGCAGCTTCGATATCTACGTTTCAGTGGTCAGCGTTATCAAGGTTCATAGATAAGCAAGTTATTAATATTCCATTAATTTTGATCGTCACGCTCCCTGGACTTACAACAAAGGACAAGTTCCTTGTTAATGAAAGTATACAGCATTTTCGTTAGGCAAAAGAAAGTCTGTTCATGGTGAATCTATAGTATAACTCAATTAGAAATATTTTTGATTAATATATGCTATTGCGGATATAAAATATTTCAACGAACTTACATGCACACATGCGAACTTACATGCACAGACAGCATCCTCATAACACATTCAAGTAAGATTTTTTTTTTCTTCAAGCACAGAAATACCCAAAATGTGCAAATCTAGCAAAAATTCTAATTTGAATTTTCGATCTAGTCGCAATTCTTTCCCTATACATTATACCATATATGTAAGGAAAGTAATATAATATAAGTCTATAAGCAAATTGCAAGAATTCATGATATGTTACAAATATAAATGTGTGTTTTTCTTCAGAAAAGAGATGAATTGCAGTGCATTTTCGAATCTGCAGAGGCTCTAAAGAACACTGGAATAATTTCTTGTAACAAAAATTAAATTTAAAAAAAAAATCTGGCCACCCTTTGGGAACTGAGCGGATATTATTTTTTTCAAAATAGTTAAATTAGAATTTGTATGGCATCAATGTTTTTCATTGAGATAGAAGAACTCAGAAATAAAGACCTTCTAGGTTAGGCCATGGTAAATTAATCCTCCAATGCATAAAATGACTTCAAGTAACAAAATAATTAACTTATTCGAAATATTATTTACAGTCCAATCATATTGTAAATTTATACATTGATTTCTATTTTTAGCCGAATGCAGAACTAAGATTTTAAGAGAGTTCACGGAATCTGGTAATATGTGTGACGAAATATGCCTGCCTTCATGCAAGTAAGAGTATTATTTTTACCTTTCAAATACACCACTCGAGAATCGGTATAATAAAGTCTTATCTAGGAAATATTTATCTAAATTGCCTATAGTAAATTTAGCAAAATTTAGCTTATTCTTTACCAAACATATTACTAGACCGTCATTATTTATAGTCACAAATCCGGCAAGTAAGAGTATTATTTTTACCTTTCAAATACACCACTCGAGAATCGGTATAATAAAGTCTTATCTAGGAAATATTTATCTAAATTGCCTATAGTAAATTTAGCAAAATTTAGCTTATTCTTTACCAAACATATTACTAGACCGTCATTATTTATAGTCACAAATCCGGCCAGTAAGAGGCGTTTCCAATAAGCAGTTATGTTTCCGAACCATCATATTGCATCTCTGCAGGGCCTGATCAAGTCAAAGTGGGGCCCAGGGGTTGTTTATTTGGAGACTCAAGATCACAGCCTAGAAGACTCTTTTGTACATGTAAAAAACTTCCAAATTTTTTACTTAAAAGTAATATATATTAAGACTTTAAAGGATGTATAATATTTAAAACTATTAACATATTTTATAATTTAAAATAAAAAAACAATATTACCTGTTTTAAATTAATTGAAAAATTATTTCTGCTTAAATCTTTAATCGCATACAAAATTTAGGAGGCCTTTAAAATGTGGGGACCCAGGTCCACGGCTCCGGAGGCCCCTGCATTTGCGGATTAGTATAGCTCTTGTCAGTACTTAAAAGATGTAATTAGTAACATAAAACAGAAGTTAAAAAACTAAACGAGTTTTTAATATATCGCTAAAGAAACTAGTTATAAAGGTTGGCATTTAATTTGTATTAATGACAACAGTTTGCCTGCTTCTTATCACCCGCAATGAACGTGCACAAACTAACAGATAAAATCTCGAAAAAAAAAGCATGGTCTGCTTCCTTAGCCATGTTCAGTGTGGAGATTGTTTGGAAATGAAATTAATCTAATTGATAAATATATGAGCTATAGGACTGCGTTTAAGCGTTGAGCTTCAATTTGTATTTATAAGTAACGGATATACAGTTTTCAGACCTATCAAAATAAAATTACTCAGAAGTGAAATTAAAAAAAATATATATTCTTTATGAGAATCTGTAAAGCTGTTTATAATTTAAAATTTCTGGTTTTTTAGCTCTATACGATACGAAATATCTCTCTCAAAAGCCGATTGGCCCAACCTTAGTCATCAGCAGTTTGTAATGAATAGGTCAAAAGAACAGTGGTTGAACTTGCCACATGCCATAGGACTTATGGATTTCCAATTTGAAGATAAAGAAGGGGATGAAATTGCTAAAGAATTCGTCAATGATACATTTTTCAGGTTTTTAGTGTCTTTTACTTAATTTATATCGTTTACAACGATAAGTTTGTGCGCCAAGATGTTGACCAGAACTTTTAACTCTTTTTTCCTCCTCTACTTTAGGGAAAATTTGCTTCGTGTTCATCTTTTTATAGAAGAAATGCTCTATGTGTCTATACAAGAGAGATACAGTTATACGGTAAGATTTTTTTTTCTGTTTAAGAAAGACTTCAAGAGAAGTAGCTAATAAAAATATTCAAAACCTATATTTCAATATATGGACAGCATCTGCTCAAATGCATTCATATTTTACATTTTTCAGGTCCGGTTGCGTTACAATTGGTATCGTAACTAACCGAATCCCCGTTGAAAATCTACGATTTCACAATAGCAAACCACAAAAATATGAACTTTTAATAATACGGATTTTCCAATGGGTCTATTAGACTGTTCACCCGTGCACCAGATCTCAATACTCTATCTCACTTAAGACAGGAATTTCTCAATCATTCGGCCGATCAAATATTTCGGTGTGCGCCACCCCTAAAGTGCCAAATATTTTAGAACAGTAATTTCCTTCCTATTTTCCATCATACGACCTATGCTGTTACCAAAATTTAAGTTATTATCTTGGCTTAGATCATTTACTAAGGTTTAAAAAGGGGGTAGCAGTAGCCACACCTTTTTAACACTTTACAACACAATTGAAAGTGTTTATGACTTTGTTCATTCTGTCTGTCTGTCTGTCTGTCTGTCCGTTAGCACGACAACTGACGTAAAAATGGCTTTATCAAAATGAAATTTTAGTATGTTTTTCAGACGGTCTGTGGGACCTATGGGAATATAAATGAATAGTATCACCCAATTAGTTTTTTATTGAACCCAAGTTGAAAAAATGAAATACATTGAACCCTATGGGACCTAATGTTTCAAACATTTTTTAAGCGAATTTAAAACTCACAAATTGCTTCGAAAATTTTAGGAAATATTCAAATTATCCCATAAAATATATAAAAAAAATTCAGTAAAATATGTTAGGTAGTTTTTTAAATAAAAATTATTTAATATAGGGAGAAAAACAAATTCAATTCAATTCTGACTCTCGTTATATCCTCCAGAAAGAAAAAAGAGATATATTATATAATAAATATCTTTCCAAGAGTTCAATTATTTTATATATATAAGAAAGGTTTCACATTTTAAAATAAATATGGTAGATAACAATTTTTCAAATTTTTAAATAAAATAAATTATTATAGTATTGTGATGAATGAAACGATTGGGAAAATGTTTATGAATGAAATGCTGCTTTTATATAGAGGCGATTTATATTTCGATGACGTCATTTGAATAAAGTTCATTTGTTTTCGATGAAGTTTTCAAATATAATAAATTAATGTAGTATTGTGATAATTTTAAAAATATTACCGAGGAATGTATCGCATTTTAGAGATGTTTATATAAAATTGCATTGAAGTTGGAAAGTGTTTCATAATCAATGCTTTATGCATGATTCATCTTTCTTGTTATAGGTTAATCTTATTGAAGCGCTTATCAGGGAGGGAGGTTTTAATACCATATTTTTTGTAACACAATGCTTAGGCCAAGCAGATTTAGTCTCCAAAACATGTAAAGATACGTTTTAATGAAAAAAATACTTTGAAAGGTATCACTTTCAGAAGGCTAAGTATTACGATTTTCTCAAACATGCACAAAATTATTTAAAAATTAAACCAAATAAAAATGTGTTTACATATTTCCTAAAATTAAATTTCAAACAGAATAGACTCAGCTTTTTAACCTCTATGGACACTTCGTCACTGGGATCAAAATCCAACTCCTTTGATCGAAAAATCAAAGAGTGAGCCTTTCGACAACATGTGGTCCTTAAAGCTCACGAAAACTACTTTATAGGCATAATGTGAATTGATTCCAAGAAATTTCTTGTTAACATACTTTTTGGTTCGGAAAGCCTTTCTTTCTTAAAGGAAGCAACTCACTTTTCCTTCCCAGTAAAGAAATATCAATAATACCCAGTTAAGAAATATCTTAATTCCATTAAGGAAATGTTTTACAGTGCTCTGTTTGAAGATATTAGGAACGCCAACGCTGCAACTCAGCGGATGAAAGGGAAATTTTACTTCACTTCATGCACCTCGTCATACAACGGAAGTTGTATTAAAGTTGTGTTAAAGACACTTGTATTATGCATAATTGTAGGAGTGAGAGAAGCCAATTACAATTCGTAATTGACTTCTTACTTTTACTTCACAAATAGTCTTGGAGGAAATATAACCTTTAATCCCCTAGATAGAGGGAAGTATTTTTTAACATTTCACAACATAGTTGAAAAGTGTTTATGACTTTGTTTATTTTTTGTCTGTCTGTCTGTCTGTCTGTCTGTTCGTTAGCACGATAACTGCCGTAAAAATGACTTTATCAAAATGAAATTTTAGTATGTTGTTCAGACGGTCTGTAGAACCTATGGGAATATAAATGAATGATACTAGCCAATTAGTTCTGGATTGAACCCAGATTGAAAAAATGAAATACATTGAACCCTATGGGACCTAATTCTTCAAACATTTTTTAAGCGGACTTAAAATTCACAAATTGCTTCGAAAGTTTAAGGAAATATTCAAATTATCGCATAAAATACATAAAAAATATCAGCAAAATATATCCAGTTGTTTTTTAAGTAAAAATTAAAATAATAATAATTGCATCCTTTATATGAAGAGATCACTTGATTATTATATGAAAAGATCACATGATCATTATATGGAGAGATCACGTGATCCACTTCAAAATAAAATATGGCATCCATCTTGTGTCAAAATCGTGATTTTTAAAGTTCTTTTTAATTCATATTTAACGTTGTATCCGTCCTAAAATCGCTTTATTTTTGCTTAAATTATATGCATCTACATCCTGAAACAACGCAATTACAATGTGGTTGAGTTTAAATGATCATCCAACTTTGATTATTTCTACAACGAAGCCTACTTTTCACTTATGGATGATGTAAATACCAAAAGATGTAGAATGAGTTGTATAAGAAGTGCTGCATTTCTTTAACGCAAAATTATTTAGCCCATGGAGTCTGCAATATAGCTGATATGAATGAAACAATCATTGATATTACAGAGAAGCAAACGATTTTTGGATGAAGTTTTGAGCATAGAGTTAAATTACTTGTAGCTTCATGATTTTAAGTTTTAAATAAAATTAATTATTATAGTATTGTGATGAATGAAATGAATGGAAAAATGTTTATGAATGAAATGCTGCTTTTATAGAGAGAGCCAAGCGTGTTATATTTCGATGATGTCATTTGAATAAATTTCATTTGTTTTCGATGAAGTTTTCAAATATTATAAATTATTGTAGTATTATGATAATTTTAAAAATATTACCGAGGAATGTATCGCAGTTTAGAGATGCTTAAACCAGGCAATTTATGTTTCAATGCCGTCATTTAAATGAAGTTCATTTTTCTCGATGAAGTTTTAAGTTTTCAAATATAATAAATTAATGTAGTATTGTGATAATTTTAAAAATATTACCGGGGAATGTATCGCATTTCAGAGATGTTTAAATAAAATTGTATTAAAGTTGGAAAGTGTTCATAATCAATGCTTTATGCATGATTGATCTTTCTTGTTTTATCATATCAAAAACAGGTTTTAGCCATAAAGAAACTATTTTTATATTCCTGATTGCCAATGCTTCCAATGTGTAGATTAGCAATAACCTGAAATGAACTCCTAAAATATTTGATTACATAAAATCTTGGTAATATCTTCTTTTTGTTACAATGTAAAGTATCTGAAACGTTATTCATAAATGTCTTTTTCAGCTTCCAAAACTTCTGGCCGATTTAGGAGGTTGCTTAGGCCTATATCTGGGCGTTTCAGTCATCTCCATAATTGAGCTTGTCGAACTTTTCGGCAGCGCATCTATCATTTGCATGTGCCGGATGAAAAACCAATCCAATATTCATTCTTCTGGTGCTGGAACTGGATCTAGTTCAAAAAGACGCCGGCGGAATAGAACTGTTAATAGCATAGTCGATCCTTATTCATCGAACTTTGGAACATCTTTGGGATTCTTCAAGAGAAAGAAAAACCAAAGAAACGATGCAGACACATCAAAGTAAATCCTCTTTTTATTATAAATATATAGAGTTCTTTTTCACTATATAACTATCAAGTGTGTGGCATACTGGAAATAGGTTATATTATTTTATATTTTACACGTTTGCACCAGTTATAATAGTTATAATTATATATTTTATATTTTACACGTTAATTTATATATATTTTATAAAGTTAACATTTTTAAAAATAACTCGCATATTTTGATTTAACATCTTTATATGGATCAGAAATTCAATTTCAAATCTTTTTCAGATGGAACTATCCAAACTGTCAGATTGAGAAAGAATTATACAAGGTAGGATCAAAAAGTTCGAGACTGTGCTGATATCTCCAACCCTGATTGGAGGAGATGGGAACTATTTTACCGTGGCGTAGAGCAATGGTTCTCAATCTTTTTTAAAGTCGGGGAACATTCAACTCTGACATTTTTTTTGCGCGGAACACTTACAATACAACATAAGCTTCTAAGCAGGTGTGGCCATTACATTGTATTGATTTTTCTTTTGCAATTTTTAATTGTGTGTTTGATTTTTTCACGGAACACGTGAAGTGGCTTCACGGAGCACCAGTGTTTCGCGGACCACGGTTTGAGAACCACGGGCGTAGAGGCACATGTGACGGTTTTTCCAGACAATGCGTGTCAATGAACTGTAGTCGTTTGCGTTCGTCGAAAACGGAAATGGGGCTTGAAGAACAACGTGCGAATATCGATTTCTGCCAGCGTTTGGGGAAATCATCGACAGAAACATTGCACCTGCTTGCAGTAGGTATATTGCACCTTACCAATCGCCGACAGAAACATTGCACCTGCTTGCAGCAGGTGCAATGTTTCTGTCGGCGATTTTACCCAAACACTGGCAGAATTCAATATTCGCACGTTGTTCTTCAAACGCCATTTCCGTTTTTGACGAACGCGAACGATTACAGTTCACTGACACGCATTGTCTGAGAAAACACTTGCTTCTTCCTTTTCACATCTCGAGTCACATGTGCCTCTACGCCACTGTAAAATAGTTCCCCCTCTCCTCCAATTAGGGTTGGAGATATCAGCACAGTCTCCGAACTTTTTGACCCTACCTTGTACAATTAATAAAGAAGGTTTTTACACATTTTTTGCCCTTTGAACAGCAGTTTGAGCGTATTTTGTATTTGGTGATGATTGAAGTAACCACAAGATATGTAATTTTATAGTTATTTTAAGTTCTGTAGTACTTTAAATAAAAATATTTGCTGTGAAAGACGCTCCACTTTCATGTACATATACGTTTTATATGTTGACCAGTTTCTCTTTCGTCAATATAATTCAAATCGTAATAGCAGAACTCTCCAATTTTCACGAGTGCAAAATGTTCGGTTACGTTTGCTTCAAAAGTGTTATGTTATCAATAAGACCTTTTTTATACAAATTTATTCTGTTTGAAATTGCATCTATCTCTATCCAGTCGACTACATTGAAATTACATGAAAAAAATATCTAAACATCAAAATATTTAAAATTGTGGAATAGCGTTTACCAGTTTCACCCTGTTTTGTGCTTCCGAGAGGTTGATGGTAGGGGAAGGAGGGTACGGTCCCTGTGGATGCCTCCCCCACTGGGTTCCGCTCTAAATAGGGTGGCACTTCCCGGCCTTCCAAACAGTTACCTTACACCTTTCTGGTAGGTCGGACGGTCTGGGTCTCAACAACAACAACCCTGTTTTGTGCTTTTCAACTCAGAGCAGCACATAATACTTCAATCATTACCAGACTGCACTGTCAACAAGAAAACTTTCTATGTATCGCAATTTTGCGAATATCTGTGGTGATGAACGAAATTAATCATAGCTCGAAGCCGGCTTCGAATTAAAAAAATAATAATAATAAAATTGATAAAAGACTGTTCGCGGCTGCATACGCCAAGTTCATACATACAGTTTAGATGATGACCGATATGGATTGAGTATTAAATTCTTATGAGAATAAGGGTCTCTCTAAAAATTTTCACTTCTAGTTCTAGAGATGTCAGTTTCGAGTAAAAAATTTACATTTTCGTGGCAATATCTATTTCTCAGCATTGGCTATAAATAAAGCTTGCATGATGATTGGTATGGATTCAACATCGAATTTCGGAGGGAGGGGGAGGTTCATTAAGGATTTCCCCTTCCTGTTCTAGAGATATCACTTCCAGTTTTTTTTTTTTTTAATTTGCATAATTGAACGAAATAAGTGTGCAAAAGAGAATAAAAATTTTATTTTACACACTTTTGCACAGAGAATCATAGTTACTTCCGCGTTTACCCGCGTTCAAATCGTAATAACAGAAATCTCCAGTTTTCACTGCATCTGCCAAGTTATTAGTCCCAGAACCCACCAAGTGAGGCAGTCCTCTGTCAGAGAATAGCACTACTCTCTTGCTTAGTTATATTCAAGTAAATTAAAGTATGTTTTCAAGAATCATCATCTAAAGAAACAATTTTCTCTTATTTTTTATTTATTTTTTGCCAACAAAATTGAATGCAGAATCAATTTTCTATTTTTAGTAACTAATATTCGCACAATGCAATATCAGTTTCACACGTTCTACATAATTCTATTAATCATTTTAAATTTATTGAATTGTAACGAATTCTATTAACAGTTTTTATTTCTATTCTCAGGCCTCCTTTTTCTATTTTTGATCCTTACTTTCGTCATGAAAACACGTCCAGAAGAAATAATACTATTCGCCGATTCTGAGGAATATGTTTTCGGAAAAACATTGACTTTCATACTGTGGGACACGTCTCTAGCAATCATCTGTGCAATGGATTTCAACGAATGCTAAAAATGGAAAAAAGTGAAAATGAGAAAAAAATCAAGGAATAAACTTGAGGAAACATTACACATAACTCTTGTATGTGATTCATAATTATGTAAAATCCATCATAAGCTAATATAAATTATCGTTGCAGTTGTATAACACCCATTTTGATATATTCTGCTCAATTTTAGGTAAGTATTCAAACAGAATAGTATAAAAAGTCAAGCCAACTCATATAAATCATTGTAAAAACTCTCATATGAAAATACTTCAAGACTTTTCTTGACTACTGATTGTAAATTCAATTGTCATCAATGGTGAAAATTCTCAATGAATTTGCATTAGTTTGAGCACTACTAATAAATCATAACGCCATCTCCTTAATGTACTTCCTTATTGTATTTAAAAGTGTACCAAGTGTACTGACGTCACGACTCGAGTTGAAAAGTGTAACGTGCATATGAGAACCAGAACCCTACTAAGACCTATAAAACTACTGAAAAAAAAAGCTGTGGACATCATATCTCGTTTTTATTTTTATATACTCATATTCTTTCCAGAGCTTCTTATACCAACCTTAAATGAAATTCTTATGCAAGCTATTGATATGATGAAATATTTATTTGATGCATCACCGTAATTAAAATGCTCGGTTGAAACTGAAAATCACAAAAAAGTAATGTAGTAATTCAAAATATTTTTTTAGAATTCTAGGATATACACACAACTTTTTGCTAAACATAGAATTGCGCTAATATTCATTTTTTGAATGCAGCGAATTAAGTATCAGATAACCTAAAAAACGCAAATTTTGATGTATTTAAAAATAAATAAATAAATGTGAAGAAATTGCCCTAATAATTCCGTTCAAAGATCATTAGAAAAAACGTTCTTTAATTTTTTGACAACCTTGACAATTGACAATTTGACAATTTTTTAAACCCTTTCAAATTGGCTTTTTAGTGATTCAGTAAATTTATGTATGTGTGAGGATAACTTCTCTTAATGTTAATATAAGAACTAATTAAATATTGAATGTTCTTAGAAATTATAAATTGTTTTAGGAATGCTATTAGGTTTTCTTCGTTGAAGTTGAAGTCATCATCGTATAAAAACTACCATACTACTACTATTAGAAAAATTGCAATTTTTAGGAATAAATCTAACTGTGTTCCATATTTTTTTTCCTTCTCATATTTAATATCAACTATAGAGAAACCGCTGCAACGCCGTCTACAAAACACAGAATAAATACAATTTGAAAATTAACTAGAGTGTGACTCCACTCGACTTTCATACCAGAATCTTTTAAATAGCTTATAATTCCCCCTCCCCCCAAATTTTGCAAGAAAAATGTTGAAAATTCTGGATCGTTGGTACAAATGATCATAATTATACATGTTACCTTCATTTTAGAGAGCTTGAAAAAATATTTCGATATATACCAAGTTTGATAATGTACTCACCCCTCAGGTGGGGGATTTGCCCTTCCCTAGGGGTGACTAATGATGTCACGAATACAAAAACTGTATCGTGGCGAATTTTTACTACAATGATTGAAACTGTTAAGTTTCGTGATCATTAAACCTTTTATACATAATTATGTCAAAATTTGTCCTATGCCGCCATGTTAAGAAAATACAAAATTTCAAAGTTTTCGTTCGAATTTAAAAAAAAAAAAAGTATATCTAGTTCTATACTTTCCGTTAACAAAGCCGGATAAAAAGTTTCGTGAAAATCTATTAATAATTGTGGCAGATATCTTGTTCACAAGAAATAGACGAGAGACAGACGGACATCACTCTAAAATAGTCAAAACGTATTCAGGAGGTCTTAAAACATACATTCGCATCAAAATCTCGAAATTGAAAATTTTCGCGAAAATAATATTTCCCATGTATTATATTCTATAGCATGAGAAAGTAATGTGATCACGCAAATAAAATTTTGTTCGTTTCTATAAAATTTAAAAAGTAAATTTTTTCTTTAGGCATTCCCCTGGATGCTTCAAGATATAGATTGGCAAACGATGGATCAAAATCCTTTCAGCCACTCTGAAACCCGCATTCACTATTTGTAGCGTGACGTCTGTATTTGTGTCTGTGCAATGTATTTATCCAATCTGGTGCAAAAATTACTTGACGATATTCTATAAAATTTGGTACGTTTTGCCATTTGTGGGTTACCTTGGTTCTGATTAGATGTTTGTACGATTCGAACAAGTAAAATCTGCCTTTTTTGCTAAATGGATAAAAAAAAATCGCGAAAATTTTAAATAAAAGATTTAATGCATTTAAAGGAGTATTAATTCTATATTTGCTTTATTCGTAATTTTTGACGGTTAAACAATTAATCTTGAACCCTATTTTTCTAGGATAAACCATTCTCGACATATTTAGTTTTTTCCCTGTGTAACCAGAGATCGCTAAATGTAAACTAAAATTATGTTCAAATTGCAAACTTGGTGTCATTTCAAATAATTATCAGTGTCATTTTGTGCAATTAAACTCAATTTTATAGATTATTAAAAAGAAAGAAAGAAAACTGGATTTGTGTTTGTAGGTAATGTCATGTGTTGCCTACATCAGATTTTTTCTTTTCATAGAAAATCTAATTTATACCAATCACATTATTATTTAATTAATTGCGAGATTTCGGCAATTGAAAGATGTTGACGGGATAATGAATGGGTACAATAAAAAAAATCTGATGTGGACAGCATCCTTCCTTACAGACTCGCATTCATTTTCTCCTTATTTCTTTAATGATTCATTAAATCGAGTTTAATTGCACAAAATAACACCCTTAATTATTTGAAATGACTCTGAATTTATATATCAATTTTCGTTTTCATTTGGTAACCGGGCGTATTTTTAAATCCAGTATAGCAAAAATGCAAAGCAACTGAAATATCTTGAGTACGATTAAGCATATAGAGAAATGATCTCGGTTTTGTTCTTTTTATCATCAAAAATCACTTACAAAACAAGCGTTTAATATATACATTTGAGCATACATAGTATTTTAATTTTGATTTTGACGATTTTTGCGAGCCATTTCGCAAAAGAATGCGGGTTTCTTTTTTCCGAATCGTACTAAATTCTAATCAACACCAGGGTAACTCACAAGTGACTTCTCTATCAAATGTTGTGAAATTTGTTTAATTATTTTTTTAGTTAGAGTGAACATTGTGCACAGGCAGACAGACACACACACAGAGAGAGAGAGATGTCATGTTAAATATAGTTTTTTCGTATTCCAGAGGTTCTAAAACGTGTAAATCTACGTGTAATTTTGTAATCTAAACGTGTAATTTTGTTCTAAAACAAAAACTCGAGTTGTGATTTTCGGCATGATTCCAATACTTCCCCTATACATTACCATGTATTGTTGGGAAAGTAAAAATCAGTTATTGCAATACACAGAAACTGGCAGTCGGGAGGTATAATTGACAGAAATAGTCAGCCATCCGGGTGAATAATTGTTAAAATCTCTAATCTACAGCACCATGTTGATTATTTCAATCTCTGAAACCAACTGAGAAATAAAATTCAGTAATCTAAATAGTTCTAGTTTTTATTTAATAAATTCGAATAAAAAGAACCCCAATGTGTCTAACACAGAACTTTCTCTGCAAATTAATAAATGCTGATACTGTTGGAAAAAAATTGAACAAATTAGGGATTTCTCCTAACTCAATGTTGCTACAGAAAATGAACTAGACTTTTTATTGTTAGCAACTGAAGAAAGCGTACTAAATTTCAAAAAAATTGTATGATTGTTTTGAGAGAAATGAGCTCCCTGTAGAAAAGGAAAATTTCTAGTATCTTGTGAACGTCTCATGATAGCACCTAAACAATAATGTCTATTTTATTCAGTTTATTAAAAGTACAGGGTGCGGCAGAAAGAACGTTCTGATTTGACAGAAGCATTGCTTCGCTCATAGTAGAGGTACAGCAGTGGGCATGGTCTCTTTTGACTTGCTTACGCATACCATTTTTAGTTACCGTCATGGCTTGGAGCGGAGAGCATCGTGCTTTTGTTGTTGAAGAGTTTGTTACGAACGGTGAATCTGTGATAACGACGCAACGGGCCTTCCGAATACGCTTTCAGCTCGGAAGTCATGATCCGGTTCCGGCTGCACAAACAATTCGTCGTTGGGTTTCAAATTTTAGACGAACAAGTTCGGATATTTCTTTGAAGAGGGCGGTGTTACAGTGACAGTAACGTCTGAGCGCTATTGTGAATTGCTTAAGAATTTTCTCCGTTCAAAAGTTAACGGTTTACTCAACGATCATGATCCGGAAGATGTATGGTTTCAGCAAAATGCAACCACGTCGCATACCTCTAGAAGGTCACTTGGAATTCTCAGAAACATGTTTCCGGGCCACCTTGTCTCTTTACGGGGTGATATCGGTTGGCCACCGCGTTCGCCGGATTTAGCCCCATGTGATTTTTTTTCTGTGGGGCTATCTCAAATCAAAAGTGTACCAACACCGACCAACAAATTTGCAAGCACTCAAGGCAGCAATTACGCAAGAAATCACGGCGATTCCGCGGGACATGGTCCGCAGATCACTGCAAAATTTCCGAAACAGACTTCAAAACTGCATCGACATTGACGGTCGCTATTTAACTGATGGACTCTTCAAAACTTAATGGATAACAATGGCATACTGTGTACTTCTCAAGAATAAAAGATTTATTTCTCTATCTTGCTTCGTATTTTTTTTATTGACGTTCCAAATCGGTACGCTCTTTTTGTCGCACCCTGTACTTACAAAGTATTCACTCATTTGATAATAGTGAATATATTTAATTTTTTTATGTTATGTTTTTCCAAGTTAGATAGAAAGCGCGCAGTCTGAAAAACGGCTCATTTTGTCGCTATGAATTATGCCATTTGCTTCTAAATTAAAAAAAAATTATATAAAATTATTATATTTGTAATAATTTAAACATAATTATTTTTATAATATTTTTTTAATTTTCGAATGTTTCAAATTGAAAGTCTATCACTGTTAGAGCTCCATGAAAATCAATAGACCACTAACTCGAATCGATTGAAATAATTACGCTAAAGTTCGAATCTCGCAATTTGTTCCAGAGATATACTTTCTTTTGAGGAGTAACATTTCTAATATCTCGAGAATGCCTTGAAATAACTCAGAAACAATGGTATCCCTTTGAATCTAGCTAAAAGTACTACTTACAAAGCACCAGTGACCGATTTACAATTTCAGAGGACCCAACGCTAAACTTTTTTTGATGTATGACAATAGCGTCATTATATTTAATGATGTCATCAGCAGGTTATTCAAAACAGGTTTTTAGGATGAAGATCCCATTTCTGCGACACACTACTATTTCTTTTTTTCTTCTCTAAATTAAAGATATACCAAAAATCTTTAAAGTCGACGTCACGATATTTCTAAACAGTCTAAGACTAAATATATTTGCTAAGCCGTAAAATATGAATCCCAACCTTTGTTATCGACTTTCGATATGAATAAAACGGTCACTGATATCAATGATTTTGAACCATGCATTTATCAAGGGTTTTACTTTTATAGATATAAAGTTAAAAATATATACGAGTGCATAAAATGCTTTTGCGGCATATTGACTCCCCACAAGGAAAAACACTTTTACAGGCTGCCAGTTCTATTACTTGAAAATATAGTTGCCAGACTTTGGCGACTTTTCGGGGCACTGATGTCAGATTTGGCGAAATATGGTCAACTCGGCGAGTTTCCAAATCTACTAGAACTTTTTCCAAATATCGACTAATTTCGGAACACTTTCTATAAATTTCTATAGAGGGTATATAAGAGAATCATCGCTCATTGGAGAGTGGTAGATGCACTACGAGTCGAATTGAATTATGATATAAGTTAGTCTTTCGAGAATAGTATTTGCTATTTTGTGAATTAGTTGAGCATTTAATTACAGTTTTATTGTACTTGACAGTTGTTTTATGATATATATTATAAGATAGCTATAAGCTGTAAATTGTTCCTGTTTACGCTGATTGGTGCTTTTCAATAAAAGCGTTAGTTATCCAGAAATTCGGACTTATTTATGTATCCTGAGAGTACACCTACGATTTGAGAAAGATACGTCGTAACACCTGGTGTCAGGAGTGGGGTTTCTGGTAACTTGACAAACGGCTATGGCCTTAACCAGAAGAACGATGGAGGAACAATTAAGTGAATTGATGGCTTTAATGAAAGCCGGAAAAGACAAAATGAAACAAGATATGAAAGCCAGTAAAGAAGAGACAATTATGACTAGTTGAAATACGACGAGTTAAAATAAGAGATGAGAGCAATGAAAGACGTACAAAAAGCGATGAAAAAAAAGCTGTGGACATCATATCTCGTTTTTATTTTTATATACTCATATTCTTTCCAGAGCTTCTTATACCAACCTTAAATGAAATTCTTATGCAAGCTATTGATATGATGAAATATTTATTTGATGCATCACCGTAATTAAAATGCTCGGTTGAAACTGAAAATCACAAAAAAGTAATGTAGTAATTCAAAATATTTTTTTAGAATTCTAGGATATACACACAACTTTTTGCTAAACATAGAATTGCGCTAATATTCATTTTTTGAATGCAGCGAATTAAGTATCAGATAACCTAAAAAACGCAAATTTTGATGTATTTAAAAATAAATAAATAAATGTGAAGAAATTGCCCTAATAATTCCGTTCAAAGATCATTAGAAAAAACGTTCTTTAATTTTTTGACAACCTTGACAATTGACAATTTGACAATTTTTTAAACCCTTTCAAATTGGCTTTTTAGTGATTCAGTAAATTTATGTATGTGTGAGGATAACTTCTCTTAATGTTAATATAAGAACTAATTAAATATTGAATGTTCTTAGAAATTATAAATTGTTTTAGGAATGCTATTAGGTTTTCTTCGTTGAAGTTGAAGTCATCATCGTATAAAAACTACCATACTACTACTATTAGAAAAATTGCAATTTTTAGGAATAAATCTAACTGTGTTCCATATTTTTTTTCCTTCTCATATTTAATATCAACTATAGAGAAACCGCTGCAACGCCGTCTACAAAACACAGAATAAATACAATTTGAAAATTAACTAGAGTGTGACTCCACTCGACTTTCATACCAGAATCTTTTAAATAGCTTATAATTCCCCCTCCCCCCAAATTTTGCAAGAAAAATGTTGAAAATTCTGGATCGTTGGTACAAATGATCATAATTATACATGTTACCTTCATTTTAGAGAGCTTGAAAAAATATTTTGATATATACCAAGTTTGATAATGTACTCACCCCTCAGGTGGGGGATTTGCCCTTCCCTAGGGGTGACTAATGATGTCACGAATACAAAAACTGTATCGTGGCGAATTTTTACTACAATGATTGAAACTGTTAAGTTTCGTGATCATTAAACCTTTTATACATAATTATGTCAAAATTTGTCCTATGCCGCCATGTTAAGAAAATACAAAATTTCAAAGTTTTCGTTCGAATTTAAAAAAAAAAAAAGTATATCTAGTTCTATACTTTCCGTTAACAAAGCCGGATAAAAAGTTTCGTGAAAATCTATTAATAATTGTGGCAGATATCTTGTTCACAAGAAATAGACGAGAGACAGACGGACATCACTCTAAAATAGTCAAAACGTATTCAGGAGGTCTTAAAACATACATTCGCATCAAAATCTCGAAATTGAAAATTTTCGCGAAAATAATATTTCCCATGTATTATATTCTATAGCATGAGAAAGTAATGTGATCACGCAAATAAAATTTTGTTCGTTTCTATAAAATTTAAAAAGTAAATTTTTTCTTTAGGCATTCCCCTGGATGCTTCAAGATATAGATTGGCAAACGATGGATCAAAATCCTTTCAGCCACTCTGAAACCCGCATTCACTATTTGTAGCGTGACGTCTGTATTTGTGTCTGTGCAATGTATTTATCCAATCTGGTGCAAAAATTACTTGACGATATTCTATAAAATTTGGTACGTTTTGCCATTTGTGGGTTACCTTGGTTCTGATTAGATGTTTGTACGATTCGAACAAGTAAAATCTGCCTTTTTTGCTAAATGGATAAAAAAAAATCGCGAAAATTTTAAATAAAAGATTTAATGCATTTAAAGGAGTATTAATTCTATATTTGCTTTATTCGTAATTTTTGACGGTTAAACAATTAATCTTGAACCCTATTTTTCTAGGATAAACCATTCTCGACATATTTAGTTTTTTCCCTGTGTAACCAGAGATCGCTAAATGTAAACTAAAATTATGTTCAAATTGCAAACTTGGTGTCATTTCAAATAATTATCAGTGTCATTTTGTGCAATTAAACTCAATTTTATAGATTATTAAAAAGAAAGAAAGAAAACTGGATTTGTGTTTGTAGGTAATGTCATGTGTTGCCTACATCAGATTTTTTCTTTTCATAGAAAATCTAATTTATACCAATCACATTATTATTTAATTAATTGCGAGATTTCGGCAATTGAAAGATGTTGACGGGATAATGAATGGGTACAATAAAAAAAATCTGATGTGGACAGCATCCTTCCTTACAGACTCGCATTCATTTTCTCCTTATTTCTTTAATGATTCATTAAATCGAGTTTAATTGCACAAAATAACACCCTTAATTATTTGAAATGACTCTGAATTTATATATCAATTTTCGTTTTCATTTGGTAACCGGGCGTATTTTTAAATCCAGTATAGCAAAAATGCAAAGCAACTGAAATATCTTGAGTACGATTAAGCATATAGAGAAATGATCTCGGTTTTGTTCTTTTTATCATCAAAAATCACTTACAAAACAAGCGTTTAATGTATACATTTGAGCATACATAGTATTTTAATTTTGATTTTGACGATTTTTGCGAGCCATTTCGCAAAAGAATGCGGGTTTCTTTTTTCCGAATCGTACTAAATTCTAATCAACACCAGGGTAACTCACAAGTGACTTCTCTATCAAATGTTGTGAAATTTGTTTAATTATTTTTTTAGTTAGAGTGAACATTGTGCACAGGCAGACAGACACACACACAGAGAGAGAGAGATGTCATGTTAAATATAGTTTTTTCGTATTCCAGAGGTTCTAAAACGTGTAAATCTACGTGTAATTTTGTAATCTAAACGTGTAATTTTGTTCTAAAACAAAAACTCGAGTTGTGATTTTCGGCATGATTCCAATACTTCCCCTATACATTACCATGTATTGTTGGGAAAGTAAAAATCAGTTATTGCAATACACAGAAACTGGCAGTCGGGAGGTATAATTGACAGAAATAGTCAGCCATCCGGGTGAATAATTGTTAAAATCTCTAATCTACAGCACCATGTTGATTATTTCAATCTCTGAAACCAACTGAGAAATAAAATTCAGTAATCTAAATAGTTCTAGTTTTTATTTAATAAATTCGAATAAAAAGAACCCCAATGTGTCTAACACAGAACTTTCTCTGCAAATTAATAAATGCTGATACTGTTGGAAAAAAATTGAACAAATTAGGGATTTCTCCTAACTCAATGTTGCTACAGAAAATGAACTAGACTTTTTATTGTTAGCAACTGAAGAAAGCGTACTAAATTTCAAAAAAATTGTATGATTGTTTTGAGAGAAATGAGCTCCCTGTAGAAAAGGAAAATTTCTAGTATCTTGTGAACGTCTCATGATAGCACCTAAACAATAATGTCTATTTTATTCAGTTTATTAAAAGTACAGGGTGCGGCAGAAAGAACGTTCTGATTTGACAGAAGCATTGCTTCGCTCATAGTAGAGGTACAGCAGTGGGCATGGTCTCTTTTGACTTGCTTACGCATACCATTTTTAGTTACCGTCATGGCTTGGAGCGGAGAGCATCGTGCTTTTGTTGTTGAAGAGTTTGTTACGAACGGTGAATCTGTGATAACGACGCAACGGGCCTTCCGAATACGCTTTCAGCTCGGAAGTCATGATCCGGTTCCGGCTGCACAAACAATTCGTCGTTGGGTTTCAAATTTTAGACGAACAAGTTCGGATATTTCTTTGAAGAGGGCGGTGTTACAGTGACAGTAACGTCTGAGCGCTATTGTGAATTGCTTAAGAATTTTCTCCGTTCAAAAGTTAACGGTTTACTCAACGATCATGATCCGGAAGATGTATGGTTTCAGCAAAATGCAACCACGTCGCATACCTCTAGAAGGTCACTTGGAATTCTCAGAAACATGTTTCCGGGCCACCTTGTCTCTTTACGGGGTGATATCGGTTGGCCACCGCGTTCGCCGGATTTAGCCCCATGTGATTTTTTTTCTGTGGGGCTATCTCAAATCAAAAGTGTACCAACACCGACCAACAAATTTGCAAGCACTCAAGGCAGCAATTACGCAAGAAATCACGGCGATTCCGCGGGACATGGTCCGCAGATCACTGCAAAATTTCCGAAACAGACTTCAAAACTGCATCGACATTGACGGTCGCTATTTAACTGATGGACTCTTCAAAACTTAATGGATAACAATGGCATACTGTGTACTTCTCAAGAATAAAAGATTTATTTCTCTATCTTGCTTCGTATTTTTTTTATTGACGTTCCAAATCGGTACGCTCTTTTTGTCGCACCCTGTACTTACAAAGTATTCACTCATTTGATAATAGTGAATATATTTAATTTTTTTATGTTATGTTTTTCCAAGTTAGATAGAAAGCGCGCAGTCTGAAAAACGGCTCATTTTGTCGCTATGAATTATGCCATTTGCTTCTAAATTAAAAAAAAATTATATAAAATTATTATATTTGTAATAATTTAAACATAATTATTTTTATAATATTTTTTTAATTTTCGAATGTTTCAAATTGAAAGTCTATCACTGTTAGAGCTCCATGAAAATCAATAGACCACTAACTCGAATCGATTGAAATAATTACGCTAAAGTTCGAATCTCGCAATTTGTTCCAGAGATATACTTTCTTTTGAGGAGTAACATTTCTAATATCTCGAGAATGCCTTGAAATAACTCAGAAACAATGGTATCCCTTTGAATCTAGCTAAAAGTACTACTTACAAAGCACCAGTGACCGATTTACAATTTCAGAGGACCCAACGCTAAACTTTTTTTGATGTATGACAATAGCGTCATTATATTTAATGATGTCATCAGCAGGTTATTCAAAACAGGTTTTTAGGATGAAGATCCCATTTCTGCGACACACTACTATTTCTTTTTTTCTTCTCTAAATTAAAGATATACCAAAAATCTTTAAAGTCGACGTCACGATATTTCTAAACAGTCTAAGACTAAATATATTTGCTAAGCCGTAAAATATGAATCCCAACCTTTGTTATCGACTTTCGATATGAATAAAACGGTCACTGATATCAATGATTTTGAACCATGCATTTATCAAGGGTTTTACTTTTATAGATATAAAGTTAAAAATATATACGAGTGCATAAAATGCTTTTGCGGCATATTGACTCCCCACAAGGAAAAACACTTTTACAGGCTGCCAGTTCTATTACTTGAAAATATAGTTGCCAGACTTTGGCGACTTTTCGGGGCACTGATGTCAGATTTGGCGAAATATGGTCAACTCGGCGAGTTTCCAAATCTACTAGAACTTTTTCCAAATATCGACTAATTTCGGAACACTTTCTATAAATTTCTATAGAGGGTATATAAGAGAATCATCGCTCATTGGAGAGTGGTAGATGCACTACGAGTCGAATTGAATTATGATATAAGTTAGTCTTTCGAGAATAGTATTTGCTATTTTGTGAATTAGTTGAGCATTTAATTACAGTTTTATTGTACTTGACAGTTGTTTTATGATATATATTATAAGATAGCTATAAGCTGTAAATTGTTCCTGTTTACGCTGATTGGTGCTTTTCAATAAAAGCGTTAGTTATCCAGAAATTCGGACTTATTTATGTATCCTGAGAGTACACCTACGATTTGAGAAAGATACGTCGTAACACCTGGTGTCAGGAGTGGGGTTTCTGGTAACTTGACAAACGGCTATGGCCTTAACCAGAAAAACGATGGAGGAACAATTAAGTGAATTGATGGCTTTAATGAAAGCCGGAAAAGACAAAATGAAACAAGATATGAAAGCCAGTAAAGAAGAGACAATTATGACTAGTTGAAATACGACGAGTTAAAATAAGAGATGAGAGCAATGAAAGACGTACAAAAAGCGATGAAACAATAAGAAATGAAACCCGGACAAGAAACGATAAAGAAAAGATTAAAACCGTAAAATGGGACCTTAAAACAAAAATGAAAATGAGACTAGACGAGATGAAATAAGAAATTAAAGCTATACAAGCCGAAATGAAAATCGGACAAAAAAGTATGACACAAAATATTAAATCAGTCCAAGAAGAAGTGATACAAAACTCTAAATCAGTACAAGACATTAAATTTGGACAAAAAGAGGTAAGAACAGTAAAAGGGGATGTTCAGCAGAGATTAGGCAACGTGTATGAAACTGTACAAAAGCTCGAAAAGAGATTAATGGCTGTGGAAGGAAAATCTCAAATCACCAATCCAGATTTGTAAATTCCGACGTTATGTAAAGTAAAATTACCTGCGTATGACGGACAACGAATTAGGGCAAATTTTAAGGCGCAATTTAATACTATCGCAAAATCGAATGATTGAAACTAAAAGATAAAAACTTGTTAACTCGCTGCTGGTCCTACGGCTGTTGTTTTACAGACGCTCCCTGCAGAAAAGCATCTGGGCTTCGAAGCCCTAGCTAATGCCCTAGAAATTCACTATGGGGACAATAATCTAAAAGAGACGAGCAGAGTTCAGTTGAAATATCTCCGCTAATACTCTGGAAAGAGTCTACTGGAGCAGGCATATGATATTAAAAGACTTTTGCAATCATCATATACAGACCGCTCTATGGATGTTCATAAAAACCTTGCAGTCCAATATTTTATAGATGCCATTCGTGAAGCAAAAATTCAACCCGCCGTTCTTGTGACCGAATGCAAGGATTTTACAGCCAACAAGTTTGAAGCATCTCTTGGTCTTCATCGATCCATCGAAAAAGACGCGGCTTTGACTGATAGCACATCGAAATCCGAGATACTGTGCACTATGAAGTAAATAAGAAACATGATTCAGATGCAAAGGAACGAAAATTCAAACGGTCATCTGAATCGTTTGCGAAATGACTGGTGCACTGGACCTGCAAAGAAAGGGGCCATATAAAGAGAATTTACCTAGTCCTTGAGCAAGATAATAAAGGAGTAATGCCACTAGAAAATCTACAGGAAAACTAAACAGGGGCCATCGCGAGGTTTGTACTATAGAGAAAATACCCCATTAAATACCTTCCAGATTCTATGGTTGCACAGAGGAGATAGTGGACTCTACGTCAAGAGTCGTATAAATGACGTCGAATGTCGAATGATTTTTGATACGGGTGCGAATGTGACCATCATTAAAAGAGGCATAGCTCGCCGAATTGATGGTCATTCTCTTTATATAGCTCTCTTCATTTCTCTGCACACAGTTACTGGAAAACAGCCAATGTGCATGGATAACTGAAAATTACTATTTCTGTCGGGGCGAGCCTTTTTCATCATGCTGCTTATGTTGCGAATATCTATGACCCATGCATTCTCGGACTGTACTTTTAAGAAAACACTGATTTGACCTACATTTAAAAAACAGCGAATTACGGACAGTAACCGAAGAGAACTAGACCCATTAAACATCGAAATTTATCTTTATGCTGAAAATAAGTTATTTAAAATGCTTGAGTAACAATATATATTTAAAATTTTCATTTGCTAAAGTGTTTTTTAAGTGAATGTGCACTACTGCTCATTTTTATGGTAGTCACTAGCTAGCGTTCGGAAGACAGCGTTCGGATACATTTACTAGCAAATTCTGCAGTGTATATGCAAGCGAGAAGGGAAAGGCATATAACGAATTTTCTTTAAAAAAATACGTGTACATATATTTTATTGAAAATGAATCATTTATTTTGTGGCAAATTAGAAATATCCATCAAAGAAGATAAATTTAGACAGATCCTACTAAAGTTAGAGGTTAAACGATTGTAAATTTATAAAATAGGTGTTTCTATTACAGATAGGAGCATTTTGTTTCAGAAACGTAAGGGCAAAAGTCTCCGTATAATGTCAGGTGCCCATGCTCTATAGCATAGTCACTACAGAAGAAGTTTCATTGCCCGCTTGTATTGAGTGTTTGGTAAAAGGAATCAAGGAAGGTCAAAGGACAGGTTGAATGGCAATAAGAGATTTCCCATCTCTTGTGTGTAAGGAAAAAGGAATTCTTGTGACTGCGGCTCTCGTGGATATTTCAAGAGATTACGTACCTGCCCAAATCGCAAACATTAGCGACAGGTCCGAAAACATACCATAAAGGGAAGCAAGTAGCTTCATGCTCTGCAGTAATTAGATTAATACATAGTTGTCCAAAAAGATAAAAGCAACAGTCCCGAATATTTAAACATCATTTTAAGCAATCTCGAAGGACTAAAACGTAAAGAACAGGGGGATGTTAAGGCCTCTTTCCTAAATTTAGTGAAATCTTCTCGACTGCTATAGCATAGGATGCACTGGACTATTCGGCGTAGAATCAACATCAGTACCCAGTTCCCTATTATACAAGCTGCCTGAAGACTTCCATTCTGTGAGAAAGAAGTAGATAAATTTTTAAAAGACGTGACAAACAGCGACGTAGTCGAACCAGCATCAAGTCCTATGGCTCACCATTGTTTATGTGAAGAAGAAAGATGACTTTACAAGATTATTCTTCGACTATAGAAGACTCATCTCTGTGACAATTCCTGGATTCCTGGCTCTGCCCAAACTATGCCCTTGTTTATGCTGAGTAACACTTTCCAAGAGATTGGGGACAGGAGGAAAATTTAAGGCAGATATTTGAAAAATCCTTTAAAAAAACTACTCGAGATAAGTCGTTTATTTTGGGCATATAATCACTGCGGAGGGTGCAAGGACCAATCCTGACAAAATCAATGCTGTCAAAGAAATTTACAGAAAGCAAAATGTTCATCAACATTTAGCACAATTTTTACATAAATCGGTTTCTTAGCGACCAAAAATATTGTCAGAGTTTCCATCCTGACACCATCGGCAAGATCAAAAAACGTTCTTTTCAACTATGTTTGAACGGAATCCTCAGCAAATCCTTCATATTTATTTTTTTAAATACATCAAAATTTGCATTCTTTAGGTTATATAATATGTATATCGTCACATCCAAAAACTTAAATCAGCACAATTCTTAAAAATTTGCGTGCCATCGCATGCTAACAAAAATTCTCTAAATCAATTCTTAATTTAAATTTTGGACATTTTTTAAGCGAAGAACAAACGCATTTTATCGGCTTTCCGTCAATCGATGTTTATCCCTTCTACAATCCGTTCTATGCGACTCAGAGAAGGAATTTAGTTTTAAATATTTTATTTTATTTATTTATTTATTGCTTTGAGGAAAGCGTGTATTATTATTATTTTTGTTTTTTCTTTACGTTTTATTTTCATTTTTTCTTTAGCATGTGTTTGAAGCGCTTATTTATGACCCGCACAGCGCCGTAAAATTTGTTGTAAGTATTATTATAAAACAACCAAAACGTGGAAAGTTCGGAGAAAAACTGCTAGATGTTTATTACCAAAAATAAAAAAAATCACAAATGGAATTTCGAATAATTTTAGTTTCAGCAAGAACATTAGAGGATCGAAAATTATGGCAAAAATATCCTCAAAAGTTTGGCAAACAAATTCCCCTTTACGAAAATATGTTTGCTTCAGCCGTCACATCCAGTGGCATCGTCAAAAGGGGTGGGGAGGTCATACCCGTTAGGAACCAATCGAAAAGAAATGATATTTGGAGAAATGGAGAACAAAATATTTGGTTACCAACCTCTCCCCCCCCCCCCCCCCCCGCACCACACCTTTCTGGCGACGCTTCAGGCAACACCTACATATATAATATTTATTTATGTTTCAACAACTAGAATACAACGGGAAATACTGTCAAAATAAACGTATTCATCATTTATTTTCGCAGTATTTTACGCTGTGTTCTGGTTATTTATTACCAGTATACGAAGGAAGTCAATATTTACTGAACTCCGACTCCGATTTTGCATATGGCATTACCAATAAGATGGTTGTCATGTGAACCTCTTCACGTTGCGTAGCACGTTGCTTCATGTTGCCGATCATTTCGCAATTCGCATGCAGGTGAATGCATCCTTTTTTATCTGTGATAATTTTTAAAAAACTGCAACTTCTACTCTTCATACCCATCAGCTTTCTGCTTGTTTGTTGAAAAGATTGTCTGAGCCCATTTTATAGTAATTAAATATGTTTCATTCAGTCAAGATGCTAGGCAGAAGAGATCTTAACAGACATTTTAAGTATATAACTTCTGTTCTTTGTAATAGCCGATCAGTTGTGAATCACCGGCTTTGTCCTTTTAAATGCTATAACCGGCAGACAAATACTGTTAATTTTAATAGATTCTTCAGCAATGTGAGTTCAAATAAAAGTAATAAGAACTATATTCCTTTAATTATTGGTGTAGCAGCAGTTGCTGGTGTTGGTGGATATGCTTATTCTACTTTATCGAAAAAATCAGAGAAATCGATAGCGGAGGAGCCTGAAGATTATTTCTACGTACCATTTGTTTATGAAAACTTAGAAGAAGACTTAAAGTCATTAAAAGATTTTGGTCGTATCCCTTATTTATTGATTGGAGCTGGAAGTGCTTCTTTTGCTGCATTTCGTGCTATACGAACCAAAGATCCTACTGCTAAAGTCTTGATGATAGGTGAGGAGCCATTTTTGCCATATATGCGTCCACCCCTATCTAAAGAATTGTGGTTTGACGATAAATCTGATGTAGCGAAAACTTTATCATTCACTCAGTGGAGTGGAAGAGAGAGAAGTGTTTTTTATGAAGCACAAGACTTTTATTTTTCTGTTAAAGAATTGTTGGAAAACAAAAATGGAGGTATATCTGTTATACGGGGTAAAAAAGTCATAAAAATCGACCCAGTTTCACAGTTAGTATTGTTGGATACAGGTGAAGAAATACCTTATGAGAAATGCCTCTATGCCCCAGGTGCAAAACCCAAAAATCTTGATGTATTTGAACAAGCGGAAGAAACTGTTAAAAAGCATGTTACATTATTTCGATCTATTCAAGACTTCCAAAAACTGGACAGGATATCAAGGAATGCCAAGTCAATTGTTATTATTGGTGGAGGATTTTTAGGCAGTGAATTGGCTAGTGGTTTAGCTAAACGGGGTTCATCTACAGGTTTGAACATTACACAAATTTTTCCTGAATCTGGGAACATGGGCAAAGTGCTACCTGAGTATTTAAGCAAATGGACAACAAAAAAGCTTCAAAATGAAGGTGTGGTTATAATGCCAGATGCTACTGTGAAATCAGTTACTAAGAAAGATAAAAACATTGAACTCCTGTTAAGTAATGACGAAGTAGTTTTGGCTGATCATATTGTTGTAGCTGTGGGTGCAGAAGCACGTACAGAAATAGCACAAATCTCTGGACTTGAAGTAGATGATAAACATGGAGGTTTCTTAGTAAATACTGAAATGGAAGCTCGTAAAAATTTATGGATTGCTGGTGATGCATCTTGTTTTTATGATGCTAAATTAGGAAGGCGCAGAGTTGAACATCATGATCATGCTGTTGTTAGTGGGCGTCTAGCTGGAGAAAATATGACTGGTGGTGGAAAGCCTTACTGGCACCAATCGATGTTTTGGTCTGATTTAGGACCTGATATTGGGTATGAAGCTATCGGTATTGTGGACTCATCACTTCCAACTGTTGGAGTCTTTTCTAAAGCTACTGAAAGTGATAGTCCTAAATATGTTGTTGATGCAACAGGAGAAAATATTCGTTCTGAAACGGAAGAGCAAGCAAATATAAAGCCTGCATCTTTAGAAGGCCAAGTACCAAGAGCGCCCAATTCCAGTGATGACTATGGTAAAGGAGTAATATTTTATTTGAGGGACAATATTATTGTTGGTTTAGTATTGTGGAATGTTTTTTCAAAAATGGCCATTGCAAGAAAAATTATAAATGAATCTAGATCCTATGATGATCTAGCAGAAGTTGCTAAGCTTTTTGAATTGCATTCTCCTGAGGAACAAATATAATTTTAGCATGCAACTGAAATGACTAACATAGTTTTCATTACATTCTGCAATTTTGAATAAAATATTGTGCATTTTTTAAATATTCATGAGCTAAACCATTTCCATTCATATCATAAAATGTGATTGAATTATAAAATGAATTTAATGAATATGAGATTTAAATATACTTTGCACTTGACACAAATTAAAATGTATATAAATCTAAGTGACAGGAGAACTAGATTTTCTATAATTGATTTATAACCAATTTTAAGCACACATGTAAGCACAGTAATTTCTTGGTGCAGTTTTTAATATGTTTATTAGACCAATTGATTTTTTTCCTTTATAATCACAGCATAGTAAATGTAAGGTAATTGTAATGATTAATACAGATGCATATTTTATAGTATGATTAGAATCAGTATAGTTTTTATCATTTTATGTTATAATTTTGAAATTTAGTTAATAAAATGTCTCATGATTTCTGAGAGATTATGTATGCATTTCAATTTCCCAATTTTTTTTTCCCGCAAGCTACTGGCTTCTGAACTAAAAAAGTTTACAGCCAATATTTCAGGCATATGCATAAATAAATGTATTGGATAGGGCATTATGGAATTTAAATCATGATGCATATACTCTGCGATCAAAAATTACAGTAAAATATTTTTTATAAAAGAAATAGCATGTAAGGTTTTAATTTTATTAACCATTTGAAAACATTTTTATCTGAATTTTGACATTCACAAGACAGGGATTAAGCTGTGGTCACTTTTCGCAAAATGCAATGAGTTAATCCAAAATGCAAGAGAAAATTTAATGTCCGTCGCAAAATAACTATAATGTTTAAATATCAGCAGATTCTGCTGAGGAGTTGATAGTTATTCTTTCCCAATGTTATTTTCTTATTCCTGCACCTGTAGGTGCAATCACCCCTCCCTCTCCACACACTAAAAGGTCCATGGTACTCCATAAAGGAAATAATGATTAGACTTCCCCTATTCAAGTTAAAACTTTGAAACCAGTCAGCTGTGACTCATCGCCCAAGCATTCTCCTCACCCCCAAGACAATAAATATCCCTTAACACATCCATAGACACTGACTATGGGGAGCACAGAGGCACGAGCCCCTACTGAACTTTCCCAGAGAGGGCTTTGCCCCCTCTGAGAAATTTCATGATTTTTTTTTCTAACTTCACATTTTATTAAATACCAGAAAATGAAATTTTCAACTCCTTAAACAGAAAATTAATTGGAAAAAAAATCCTATCAACGTAAATGTCACATTTCAGTTCAGTCTTGTTCACATCTTCCTTGCCATAGGATCATAAACTACCTCGCACACAAACCAAGCTTCACTTTACCCCAGGAAACATGTTTACGCTAATGGCAAAAACACCTGGTTACCAGAACCTTTCCGATTGACCACTAATTCAAAGAGAAACGGAATATTTACAGCCATGGGATTGGTATTTCCAAAAAGTACCAAAGTATGTATTTCCAATAATAACTATGAATAATAACCACAAAGTAGGGATGACTTATTTGCAGTGTTTCTTTCAGACATACATTCCGGAGGGGGAAGGGGGCTTCGCCTTCGGAGACGTTTTATATTAACTTAGTTTCTATTTATGGGATTGCATTTAGATATATTTATATAGGGCAAATAGAAAACTTTCCCTCCCCAAAGTTTTATTCGCCCCTCGGACAATATGTCTTAAAAGAAAGATTGCTTATTTAGTCTACTGTATACCCCAAAGAGCTCTTATCTGTAATTTCACCTTGATTCTAAATATCAGTGCCATCTTTACAGGTGACATTGTATAATAGTATTTGTTTGAAACTGTAAACCCACCAGGTAGATTCATTCCTGTGAGCACCGGACATTTGGCAGTCAACAGTACCAAGTCGTTGAGACCAAAGAGCTAAAGTTATAAATTATGAGAAAATAAAAAATATCGGATTCGTAGGAACTTCGTGGAAAAATGGTTGCATTTTGTAGGAGGACTTGGCATATATTCAAATGGTGTAGTCTCAGATGAGTGATGTTTGTAGTGTTAAAAGCAGTGTGATGTTTTGATTCTGTTAATAAAGGTTTCATTTTGTTTTGTGATAAAAAAATAACATGATATTTTTGTGCTATTCGTAAAGGTTAAATTTCGATTTGTAATTAAAAAAACATACTTATTTCTAATGGATAAATTTAAATTAGAGCAGCAAAAAATTTTTTTTTTTGCATCAGAAATCCCCAAACTGCTAAAAGACCTGCATATTATACATTATAAAGCAGGTAGATTTTGATTTAAGCGCAACATTATCTGCTAAGTATATATATCATAATGGCTCTGCGCATCACATTCTGTAAAATTGTACTGATAAGTATTTTTGAATTAAATAATGCAACTACATTAGATCTTTCTATAAAGGGCTTGGTGAAATATGACGATGCTATAATTTTTCCAAACATTGCTGTATACAGTTAGGTGTTATTTGATGGAAAAATCCCAGTTTGGCAAAAAGTGTCGCTAGTCATGTTGTTGCTCCAAACCCCTTCATTTACATGTTCATGTTTTCTTAATGAAACTTGTATATACATATCTTACTCACACATCTGATGGCATGGACATCTAGATTTATATACATTTATATGTGATGAAATCTTACGGTTTCGTTACATATCCTAACTCCAATTTTTTATTTAATTGTTTTACAACTTTATCATATTTTACTCTCAATAGGGGTGGGTCAGGCCTGTATACTAGCTCCAAGATTAGCCCTGGAAAAACGAGGCATGATCGTCCCTTTTGGTCCCATACACATTATTGATAAGGAAATAATTAAATGCAATGGGTCTGGCCCACCGGGAAATCTCTAGAGAATCCACCGGCTATATCTGGATTTGGCGAGAGTAATCAACAATATGCTGAAGAGCATAACATGATGGATTCTTGCTTGGGAGCTACAAGGCCCCTCAACTTTCAACCCCAAAATACTTCTCGAAGAGAGAAAATGCAATGCGTAGATGATGGTATCTAATATGTCTACAAAGGAGTGAGTTCAGGGTGCAACAACCCCATGGTTAGCATGCGGGGATTGCACTCGGGTAACCCCAGTTCGATTCCTGCCTCTGCTCAAACTGCCATCGTGCTCATGTGGAGTACTATCACGTTAAACATATGGGTACATAAGTCCTTCCTTGAGGTTGGTGGTAGGGAAAGAAGGGTACGGTCCCTGTGGATGCCCCCCCCCCCCCCACTGGATTTCGGTCTAAATTAGTTGGCACTTCTTAGCCATCCAAACTGATACACCTTCAGGTAGATCGGAAAGTTTGGGTCGAAGAAAAAGGGATTGAGTTCAGGAGTCAAAGAGTTCAAGTTTTATAACTGGTAAACTAGAGGGGCGCAGCCCTAAAAATATTTATCGTATAATAAATGAAACTGCTGATTTCATTCTTTCAACCTAGCCTGTCCGACCTACTTGAAAGTGTAAAGTATCTGTTTAAACCGCCGGGACAGTGCCACCTAATTTAGACTTGAACCCAGTGGGAGCGATATCCACAGGGACCGAACCATCCTTTCTTTGCTACCAACCGCTTGAAAGAACTTTAAACCCACAAATTTAACGTGCTCGTTCTTCGCATGAACACAGGGACAGTTTAGGCAAAGCCAGAAAGTGAACTCTGGTCTTCCGAGTACAATCCTTGTGCCTTAACCACTGGGTTATTCAAATCCAAAACTGCTTCTTATAAGACAATAACTTACAAAACTTCCTTGAGGAATGAATATATATGTCAGTAATATGACTACAGTTGCTTTGATGACATTATAAGTCCCCATTTTCCAGACAAAATAACAGTATGCACCCTTAACAACCACCAAGAATGAACTGCAGTTCGTTCTTGGTGGCTGTTATTGGCACATACTGTTCTTTTGGCCTGAAATAGGGGCGTATAATACCATCCTCGAAACAATTGTAGTCACCTAACTGACATGTTTACTTTCTTCAAGTAAGTAAGTTATTATATCTTAATTGGCTTTGTGAATCTTTTGTATAACTTTATCAGATTGTGCCTCTTCTGAGATTTTGAAAACGTGGCACCTATGAACACATCACACCAAATCAGAACACTGATGAAAAGAAGAGTGCATGTTAAAGGCTGCTCGCAACCCCACGTGTCACAGTTACCTATAAATTCATTATTAAGAAATGCAATCCCATGAAACTTTCTTTTGACTTCAGAATAATCTGCTTTCCCAAGTGCTTTTATAGTCTTACTTTTATTTTGATTGAACATTTGGTGTAAACAAACAGCAATGTTTTGATTTGGCATGTAGCTGAATAAGGAAATACTAGTTTCGTATATTTGATCCTGAATGGTTGAAAATAATTTTTTTTTTCGTTCTCAGTCTCCACAGTACTGAAGTAAAACATAAATATATAAAGAAAACAGAGTTTGTTTTTGTAATTACTCTTGAATATTAGGCTTATTATAAAATTCTATATGTGAAAAATATTTAACATTACTTTGTTTAGGATTTAAAACAAAGTTCATCTGCCTTCTTCCTTTAAAACGATGTGGATTTTATGAAATCGGACGGGCTGATTGTGAAACAAATGCCCTCCCCATGGTTAGCAGGAAAGACATTGAAGAAATGGGTATCACAGAATGAGGGTCCCAGAACAAGACAAAGAGAAACACAGTCAAAATTTCTCAAGTGAAGTATCTGAATTCTTTGTCAAATGAAGTAGTCGTTACCCTCTCTACTCTTCCCATAACAGCTGTTAAGTGTTCCGTTTTTTAGTCTTGTTCTGGGAATTCGATTTTAGATCAAAATAGTCTAATTTTTCATCTCTATAACATTTGTAATTTTTTTATGCAAATCTGCATTTTTATTTTTTTTCATCTGCATAAGGGTAACTATAGGTCACAGATTAACATATACAGATATTTCACTCGACCTCAGCGCCCTCAACCGCCAACCAAAATATCAAGGTTGGCAGGCTTGGCGATGGTCTGTGACGGTTTTCGCCAAGACGTTCTGCTAATATAACCCTATTTGGCACTAAACGAAACACTTGGAACTTAGAACTTTGTTGCTTTGTTCTATCATCGCATGCACATCGCATGTTGTTTACACGTTTTAAACATACTTTCGCTGCTAAAAGAAAAGGAATTACATTTAAAAGGTATGTAATTTATTTTTATTTAAATAAAACATTGTGTTATCTATCCCATATTTCATCTTATGCACGTGTTCATCATAAGAAATTGGTGCAGTAGATTAAATTCTAAGAAACAATGGCATTATTAGTTAAAAAACCTTTTCCGCATTTATATAAAATGTATAAAAATTGATATTTAGATAGCTTTTTCTAGAGAAAGTTGAATATAATATTGGATGTGTATATATTTTACATGCTTTTTACTAACTGACATAATGTGGAAAATAATCCCCCCCCCCCCCCTTCTAATTAACGATTGAGTTCGACACCTTTGATAATGCATTTATGTAAATTTGTTATTTAGTATAAAAAATATTAGTGTATTTAAAAAAAATATATATATATATATGTAATAACAGCATCCCAGAATAAATTAAGAACTAAGCAATAAAAAGCCTAAAAAGTATACTATCTACACGCTAGTATACTTTTTAGGCTGAAAATATTATATAATATTTTAGTCTTTTGGGTATGTTAGCTTGTAATTTTTGGTGTATAATGATTTACGGTGATGCAATGCGTCAATTTTTTTATTTAGTTTATGATTGCATGAATTAAATATATATCTGTGTTTATATATGTAAAGTTAAACATATTACAGATAAAAGTATTTTTAAATGCTGATCATGTTTATAGTTTAAAAAATTATAAAAGTACAGTTCCGTATTTTTTTTTTTTTTTTTTTTTTGGCCGCATTAACATAAAATTGCCAATTGAGCGATAGTCGCCAAATCTAGCAGTCGAGGATGGTTGGCTCATCGAACGCTAGTGTCTATGCGAAATCCTATGTTAACGATGTTGCCATAGGTTCCTATGGGAGTGAACCTTCTGAATATAGTATTCTGTGCTATAGGTCATAAAATCGAAAATAGCTATGTCACGAAATGAGAAACAATTTTGCGATAGAAGTTTTCCCATTTTTTCGTTTGAAAATCCATCTATATAAGAAAACTATTTATCAAACATATTAATGAAATGAACAACTGTTTTCTGAATAACAGTATTAAAATAATAATTGTATATTAGAATTTGATGCATTTGCATTTAAATTTACATATTTTTAAACTTTTAAGCACTCGGCAGTTATGTCATAAAAATTGTGCTATGCCTACAAACATTTATCTTGCCCCTCTACATATTTGACTTTCTCTTTTTGTGAATTTTTCATGTCTTCTCCACCCTCCACCAGCAAAGGAAGCATTGACCACAAGCATGCTGTATAAGCTAAGTGCATTGCGGAGAGCAATTTCTGAAAAAAATTTGTTCGTGTTATGATTTTTTGAGCGACAAAAGTGACTAAATTTCTTTAACAGTTTGCTACAACTTTTTCTAGCATTTTTGCTACAGCATTTAAGCCAGCTTAAACTCTGACAAGATGTATATACTTATTGAAAACGTTTCCTTTATCTTACTTAATAAAGGAAAATATTTGTGTATCTGTAGCGGGAAATCTAAGTGTCGTACAACCATGAAATTTGGTACACATGTACTTAAGGACCTGAATAGGTGCACCTCGGTGTTATTTTTTTAATTCTGAATTTATATTTTATTTATTTTATAGGATCAAATTTAATTTGCAACCGCTAAAAACTCGATAAAATATATGGAGAAAAATGTTCATTCAAGGCGAGGTAGCAAGATCATGGATAAGCATCTATGTTGCAAAATTGGAAATTCCAGATAAATTGTACTTCTTACTTATTAAGATGCATATAGATTTCCATAGAATCGCCTGTTTCATGAGCAGTTCAATATACCATCAATTATGATTCTCATTTTTTGTTTTTGAGGGAATTTGATTTGTGCAATTTTCGGATCAAAACCGTTTTAAATTGTATTCAAATATATTATTTAAGCAACAGGTGCTTATTTAATTATTTATATGTGGTGAATGCTTTAAAACCCTGGCAACGTGGGTAATCATTCTAGTACATGTGATAAACAAGTACTTTTTACATCTTTGAATTCCATTTTTTAAATCAGTTTGTATTTACATTTTAAAACTCTAAAAATTCAAATGTGGTATTGAGAATGATAATTTTAAATGAAACATTAATTTTTAAGATACATGATGTGTTTGATGTCTACATTAAACTGGAGGTTAAATAAAATTCTTTAAGCTTTTAAAGAAATTTTTAAATTACATTTTCATTCTCTAAAAGGTGGACTTGCACTATCATTCAATATATAAAATTAAAAAGCATAAGAAAATACATGAGTTGCCGTCATTTTGTTTCCCCCGTGTATAGACCTTGCTCTATACAAAATTGCATCCTTTTTCACTTTGCTGATTCTACTGCTATACTGGGGAGAAAATGTAGACAGTGTCTACCCAAATAATTTACTATCAAGTACCTTTTACTTTGATCATATGTATTATCCAAAATAAATGTATAAACTATTTTTTGTGTAAATAAATGAGAGTTTCGCTACATCAGGCACTGAACTCAATGCCAGTGATTTTCAGAAGAGACTAATCTCTATCTACCTACATCAGAAAAAAATTCCTTGAAAATGCACATGCAATTTTTGGCTGGGCTACAACAGGTTTTCGATAGACCTGTCTAAGTTACAAGAAAGGAGCTGTTTTTCTAAGTAGTTTTATTTCATAAATATGGTGTTTATTGTCTGAGTCTTCTGGATTTGGAAAGTAATTTAAAAGGTAATAGGAAATTTGATTTAGAGAATTGTTAAATTATAGGGGTTTTGATATTTTTTCAGAGTTAAAAACTCTATGTATAGAATTGATATATACAAAAATATGAGACATTCATCTCAAATAACCAAGTGTTTTAATTAGCGAATTTCACCTTACATTCTTTGATTTTTCATTTATTATTTGCTTCCTTTTTAACACTTTACAACAAAGTTGAAAAGTGTTTATGACTTTGTTCATTCTGTCTGTCTGTCTGTCCGTTAGCACGATAACTGCCGTAAAAATAACTTTGAAAAGGAAGAAGCAGGTGTTTTTCCAGACAATGCGTATCAGTGAACTGTAGGCGTTCGAATATTGCACCTGCTAGCAGGTGCAATGTTTCTGTCGGCGATTTCCCCAAACACTGGCAGAATTTGATTTTCGCACGTTGTTCTTCAAACGCCATTTCCGTTTTCGACGAACGCGAACGACACAGTTCACTGACACGCATTGTCTGAAAAAACCCTGCACTGCGAACCTGCTCCTTCCTTTTCACATCTCGCGTCACATGTGCCTCTACGCCACGGTAAAATAGTTCCCCTCTCCTCCAATTAGAGTTGGAGATATCAGCACAGTCTCCGAACTTTTTGATCCTACCTTTTATATATGGCATTTTCCCCCAGGGAGTCCACTCCAAAAGGGTAGGGTATGGATCTTGGCTCTTTATAGCTCTGGTCCTCCTAACCTGGGAGGTAAATCAATCTGTGGATAAGCGCGGGTGCTTACATTTGTGGCTCTTGAAGTAGGTGCTTCGAGGTGGCGAAGAAGAGCAGTGTCTTTGTGGCCTGTTACCAGATCCGTCGGCAACTGGGGTCGAGTCTCGGCGTGAACCTTCTGGCCTTGCCCGGTGAATGATTCCACTGACTCAAGCTCTCCTGGCTGTGGGTGGATAGCGGATAACCAACCTACTTCCCTCCCTCGTAGTGAGGTAAACTCCCAAATCGCCACGGAGGGTTGCATGAACCTGTACATATATTGCATATTAAGTATATATAACCATACTTGCATATTAAGTATATATAACCATTTTACACGATATCTGTGAGAGTGGCTGCTAAACAGCACCATAGTGACCCACAAGTAACTTATCTACCAAATTTTGTGAAATTTGGTCAATTAATTTTTCAGCTAGAGTGGATACATACATTGATTGCACAGACACATATACAAACCTCATACTTAAAATAGATTTTTCGGGTTCCATAGAGTTCTGGAAATATGTAGATCTGTCGAAAACTTGTGCTGTGTTTTGACACAACTCGAATACTTTCCCTATACATTACCATGCATGGTAGGGAAAGTAAAAAGTCCCTATTTATTCCCATCTGTTATCTTTTATTAATTTCGATATATTGTATGTACTGCTTCCCAAACTAAAACAAATATTTGTTTTCAGCTCCAAGATACTAAAAAATTGGATTTTCTTCACTAATCTGTTCCAAAAATCAGTTTTTCGTTTGAAGAAGCTCTTTGAATTGATAGTGAAAGTCGTATGTTGGACACAGAGTTTTTTTGTTTTTTTACAGTTTAATTGGGACATCTCTATATGCATTATTTGTAGCAAAAATTTAATATTTAACTAATTTCCCTTTAAATAATACAGTTTGATGCATAGGTGAAGAAAGTGGGGGGGGGGGGGGGGAGGTAAATAAAACAGTAATTTTGGTTACACATTTTAAAAGTCTAGTATTTTAATCTCGGTTTTTCTCGTGTATATATAAATAGTGAACAAATGTTTTAGTGTATAAAATATTTGCCATGTATAATTACATTACTAGCACGAGAATGTATTTAAAAAACAAAATCATTAAATATTAACAGTAACTCCTCAGTGAAAATGTCTGGAATTGCCACTGGTATGATGACTTAAAAGTAATACTGTAATGAATAAATTAACTCATTTATTTATTTATTTGAAGAAGAAATTAAAATGTCATGATAAAAGCCCCTCCTTATAAAATTAAATTTTGTTACACATTTTAGAAATCTTATCACTTTTTATTTCAGTTTTTTTCGTAAATATGCAAAAAGTACACAACTGTTTTTGTATATAATTACATTTTAACTAAAAATTTCGTGATGCAAATGAATAAAGAAGCCCAAGTTTTTATAATATTCTTCAACCAAATTTCCTTCTTCTCAACTGTTAAAAAAATTCTATCATACTAACATGAGATTATATCTGGAGATTTTCGATGCCACAAATCAACTGGTGCAAAAATGTTCAAACAGTATCATATTTTTTTTTTATCCCAATAATGTAGTTGGGATAAATGAACTTTGATTTCAGAAGTTAACTATAAATTCTTTCAAACATCCGATTTACTCTGGATTTACAACAAATTGCACCTTGCGCAAAACGTTGATGTAATAATCTGTCAAAATGTTAGTTTCAACTTCTAAATAACTTGAGGGAAATGCAATTCGATGAAACCAAAAAATATATGCTTGTACCCCGTTGAAGGCACCGGACTTCGCTGCAGCCTCATCATATTCTTGACCACGAAGATGCGCAAAGTGTCGATGCCGAACGATCTAATACTGCTCAAAATTAGGTCAAATAGTCATATCCAGATTAAATCCGATGTAGGGACAAAATTCAGAAAATTCGCAAAGCGTTTTCATTTCGGCATTAACAAATCTGGCACATATGGAAACTTGCTCTGTGCCAGATATGTATCCTAAGTTTCATTCAGCGGAACGCCAAAGTACGTAGCATTGTCAACAGCTTGTATCAGCAGAATATCATTAAGAGCTTCTAATATGGATTTTGGACTTGAGATACTTACAAACCGGTCGCTCTAGAGTTACGCGTAGATCGACATCGACTTTTGCTCTATAACGAAGCTCTGCGCGAAAATTTCCTTCATTCGTTTGTCGTTCTTCTGATATAGATATATTACCAGAATCACAATGACCACGAGGTGCCAATTCCTGTCGGCCACATAATAATATTGTTTCAATTTTAGGAACAAGTTTTCTTCTATTTTCCAACATTTGTTTCTGCTTCCCCTGGTTAATTATTCTTTCTACTAGCCGCCTTTGGCGACCAGCCTGTTCGCTACCCTTGAAAATTCTAACCGTGGCAAACTCGCTGGCGCGACCTACCAGAAAGGTGTAATGTAACTAACTATTTGGACGGCCAGGAAGTGCCACCCACTTTAGACCGGAACCCAGTGGGAGAGGCAACCACAGGGACCGTACCCTCCTTCCTCTACCGCCAACCTCTCGGAAGGACTTATGGACCCACATGTTTAACGTGATCGTACTCCGCGTGAACACGGCGGGAATCAAACCCGGGCCTACCGAGTGCAATTCCCACGCGCTAATTTAAATTTTATAATGACCATATGCTAAGCTCTTAACTCCTAACCCCTTTAAGCCCATGTTGGCAAGGTCTGGGTCGCGGGAGCTCTTAACTCCAGGCTCTTAACAAAATGGCGGCATGTTAGATGGTTGTGTTATTTGAGCTCATTTTTGAATGGTGAAAAATATATGAATTAAGGATTTCTTATAGTGAAATTTGTTTGTGAAAGAATCTGTGTTACGTGCCGAGTTGAATAGTATAATCGTTATTCATATAAATAGAAGGATTAAGTATATATTAGTGTTTCTGGATACCGAAAATACGCTGTGTTAAGTGAATTCGTATTGAATATACAATGTGTGTTTAATGGCGACTTAATTACGCAATAGACTTCACTTGAAATTTTTCTTGGTTTTTGCGAGGTCTTTAGAAGAGGATATATGTCCATACATTGGTTATTAAGGTATGTGATTTACATTAAAAAATCCCAAATATTCTAAAGTTGTTTAATATAGAAGGATATTATATAAAAACTGACTGCTTTTGAAGTTATTGGGCCTGACCCTGTTTTCTGCAGGACAGATTTTTGAATTGCTCAAGATCTATAAGTACTAAAAATATAAATAGACGACCTCTGGGACTTACTTGAATACTATATTATAAGTTAGACATCTGAAGATTCATTTGTATATTTATTAAGAATATTTTTTAATTTGATGACGTTCAGTGCCTTGTTGTTTGAACTATCGCCACTTTCCATCCTGACGACTTCGTGCCTCCTTATGGGAACTTCTATGGCGTGAACTCTGGATTTTTCCCTGGATTTTCTCCTACATTGAATTATTGTTGTTATTGAAATACTCCAAAAAATTGTAATAATTATACTTAATGGCTTTGTTATTTTTTATTAATTATTAACAGGTTGGGGGGAAAATATTGACTTTGAATGTTTTGCTGCAGAATAGTCTTTTTTTATAACTTGAATTGCAATATAGTTAAAAATATTGAAATTAAAGTTTTGACTTCTAGATCCCCTTTAAGTGCTGTTATATTAGGTTTGATATTTGGAAAATCATTTGCATATTTATTATAAATATTTTCAATATTGATGACGTACAATGCATTCCTATTTGATCTATCTTCGACTTCCATCCTGCCGGCTCGTACCTCCTTATGAGAACTTTAATAGTATGGATTTTGAAATTTTTCTTTGGTATTATTCTTACATTGAATTATTGATATCTTGTTATAGAGAGGTTTATGTTATTACTGAAATGTTTTAAAAAATAGTAAAAATTATACTGTATATAATAACATAGTTACTTAGTATGAACTGTTATTAAATTAAGAGAAAATTGTCTATTAGCGATTTGCTGCACAATAGCCTTTTCTTTAACTTGGATTGCTATATGGTTAAAATTATAATTTTTGGATATCTGATTCCTTGGGGACCTCTGGATTATATATTAACTTTTACGTTGTGATAATCCAAATAAATCATTTTAATTAATTATTGTAAGTGTTATTGACATCAGATCTCTGATAATGCAATATACAGTGATCTGTTTATTTACCATGTGTTCCTTGGCGAGAGAATAAGATGAAGAGGGTTTGTAACCTAACTTTGTAGCCGAGTATATTATCGAACTTTGTATGTAAACTATCCTTGCCTTTTCCTTAAAACTGAGGGACTGTAGCTATCTTGGTCATTGATTTTGAACGTACGTGGACTTGGAATTGACGTCACTTTTATAGGCCTGTTATTTGTCTTTGGGTATTTTGATGTCGTGATATATTTTCGGGCCTGAATTATTCTGTCTGAGTGATTATAAATTTGTTATATAGTGATATACTTTGATATATATTTTGATATTAATTGTTATGTATACTACAAAAATATCTTTAATATATGCTCCTGAGTTGGATGACTTGGCAAATAAGGTTAAATACTTGGAGAGGGTACGTTGCAGGTACTTTGGAGATGGGACCCTTAATTATTGGTTTCCATTTAGGGAAATGTATTCGATAGTTGGGACTCTGCCGCAATTTTGCCATGAAAAAAGGACCTCGCACTTTGCCCGGCCTTTGCAGGCGTTATTGGTGACAAAATATTTTAATCCACTCCTGGATGTTTTATTGAAAGCCATCCGAGATGCGATGGTTATTGCCGCGCAATTTGACTTTGAGGGACAGGTTAAATTACATCAGATGGAGGATGGTGTTACCGAGGGCTCCGGGTAAGGCCCTAGTTCTCTGGAATTCCTTGAGTCCCAATTATTGGAGCTCAGTAAGTCTTTTCCGGTGTTCAGGCCAGATAGCCCAAAACAGGAAACTGAAATTAATAAACTTAGAGAGGAATTGAAAAAGAGAGTCACAGTTGCGGAACTTCAGGGCTAGAGTAAGAGAATTGGAAAGTAGAGAGGCTAGAGTTTGGGAGGATATTTCTGCCCTTGAGGATTTCACTGTGGAATCCTTAACCCTTTCGGGACGGCGGCATTCCGGAGCTGTCGCGGCCCAAAGGACGACGCACTTCGCTTCCGAACTGGTCGAAAAAGACGGCGCATTTTTTGCGCTAAGCCTAACTCTCGAAAAAAATTCACTAAAAATCACCTATTCAACACAGAAATCTACATTTTACAGGAATAAAAGAAATATTTATGTTCTATTTGATGTATAATTTTCATACAAATCTGAATACAAAATACTCGTTAGTTGCTCCCATTCTTTTATCCGAAATAAACGAATAATTTCACTGCCTCTAAAACCCAAACAAAAAAAATACTCTCTTATATTCCTATGATTCACCAACGAAATCATAACGCTGAAATAAAAATAAAAACCGAAACTCAATTATAAAATTGTTGATGCTACGAGAATTGCTCTGTTTGTTTATGTTACAAAATGATTTTCACCGCTCCAAATGGAGAAATAATTCATTCGATCCTCTTCTACCAAGGTCATGCCTCTGCAAAATGCATTGAAGTTAGTTCCATGGACAAGTAACGCCATCTAGTTCACAAATTAAAACGTTCTGCGTACTGGCACTTATGCGTGCCACTATCCGCTTGCGGTAAAATTTCCTCTGGCCCGAGTGAGTGCCGCTCGTCCTTGAATGCATGTTCGCATCTGGCACCTATGCGTGCCGTTCGTCGCGAAAGGGATAAAGCATAGGGTATTAGATCAAGATAGGTTAATTAAAGAATTGGAATCGAAAGTGATAAATATGAAGACCCTGGAAAATGAACTTAAGAAATTGAGGCAACACGGTGGAGTTGAAGTAAATAAGAAGGTTGTTAAATTAAAATCGGATTTGGATAAGACGGAGGTACTTCTGGAGAAAACTAAGAAAGAATTGTCGGAGGTTAGGGACCAATTGAAAAGGACTGAGAAGATACATTTGGGGTCATTGGAGCAGAGATCAGCGGAAGAGATTGCTTTGATAGAGGCTGAACTTAATAAGAAAACCTCCCTTCTTAAAGAGGAACAAGTTATGATTGGGGATTTAAATAAGGAACTGACACACGGTTCGGTTATACGGGAAGGGCTACAAATTAAGATCCAGAATCGGGAGACCCAAATTCGGGATTTGGAGGTTAGATTGGAAGCAGCATCTAAGTCGTTAAACACGACCGAAAAAGTGTCGATGACTATCGATCCCAGGCTAGTTGAAGCCTTGGAGAAAGCTGAGGATCTTCAGGCGGAAGTAATGAGGATACGTCAAGATAAAAGTGTCGAAATTAATAATAAAATAGTTACACTTCATTCCGTTTAGGCAACTAAAGATGAATTGGTGAGAAAATCACGGTTGGAGGTTGTTGATATTCAATCGAGGCTGGAGGATTGTAGGAAAGGTCTTGAAGAATCAAATAGGTTACTGACCATTGCAAATCTCTCCATGTGTTCGGTAGAAAAACTGTATTTATGATATACTAAAACATTCTATCATTCAAAACTTGTAAAGTACCTAAAAACTGAAAGTCATTCTAAAAATAAACTGAAAGTGGACCTATTGACCAGTTACCCTACGTGTACAAATATGTACTCTTGTAAAATATTAAAAAATGGCACTTTCCTAAAAATATAAAACATGCATTAAAGTAAAAGAGAGAGAGAACACGAATTTTAGGTTTTCAAAATCTAACGTTTATTAAAATTTTAAACTTCACTTTTAAAATAATTTTTAAAATATTTTACATCTCATTAACTAAACAAATCAAATAAACAACTTAAATAAATAAATAAAAGGAATGGCCGGTCGTATAGTGGTAGAAAAACGTTAGAATATTAAATTTTAAAGTTAACAATATTAAACTTATTCAATTATTTGTCGAAACTAGAATTTTAGATAAAAAAACATAAGTTAGCCAAAAGGGAATTTAGAACAAAATTTAAAAGATAACCACAGGTTCAGATGACCTAAAGTATATAAGTCTAAAGGGGTCTTATTCTACTAACACAATTAAACTGAAAACAATTGGAATATAAACATATTTTAACTATTGAGAGATATAATTAGCAAAGGTTTCACCAAATGCTCCAAGGAACTGCAAGGATCAGCAGGAAGGAACTTCACAGGGAAAAGTCACCAAAGATCCCAAGGAACACCTCTTAAAACGCAGAACACAGCAAAGGAGAATTATGTCCATCTCTAGAGAGGAAAATCCTTAACCGGATCCTTTTTCCAAGGGGATATTTCCAAACAGGATGTTTAGTAACGATGGAATTAAGCGATTTCTTCCAAACAGTGGTAGCTGACTTTTGGCATCAGAACAGAATACAGACCATATGTCCGTCTTACTTTTCGGAAATGAGCATTCCATCCATCATAAGCAGAGCTACACTGCTTGACAAGATAAATAAACTCTTAATTGGCCGGTAAGGATTCCTCGGCCGACATCGTAAACAGCTGGGAACACGGTGGATTACTAATTAAATGACTGAAGAGGCAAGAAATCAAAACATCCAGTCTGTATAGACACAACAATTCTCAGCCATCAGACGCAACAGTTTCAACAGCTCTTGAATGTTTAGATTAAAATTCGAATAATAAATAAACAGAGCACAATTAATGGGCCGGGAATAAAACAAAAAGAACTTTCGTTCCTCAGAACGCTCGCCGGATTCGAACTACGGCTCGCGCCGAAGCGCTGAAAACAACAACTTTAACAGATCACATCTTAGGTTCCAATCAATAAACAGAAGAGCGAAAAAACGCGCGATTTTGCTTATATACTGCGAAACATCGCTGCCACAGATTGTAAACAAAATTATCGATGAACGATAAAATAATTAATGACAGACGATTTTAATATTACGGTCAACCAATTAAAAACTCGAAATTTTAAAGAAGAGCAATGGAATTTCGGAGCAGACGAAAATTAAAAAGAAATGAAGTGAAACGATTTGGAAATATACGAATTCGGCAATAATTTAAATATGGACGATTCTGAAATATTTAAAAAGCTGAAAATAGAATAAAACTGTAAAATTGCGATGAATTAACCAATTTTTAACCGAGAGCAATAAATTTGGAATCAAATCAAAGGGAATAAAAAGGGCAATAAATGGAATCACAAATTAGCCAATTTAAATAAATTTAAATTGCTAAAACCTAAAAAGAACGAACTTTTGCCGTTTTTAAAACAAAACCTATGGAATAGAACATATTTGGAACAGAAGAATAACAAAACCTAAACAATCGGAAAATGGAGAGTGACTATGTAAATAAGACCCCTGAACACGTTTAAACCAAAAGCAAAAATTTCTAAAATTATTAAATATCCAAAAGTATAACCCAACACATGGAGAAAGCTCAAGGCCCTCTGGATGTTGATCTCACCACGGTCCTTCTTAAAGACAAGATGGCTGAAATTGATACTTTGCATAGAGAAATGGGAGATAAACTGGATCTTAAAGACAAACAATTAAGGGAGGCTCGATCCAAACTGGTGGAACTTAATGGACAGTTGGCTGAACATAGCGAAGCAATTAGGATTTAGAAGGAGGAATTGTCTATTCTTCGAATGGAAAACCGGAATAAGAGTACATTGATAAAGGAGTCTAAAGATATTATTAAAGAGATGGGAGCTCGATTAGGAGAATTTAATTCTTCTGGATTATCAGAGAATAAGAATAAACTAATAGGCTCCCAACTTGGGGAAAATTTCCCAAGATCTGAAGTTTATTAAAGATAAATTAGACACTCGAGAGGTTGAAACTCTTTCCCTTATTAGGGAAATGAAGGAGGTAACTAAAAGAAAACAACTCCCTGGTTTGTCAGGGGAGGGTTTTGTTCCTCCCGCTGTCTCCGAACTGCCCTCTCAGAGGCCTTGCTCCGGGACTCTTATAGTTAAACCGGTTATTGGTTCATCAATGGAAGATTCACGGAAGCTCTTTGGTGACATTGCTGCATTGCCGAAGAAATTAGGTGTAGGGGTTAATAGGTTTATACCACTCCCTGGTGGTAAAGTTATCCTGGAAATACCAAATGCTCAATCGGCAAGGAGGATGCAAGATAAACTTGAGAACAGTCCCGCGATCAAGAGGAATTTTATAGTCGAAAAGTCTGTTAGAAGGCTCCCAAAGATCATTTTCTTTAATGTCCCTAAGGAGATGGACTCGGATTTTTTTTTGTGGAAAGTCTGGAGGACCAAAACTCCTGTTTTCCTGTTTTCAGGGGCAAACAGGTTCTCTTCTATTTAAATTCAAGATCAAGTCTAAAACTGGTTATCATATGGTATATGATGTTAAACCTGCTATTTTTTGAGTTATTAATTCCCAAAAGTATGTTTATCTGGGATGGCACCGTATATGGTGTAGGGAGTTCTTCACAGTCCTCCAATGTTCTGGATGCTGTAAACTTGGACATACCCGGGGCCGCTGTCCACTTGGGAAGAGCAGCCGATGTGTTCGATGTTCCCGGGATCACCTAACGGCTGATTGTAATAAGAGTTTTGTCTGTGTCAACTGTATGGATTTTAATGAAAGAACTGGGGGTAAACGGCCAACCAACCATTTTTGCAGGGACAGGAATTGTTCCTCTTTTAAAAAAGAATTAGTTACGCATATTAAACACATTGACTATGGGTACTCGGAAACCCTTGTTTAAGGAATTTTATTTTATTAGAGGTTGGTTTATTGATGCTGTTCTTATTGTATATTTGACTCAATGATAGATTTGTTTATTGGTACAAGGGATTAAAGTGTTTATATGGAATTGATATATATTTTTACGATAATACTGTTAAGATTAATTTAGATTTGATAGTTAATAGTGAATATTTTTGTTTCTTGGTGATCCCCTAGGATAGCGGGTTTTGTTAATTTGGTTTTTTATTAAAGAATATTTTTCTAAGATGGGTGGTATTATTTTATAATATTATATTATAGACCGTCAGGTATCTATATGTTGGTTTGCGGGAAGATCATTATTTTAATAGTTTGGGGGGCATTGATTTTTTGAATTGGTCTTTTAGAGGAGTTGTTATTTTGAGATTGTTTAATGAGTTGGTGCATATATAATGGTGGAATTATAATTAATTATTGTTTTGTTTAGTTTAGTTAGTAAATGTTTGGCAAGTAAATGTTTCCGTTACTTTCTTTCAGTTTGTGAAACCTTTCTTCACCATAAGACAAAGTTCCTACGAATTGACTTCGACACCAGCTCCGCTTGCAAATAATACGCAATATTTGCAATAATTTTTTCGCATCATTTTTTTTCGTTGAATAAACTAAATAGGGAAAACACTTCAGCCAATGATGTTGAAAACAAAGCACATAGTTTTTTTTCACTACTTTGGGCAGACTGTACGTACTCTGTAGCAGAAAAGATAAAATATTCAGGTGATATCCATATTGTTGAGAACGTGTAATATCATACCACCTCAAACTTGAGGTGGTAATGGTAATATTCCCTTTCTTCTGGAGTCTTTCGTCTTTTTCTCCTCAGACCAGACGTCTCCATCGGGGTGTTTTCTCCAGAAGGCACTGGTAGTTCATGCATGTTCAAGGATTCTCAAAACATAAATATTCATCGCACATAGTATAAAATGTTATTAATTCTATCAACTGAAAACTAAAATTCTGATGTGGGCAGCACATGAATTTCCCTACAGACTCAGATTCTCTTTATTTCTTTAATAATTTATTAAATTCAGTTTAATTGCACAAAATAATACACATAATTATTTGAAATTGCACTGAATTTGCATCTTTAGTTCAATTTTCATTTGGTAACCTGATGTATTTGCAAAGTCAACATAGTAAAAATGGATATTACATATAAAACAAGTACCTAATTGATACATTTGAACATATATAGTCTTATATTTTAGATTTTGACAAGCTATTTCGCAAAAAGGCAGGATATTTTTTCTCGAACCATACCAAAATCTAATCAGCAACAGGATAACTCACAAGTGATTTATCCACCAAATTGTGTGAAATTTGGTTAATTAGCTTTTCAGCTAGACTGGATACATATAATTTTTACGGATCATTGCGCAGAAAAAAAAGGCAGATTTATCTATTCTGAATCGTACCAAAACCAGGGTAGCCCACACGTGACTCACTTATGAAATTTAGTCCGTTAGATTTTGAGTTAGAGCGAATACATGCATTGCACAGACATATATACACACAGACGTCATGTTCAAAATAGTTTTTTTCATATTTTAAATGTTCCAAAACGTATAGATCAGTCGAAAGAAAGGGGAAGTAGAAAAGGGTACAGTTGTCGGTATTATAATACGTCATATTAGAAGTAAAATTAACAACAACTGTACTCTTTTCTTATGAACCATCACATATATAGACCTTAATTTAATGCCAAGTGTGAATTCTCTATAACTAATTAAATTTATACTTTGAAAATTATTACAAAATATCTCCCTCAAGATTAATCTAGAAAAACAAACACTAAATAAAATAATTTTGGTTTTTAAACTAGTTTTTTTGGCGATGAACATGAATTTATGAAAAAAGATTGACTACAAATGCATTTATTGTAAGATACCCTACATTAGAGAAATTATTACTTTCATCATTGCCACTACAACTCATGCAGGAGCAATACAAGTTTGTATCCAATTTAAATGTAATCCGCTATGTTTTTTTTTTTTTACAACTGTATCATTGTATGTAAATCAACGTATTTTGGGTCCTTCAATCAATCTGAATCTAAATAGAGAAATTCAGGTCAAGTCGTTCATGATTTTCCCTCTATAGCTGAATATTCTCTGTCACCGGAAGATTTTTCTTTCATGAGTTAGTTAAAACCAGAGCATCTTATAAATTTTATTTAAATATGAATTGAGATATTCATCATTTTCTTTATGCCTAGCAAGGGAGTAAGTATGTCCTTCCAGCTTATTTTACACCACCTGGATCAAAATTAGTATTGTTTTAATATAGCAAAAACATGTTGAAAAAAATCTTTGTACTTTTTGGGGAGGGGCAGTCTCTACATCCATTACGAAAAACCCCCATTTGATTTTATTGCAAATCAGAAAAATCATAATGGATTTAATTTTAAAATTTCAGTGTTTCGTTTATAATTTCGTATGAGATGATGAAACTAGCTATTCAAAGGAATGGAATCATGTAAACTAAACAATAAATAGTGTTACTGAACCAGTTTTGTTAATATTAGATTTCATCAGCAGTGAATAATAACAATGTTAATGGCCGTTAATAAGCATTAGCAGTTTACTTAAAATATTCTCATTCTAGTAATCTAATGAAATGTATGGCATATTAAATAATTATATAGAAAAGTACTTATTTGTATATTCACGACAAAACTGTAACCAGAACTGTACCAGATTTTTAAAATGTGGGTAAAAAGTCAGTTTATCGTATTTGAAATAAGTTAAATAAATGTTTTACTTGATATAGTAACCAATTTTCTCAGTTCTAAGAATAGTCACATTTAGCATGTAAACGTCATATGTTGATTATCAGAGATTTTTTTAACACTAATCACTATATTTATAACTAGTCTGAAATATAAATTAAAAAGTTGAGAATTTTCCTTTGGTAAAAATATCTAATATGAGAAAAGTGTAGGATTGGTTATATTAGTGATTGAGTCCAAAGAGTCTCATTTGCATTGTAAAACAGTAAATTTTGATTGATAACATATTTAAAAGTATCCATTAAAGTATCATGCCCATGTGATCATAAATATTTTCGTTGCTTACAGTAAACTCAATTTGAATTTTTCACTCGAAGGATATGATGAAAACGCAAAGAAACATTATGTGGAAATATATATAAATAAAAGTAAACGCTTCGATTATAAAATACAAATAATCACAAACAACTGCACTCAAAAAACTAAAAAAGTAAATAATTATTTTAGTCTTAAAAGTGCAATAGTTCGTTATTAACGTTAGGTATATGATGGATGTCAAAAATGAATATATTCAGAATTATACTTACGTTAACACCTAATAAGTTGGTGATTTCTTATAAAATACTCAAAATACATATTTATCAGTTACGAAATGAGTACAACAATGCTTGCGATTCCGCTATTGCAATGCAATCAAAATCTGCGGCGAGACCACAACTGTGGGCAAGCGCAAGGCAATGACATTGGTGCGTTATTTGGGTCACAGAATACTATATTCAGAAGGTTCACTCCCATAGGACCCTATGGCAACATTTTTAACATGGGATGTTGCATAGACACTAGAGCTCGTGAGTTGGACCAACTGAACTACGATGCGTCTGCCAGATTTGGCGCGTTACCCCTCGCTTGGCGATTTTTTTTTTAAACGGGAGGGGAACAAAATGTTGAGGACTGTACTTTTATAATTTTTGAAACTATAGAAAGGATCAGGATTTAAAAATACATTCATCTGCAACATAAATATATTCATTAATTTAAGAATATTTAAATAAACATAGTTATATATTTAATTCAAATAATCATAAAGTAGATTAAAAAATAGACACATTGTATTGTATCACTATAAAACATAATGCACAAAAAATTACAAGCTAACATACTCAAAAGACTGAAATATTATATAATATTTTCAGTCTAAAAAGTATGCTAGCGTGTTGATCGTTAATTACTTGATCCTTAATTTATTCTGGGATACTGATAATAGACTTTCTTTTTTAAATATAAAAATATTCATATAGTAAATATCAAATTTACATAAATGCACTATCGAAGTTGTAGAACTCAATCATTAATTACCCGAGGGGGGGGGATTTTCCACCATAAGGTACTTAATAAAAATTTTACATAAATATATATACATACTATATCACATTCAACTAAGAAAAAGCTATCCAAATATCAATTATTTCACATTTTATAAAAATACGGAAAATATTTTTTAACTAATTATACCACTACCTCTTAAAATTTAGTCTAATCCGGCAGTAATAACACAGCACTAATTTCGTATGAACACATGTATACTTATATGAACACGTGTATACTTATGAACACGTGTATACTTAATGAACACGCATATAGGATGGTGATAACTAAAATTATTTCAATTTTAATAAACATACATTACATACCCTGTAACGCAACCAGTTTTCTTTTATCAATCCATTTCTATGAAATGATCTAAACACTTAACAAATAATCCTTTTTCACGTTACTCAAACCACGCTAGTCTGTTGTTCTAAGTTTTCGCCGAGCGAAATAGGGTTATATAACATTGAAAATCGTCTTGGACCCAAACCAGACGATCGCCAAGAGCGCGCCAACCCTATGTTTGGTCTATCTCTAATGGCCGCAGCGAAAACGAAACTATCGAGAGTGACAGGTCTGTATAATAGTCTGTGATTTGGGTTTTCGCCAAGGGCCGATGTCCGTGCCACCTGGTGGCACCCTGGGTTCTGTACGCACCACCAATCCTCAATACGCATCCCTTTTACATATTTTTCCGATTTTAATTTAATATTACCTGGTTTACCTGATTTGGAAATAGAGGGGATACTAAAAAAAGAGACAGAATCTCCATCACCTCGATTACCACATCTCAAAGAGCACAAAAGTTTAGCATATTTATAAATTTGTCCTTAAAATCTCACGCTTTTCTCACAAAATCAAATGGATCAAGCCAAAGAATGATCACGCGGTGTCTTATGGCGTATTACTCAGGGCAATTTTTATTGCTGAACTTCGGCAATTCCGCCTGTCAATCATACTTTAAGCCCCCTCCTCTTTAACAGGCCCCCTTCTCTCTAATACCGCCGATTTCAGTTCAGAAAGCATTCTTTGATGTGCTTTTCGTGTAATTTGAATCTTTTATATCCTAAAGGTGTCTGTAATTTGTTAAAAGTTCAATTATTATTTTTTCATCTTCAGACTTCAGCAAATCCGCCCGGCAGTGATACTCCTTTCTAACAGGCTCTTCCTGTCTAGTGCAGCCGATTTCAGGAAGCATTGTTTAGTGTGTGTTTTCGTTGAATTTGGATCTTTTATATCCCACAGGTGTTTGTAATTTGGTATACGTTCTATTATTTTTTCCCATCTCCAGATCTAACGTGCTTCGAGAGCAGCTTCGATGTGCTTGCATTACAGTCACCATCTTGAATGAAAATGAGGAGAGGAAAGGCGGAGCGGAGTGACGTCCGATTTTATCGTCCTCTGATTGGTTCGCCGCTCAAATTGAGCAATTTTTATTGTCGCGTACGAACGAATTGCGGCAATTCGGCGGCAAGATTTCTTCCCATTGAAATATATGGTGTTGCTGAAAATTGCTGGAAGGAATTGCTCCGTGTAATAACACATTACAAACACTCTTGAAGCAGACGATGAAGAACGTTTGATGTCATGTTGGAAAAAAGCTTTTTCACCTGACGTCACATCGCCAAGCTACCGCCTAGCAACCGGACCTGGTAGTCATATATTGCATGCTCTGCGTTTGAGTCAATTGTAGATATACTGGCGTGTATAGTGTTACAAAATTTTATATTTGTCATTATGCCTACCGCTTGTGGTGTTTTCAGATGCGGAAATCGTTTTGATCGAGACAGCAATTCTTTTTTTAGACTCCCTGTTGTATTAATTAGAGGAAATCAGTGATTAATTAGAGGAAATGATTAGATTACATGGCCATGTCAAATAAGGAATCTATCCCCCCCCCTTCCGAGATACAAATTTTTGGAAATATATTTAAAGATTCATAAAACATTTAAACAATACAATAAAATATTATTTATATATATATATAACCTTTCCAATTACGAGGCATAATCCTGAGATCTTGACTGTGTATACATCTTTCACCCAGCCACAAGTAAGCGGATTAAAAGCTTCTAGACTTTCAAATGCCTTAAATTCGTCAGACGTGCACTTTTCCCGAAAACTAAGTAGTTCATCATATCGAGTTTTGGAAAATCTGATGCACATGTTGTAAATTCACTTTTACACATTGAATAAGGATCTTTGTTTCCTATTGAAGCAATTTTTAGTAAATATCGAGCTTTAGCTCGATCATCCATATCCTGAAAATATTTAGATGACATAATTATTACTTAAAATTTAAATTAATATTTTTGAAGGAACGTACAACGTGTATAGCAATGGCCTATCTATGAGTTGTTTGACTACCAGCAAACGTTGCTAAGGCTCGTTACTAAGAGAGTGCCACGTGGTTGAAATAGCTCGTAAAATCAAGAAAGAGTCGTTCTCATTCTTGAGTAATGTATTTGTATTCATTCATTTCAGTGATGCATCCAATATGGTTGCTTAATTATTTTCTTCCATTTTAATATAAAATACAATCAAAATGAATACAGTTAGTAGGCCTGTTTCAGAAATTATAAAAAACAGAGATGTGGAAGAACCAAAGAAAAGAAGTAGAGAAGACTGGCGCAAAGCTAAAGAACTTGAAGAAGCTAGAAAAGCTGGTAATGCACCTGCTGCTGTAGACGAAGACGGAAAGTATGACTTTTTAATAAAATCATTTTTAAATAATTGTACCTGTAGATAGTTTGTGTATTTATAAAAAAAATCTTAATGTGCCCAATGTTTTGTGTCAGCCATTGAAAATAGTAAAACTTCATTAGAGGACATCATACAGAACAAATAAAATTACTTTAATTTCAAGGTAGGGTAAGTGCTCCAGTATTGTAACAATTTTACAAGTAATTAACAATTGAATGCATTATTTAACAAATAAATGTCGATTTTTCCATTTTGTAAACATTGTTTTGATTATATGTACCATATATTTGGTTAATAGCCTATAATACTGCTCCTCTATATACGAGCTGACTCATCAAGTATGTTAAAGCCCACTGAGGTCGGAAGCGTGGGTTAATTAAAAAGTGGGTTAATCCGGAGAATAACCTGCCACACTTTTAGCTCGCTCACCAAGCGTTCCTATTGCGAGTGCTATACATTGTAATTCGGCAAAAAATTTTGCCAAATTCTTTATATCAAAGCTGTTCCTTCATTTCCAGGAAAATTTTACGATCCACATCTCTACCCTCTTTATTGTAATAATTATTTATTCTTACAAGTTACATTTATAACTAAACATAGAAATTTTTAAGCCTTTAATTTTTAATTAAGTATTTTGCTTTGACATTTAACCATAAAAGTTATTTTAGCCTTAAATACAAAAACCAACAATTCATAATCATAACTAATCCTAAAATTAAACAAATATTGATAACACGACAAACTCTAAAGATTTTTAACTTCTAGTCTAATATGTAAAACAGTTATCTCCAAAACTTTCCCAATATTTCCAGTACTTCTAAGTGCTAAATAAGATTTTAATAGTATTTTGTGCATGTATTGTGGAAGCCCCAGACCGTCCAATTCACCCAAGGACATGAGTAGCTGTGCATGTATTGTACAGGCAGTTTGAACTGGTTCTCACACCTCTCTTGTATTCTTTGTACCTGCGAGGGAGAAGAGCCGCTTGATTAGTCACTTCAATTTGTTTTTTATTTCTAATATATAAAACAAATTGTAATAAGACATAGTATAACTATAATTAAATAAAACATCTTCATAACTTTTTTTAATATATTCAATAACACATTTCCAAATGTTAAGCATATTAGCCTTGTGTCACTAGTATATGCCTGGTGAACAAGAGTTAGCTACCAAAATTGTGTGTGTGTGTGGGGGGGGGGGGGGGGGGAAGTTTAGGAATATCCTAAATAACATGAATTTAAATTCTTTGATGCACATTTCAGAGAATTAAAACTTACAAATCACAGAAGCATGTAGATTATTGTATAATATGAAGAATAGATAACTTTGATTATTATGTATTTTTTTTTTTTTAATATTTATATAAATCATTTTACATAATCCTTTTCTGTTTATTGCTTTTTAGCATGTGATCTGCCGTTTGTTAAACACGACAAGGGCAATAGTGTATTATATTCAAGAATTCAAATTTTCATGCCGATTTGTTGAGATATGTATACCTCCCTTCCTACAAAATATTTACAAATGCCTGATGGGAGGATCCCTCCCATTTTCAATTTAAATTTCAACCCCTGAATATTAGGTATTTTACATCTTCCTTTAGAGGAATTTGCATGTCTTACTATTTTTCTAAATTTGATATGTCAATAGTTTATTTAATTTTATAGTTTAAGAAATGTATTTGTTATTATATATGGTATTTATCTCCTTTATAGGGATATTAATCCTCATTTGCCTCAGTACATTTCATCAGCACCATGGTACTTTGGAGCAAAAACTGCTACATTAAAGCATCAGAGGCCTCAACCTGATAAACAGAAGCAGTTTAACCAAATAAGTGATGACTATGTTCGCGGTCTAAAGGTATGGCTATTATTTTACATTAAAAAATTTGTTTGCTTATTTCAAGAAATTGATATAATATTTATTTCATCTTTTTTAATTAAAGCTTTGAAAAGTATAAATTAATATAGTGCGACTCCAACGAGAAGGCATTTGAGTCACGTGACTTTGGACGAATCCATTAGTTAAATTCAATGACAGGAAGAAACGTACTAGGAAGAACGGGTTTCCAGAATTGGCGCCTTTAGTGCGAATTAATAATGCACAATTTGTGCAGTACGAAAATGATTTATGCAGAACGATAAAGAGCTTTATATGTATAAGTACATTCAGTGTTACTGTTGGGATGTGGTGGAAATGTTTTCTTCATAATAATTAAAATTATATTATAATAAAACAATAATGGTCGTAAATGTTTTGTTAAAATTGAAGAGTTTAGGTTGTAATACTTTTCTTGTAACTTAAACTATTTCATTTAGGAGAAATGCACAATGCGTTTCGTGCGTATGAATGAATGATTCATCTCCTAAAAGGAAAAAACTGATGTGAACAGCACATGCCTTCCCTACAGATTCATATTTATTTTCTTTACTTCTTTTATAATTCATTAATTTGAGTTATATGCACAAACTAGCACGAATAATTATTTGAAATTACACTGAAATTGCAGTTTTAATTCAATTTTTTTCCTGGAAACTTTGTAAAATTACTGAAAAGCTGTGTTTAAAAGTTCCAAAAATTTGTTGGCTGAGATTACACCCCCCCCCCTCCGTAATTTATGGGTTGCTCGCTTGTGTAATAAGACATTTTCTTTAGGAAAGACCCTCGATCCATCTATAAAAGGGGAAAAAATACCTTGACATACACACATCTTTATATTTTTATCATTGTGTATTTTACTTTTTATATAACATTGTTTAATTTCTATAAAATACAAAGAAAACGTTTCAATCTAAATACTTTTGCTGCCATTGAAAATCATTTCAGTAAGTTCTATGAATCACATTTTATACAGTTACATATTTCATAAAGTATTAATATTTGTTAATTCTAAAATAAATTTCAGTAATTTAATTAATTTTAAATATGTTATCTAACCATTTTCCTTGCTTGTGGGCCACTATTCGGACAGTCAGTTCATCATTAGAGATTACATTGCATGGCCATGGAATCTATCCCCCCCCCCCCCCCCCCGAGTTACAAAATTTGGAAAATATAAAAAATAAAAATATATAAAAAAATATCTGTTTTATATTTTTATATATATATTTGTTATTATTTTATAATATTTTATATATAAAATATTTAAAAAATTGTACCGCTGTCGCCCTTCTCGAAATCTGATTCTATACTTTCAGTTGACTCTTGGGAGTCGGCACCTACCACAAAACTGATTTCTTTTATGGTTTCTTCCACTAAATTGTCAATTTCCCAATATTTATTTTCAACTTTTACTGCGTGCTCACAATATTTAATCCACTGCTCCTTTGTAATGCTGGCAAGGGCTGTCGGATGGGGGTGCATAACTTTTCTGAATTTGCTTCAGCCTAAAAAAAAAATCGAGGACTTTGTGGACCACATTTCGTTCCTTGGAACGAATTACTTTTACTTCTACAGACATTTTGTCGATAAAAGCACGGTTCACAAATATCAGATTCTAATTAATTAAATAAACAGACGTTAGAAGCTGGAACAGATGTTAGACATTTTCTTAGTCGCAAGCGCAATGCTAGTAAAGCATTCCAACTATTCTAAATTTCAAGCAATTGGCGAAATACGCACAGCAAATGCGATTGCCAAACAGGTTTCTGCATTTGGCAACCCTTTCACTGTAGTGCACAGATCGTCTGTTTTAGCAGCTTTCTTCCCTATAACGAAATGGACTCATCCAAGGTCATCTGCCAACTCATGGGAGCCGGACTATACAATAAAATAACAAAATATTATTGCAACATAAAATCAATTCACATGTGTGTAAAGGGGTGTGTAGTAAAATTCAAATTAATAATGCATTTTATTCAATCTTGTAAAATGCTCTCTTGAATTTAGTTTAACATTTATTTTTTGACAAATTCCAAAAATAGCATTTTAGCTTGCATTTTTTGATAACTTGGTTTTTCTAATAAAACTTTTTTTTAATAATGTGTAAAGATTTTCATTCATAAAATAACATAAAATAAAAATATGACAGTTTTTAACTGGCTAGAAGCCAAACAAACCTGTTTCAAAGTGAAAGAGAGCAGTCACACAGCAAAGCAGAAAAATATCAGATTGAAAATAACCTCCTTGAAATTTTCAATCAGCTTTACTTATACTAGGGTCACACTGAAATTTTCGAGATAGGGGCAGATGATATGTGCTAGAAAAAAATTATTGGTCGGATATTTAAATTTGAACTCTTTTATGTTTGCAGACGATAGTTTGTGGCAACAATTGCAATTTAGCTATTGTAGAATAAATTTTGAGAGAAAAGAAAATGGAGTTGACACAAGAGCATTATAGAGCTATAATTTTCTATGATTTTAAAGTGGGGCTAAATCAAGAAGAATGTCTTCAATATCTACAATTAGCATATGGAAATGATACCTCATTTCGTGCCACTGTATACAGATGGTTTACAGAGTTTAAAAGTGGTCAAAATTCTCTCCTGAATAAAGAACATACAGGAAGACCTTTGTCAGCTGTAGTCCCCGAAAATGTGTTGGCCATTCAAAAAATATTAATCGATGATAATCGCTGTACCTACCAAATGATACAGAAGGAACTTAACATTGCAGCTATATGTAAAATTATTCATGAAGAACTGCATATGAAAAAATTAGTTTCTCGTTGCATCCCCTATAATTTAACAGATTACCAAAAAGCGGAGCATGCCAGAATCAGTAAAGAAACCCTAAAATTACTTAATGATGGTGGATAGCACATTATTTCTAAAATCATAGCTGGTGATGAAACGTACATACCGTTTTTTGACGTTCTAACACGTCAGGAAAGTAAAGTATGGATCTTTGAAGATGACCCCAAACCAACAATGGTTGTTGTTGAGACCCAGACCGTCTGATCTACCAGAAAGGTGTAAGGTAAATGTTTGGACGGCAGGGATGAGCCACTCAATTTAGACTGGAACTCAGTGGGGGAGGCGTCCACAGGGACCGTACCCTCCTTCCCCTACCACCAACCTCTCGGAAGGACTTACAGACCCACATGTTTAACATGATCGTACTCCACGTGAACAGTTGAATATGGTGGCAGTTTTGGCAGTGGAGGGAATCTAACCCGGACCTACTGAGTGCAATTCCTGCGCACTAACCACTGGGCTATCGTGCCCAAACCAACAATGGTGAAACGAACATGAGCAATGAAAAAAGTAATGTATGCGTGTTCTTCAGAAGTACAGGTTTGGTCAAAGCCATAAAGCTAGAGGAACAGAAGACAGTTACAGCTAACTGGTACACCACTAAGTGTCTTGGGCGCAGCAGCCCATTGGTTAGCACGCTGGAGTTGCACTCGGTAGGCCCGGGTTCGATTCCAGCCACTGCCAAAACTGCCGCCGTGTTCACGCGGAGTACGATCACGTTAAACATGTGGGTCCGTAAGTCCTTCCGAGAGGTTGGTGGTAGGGGAAGGAGGGTACGGTCCCTGTGGATGCCTCCCCCACTGGGTTCCGGTCTAAATTGGGTGGCACTTCCCGGCCGTCCAAACAGTTACCTTACACCTTTCTGGTAGGTCGGACGGTCTGGGTAATAACAACAACAACCACTAAGTGTCTTCCAGAAATTCTTCAGGAAGTGAATGTTAGGAGGCTCATGATTCACTATGACAATGCATCTTCTCATTCAGCAAAAATAAGTCGGATTTTTTGAATAAAAGAACATCAAAGTGATAGAACATCTACCTTATTCTCCTGATAATGTGTGAGTTTTGGCTATATTTTAATCTAAAAAATTTTTTACATGGGTATCGTTTTCATTCCGATGATGAGATTGATAAGGCTATAAAAGCATATTTTTCATCGATTCCAAGAAATGGATGGCTTGAAGCATTTAATATCTTTGGAAAATTTACTTACAAAAGTGCATTGATGTTGGAAGGGAGTACTTTGAGCACTCCTAAGAGTTGCTAAGTTTAACTTGTACCACTTAGCCATATCTCAAAAATTTCAGTGTAGTGTGACCCGCTTAATTGTCAATTATTTTGGGGTTTTTTTTTTTTAAGTTTTTTTTTATAGTTATTGTATCAAGTGTTCAAAAATTTTTATATATATATATATATATATATATATAATAATAGTTTGAAAGTCCAATGAAAGAAAAGTGAGAAGCTGCAACTCGATAAACCTAACTTTCTGAATCACCCACAAAATAAAAGTATAAAACAGCAAATCTTCAATCAAATGGAAAAAAATACAAATTACAAGTCATCAAGTTAAAGAAAATCAACAAATTTCAATGGTATAGAAATGATAATAGAAAAACATAAAAAATCAAGCATTATTGCTATACACGTGGACAAGGGATAGGCCTTAAAAAATGGACTTATTCACTTTGCAAAACTCTTCTTCTGGTTCAAATATTTTGATGCAAGGCGTAAGCAAACACAAAAAATGTATGTTTCTGAAGAAATAGCTGTGACCCTATCACCTTTAACCCTTTTGCGACGAACGGCACGCCCAGGTGCCAGCTGCGAACTTGCATTTAAGGACGAACGGCATGCCCACAGGCCGGAGGAAATTTTTCCCTAAAAGACGACTGACACGTATTGGTGTTTCTACGTGGAACGTTTTAATTTGAATGTTTTTGTCTACTAGATGGCGTTAAATGCCTGTGGAAGCAACTTAAATGTATTTTGTAGATGTTTGACCTTGGCACAAGGAGAATCCAATGAATTATTTCTCCATTTGGAGCGGTGAAACACATGGTTCTGTAAAGTAAACAGAGCACTTCTCGTAGCATCAACAATTTTATAATTGAGTTCCGGGTCTCGTTCTGATTTTGTCTTTTATTGATTTCGTTGTTGAATTAGAGGAATATAAGAGAGTTTTTTTTTTTTGAGTGGGTGGAGGAGGGGGGGGGGGGGTAAAGGAATGTGCGGCAATGAAATGATTAGGTTATTTATGTTCTCATGGAAAGGAAGGCTGGGATTTCGTTAATATATCCCATCGAAAAGGTCCAGATATGGAATAAAAATATATAAATCGTCAGAATCGGAATGAGGCCATAAATGGAATTTCCTTGTGTATACTGGAAAGGACACAGGATTATCAAGCTCTGATGGTGGGTATGGAGAACGCGTTGTGAAAACATTTCTAAGTGAACTTTTAGGAAAAGGATATACTTTGTATTTGGATAAATTTTTTACCTCTCCTGCACTTGCAAAGTATTTGTTGTCTAAGAATACGCATGTATGTGATACAGTTTTAAAAAATCGGAAGGACATGCCAAAGAATTATCCATCTGTACCTAAAACATATATACACTAAAATTTTTAATATTTTGATAAAAGAAAATTTGTATAAAAAATATACATCAAATAGAAAATAAGTATTTCCTTTCTTCCTGAAAAAAGTAGAATGCTGTGTTGAACGGGTGATTTTTAGTGAATTTTTTTCGAGAGTTAGGCTTAGTGCAAAAAAATAGCCGTCTTTTGGGCACATTTCGGAAACGAAGCGCTTCGTCCTTTGGGCCACGGTAGTTTCGGAATGCTGCCGTCCCGAAAGGGTTAAGTTACCAAATCTAGAAAAATTTAAATCTTACAATTTATGATCCAACTGAAATAAATAAAATCCCCTCCACTTCCACATTTTTTTCTGTCTACGGGCCTGATAATAATAGATTATGCATTGTGATAAGTAATTAAAAAAAAATACATGTGCAAGAAATAGTTTTGCACATGTTACTACCTTATGGATAGCTAGCCACCTTAATAAAGCATTAGTCATGTTGTTTTGCAGAGTAACAGAGTCCAAGTTGTTGTAGTCCAGCAGACAGCAAATATTTTTCAAATAAAATTTAACAAGAGCAAACTCTGTTAAAACTCTAAACTATATTTAGAAATAAAGTAGACTATTTTTAAACATTAAAGTAAGCTAGAGTCAAATGTAAAACATAATTACGTAAGGTTTGGAAATGTTCATTTGACACATGCTTTTGCTGCAGTAACATATTTAACTTCATGTTGGTCAACTTGACAGAGAAAGAGTGATGCAAGATACTGCAAGTAATTGTGGGTTAAGGTAAGTGATAGTTATCTAACTCCTGGCAGGCGTTGCACTGTTGATCGCCATTATTACATTTTGAGAAAGAAAATTCAATTCGGTAATTATAAATTCTGTCAATTTCAACATCAAAAATTGTGGTATGTTGCTCATGGTATATGAATCATTATGTATACTATTATAATATGCCTTTTCCAAAATAATGATCTTTGGAATTTGAGAATTTATAAATCATTTCAAATGAAAAGTCAAAGACAAATAAAAACTCCATTTGGCAAAAGAAAGTTTCATTTGACGTTTCAATAGGTAGGTAAAAGTAATCAAAAATCCAGAGACTCCCATGACTCCTGTTTTATATACAGATGTGTTGAGTAACGGAATTTGTATATCCGATGAAGTGCCATCTATCAAATATAGGATTTGTGTGCATGACATAGCCCAATTGCCACTGAAAACTTTGATTATAGAGTTCTAAAACCAACCAGAAAAGTTACTGGATGGAGTTTGAATCTATATCATTTGAAATAGGATGTATCATAAAATTATTCCATTTGCACAAGGGAATTTATTGCCGGGAGCATACACAAAAAGGAAACTTGCGCTTTTCTAAGCCAATATTGTGATATTATGTATTGTTACTGTACTTTCACCTACATATATATGGTCCATAAATCACCATATGGTAAATATGAATGAGGATGACCTTGGCTAAAATTAAAGACTACTATCCCAAGCATATTTCCTACCAATTTTAAAGTTTGATTGTGATAATTTTTTGTGCAGAGAAATTTCGGATTTTCATTTTTTTCGTCCCTTATTTTCAGTTGTTTATCTGTCATTAATAATATAGACAAAGAAAGTATCTATGAATTCCTAAAATGTTTATAGTTTAGTCAAGTTCTCAGAAGTGCCAACTGTTAATAAGTCAGTTCAAGGTTAAATTGGTTCTATTTTCTGTACACCCAGAAGTAAGGTTTACTTCCTACCTCCCTACTCTGTTGATTAAAAAAAATTCGAGTAATGCAATTAAATGTCATATCCAATTTTTTTTTATTGATTTTTATATGAAATACAATATTGATATCTTTTAAATTCAGAAATGTTAAAATATTAAAAAAAAATTAGATTTAGGCAAAAGCTAAAGAATTTAATAGTTATAAAATAAACATAATGAAATTTTAAACATGGTTCTATGTTCATATGCCAAATTAAGTAATAGTAAAAATGACCAAAATATGGTGATCTCGATGACTGAAAAATTGCAGAATAAGTTATTAAAAGATTAAATAAATGATAAAGTAAAATATAAATTAATAAAAAATGGCCATTAGTTATTGGTAAAATATCATGAATAGAATAAAATTTAGTAATCTGCTTTTTTAACCATAAAAAAAACAATAAATTATCACAAATGACCTTTGGAAAAGTAAAAAATAAGATCAATATGAATAAACTTAAAAACAAGAAAGACAAGCAAAATCGGTAATTTTGGTAAAAAGTAAAACCTGAAAAAATCTCAATTGATTATATTATTGTGGGAAAAAATCAATTTAAAATCGATCCCAAAAGTATTTACATGCTTCATGTAAATGAAAATTTTTAAGATATCCTGAAAAACAAATATCAAACACCTGAAAAGTCCTATAATGAAATGCATTGGTAAAATTTTAAACAAAGTTTTAAAATAATTAGTGACCATAAATGCTTAAAATATTCAGAAGTGTACTGAAACTGATTAAATAAAAAATCTGTAAATTTGAAAATTTTTTTTAAATGGGGGCGATACTAATCTATTAAAAAAAAAAAAAAGGAGTCGACGCTGTTTGGCATTTCTCGAGATTTTTTACTTCATGCCACAAAAACTATTGCATATAAAAACATGAAATTTGGTACACTTGTAGAAAAAGCTTTGGGGAATACACTGAAATAAACCATTTTTTGATTCAATACTTTATGCATGATTAAACTTTCTTGTTTGATATATATTGTAGTTTAAAAAATATTTAATGTCAAAGTCAAAAACAAAATATTTCAGCTGCGAGTTTGTGTCCTGGATAGACTAATAGCAAGACCACTAATTTTTGCAGACAGGTACCTACATGGGTGAATTTTTGCAGGACGAAACAGCTTTTTTTAATTTTGATGTAGATTTTGAGATATTTTACTTTTTATACACTTCTGAAGTGAATTCTTTTTTTCGTATCAGCACGTCTGGCGATTTTCCTGTCTTATACCGCAAAAACTATAGCATACAAAAATATGAAATTTGGTGCATTTATAGAGGATTAATAGGGTAACACAATGAAATAAACCGTTTATCGATTTAAACTTTAGTTTGACATGAAATAGCTCGTGAAGGGAGCTCAGGATCAAGGAATTCAGTTTTTGGATTCCCTGGGCTAAAAAAAATCCCTGCTTTTACCTGCGACGGAAAATAGGTAGGGATAGGAAAAAGGATTTTTGAAAGTAGAATTTTTAGAATGTATAGGTATAAAGTGAGTAGGAGGCAAAGTATCTCAAAGGAGGTTGGAGAAGTGTAGCGAGCAGGGGCCAGAGCCCCCTAGTGACTTAAGAAATTTTAAAGAAGTTGAGAAAAACACCTGAAATGAGTTTGAAAAATTTTAATAGATACCAAAAATAATAAGATAGCAGTAATAAACAAGGTATTTAGAAAAAAGGTAGGTCAAGCGCAGAAGAATGCGATTGGTTTCCGCTCCGTGACGTCATATCGGGACTGAAGGGAATTTCTTCAGTAGTTTCTATGTGTTTTTGAGCTCTGGTGCGCTTTTCAAATGATTGCAAATTTCAATTATTATTTAACTTTTAGAAAAAGATTTTATATTATAACTGATTTATGTATAATTTTAGCCTATGTTTTAATGAATTATCATAAACTTGCATGTTTAGGATACAATAAACGCGATTTCTCTATTTGGAAATGATAGAACAAAAATAATTAATTCAAAAGGAACTTAAATAGAAATCCCTTCTCCGTAAATGGAATTGATTGAACAATAATTGTACGTTTTAATAGAGGAAAACGGTATTACCGTGTATTTCTTATTTTCAATGAAGTACAAGGTTTAATACTAAAATAATGTATTTAATATATAAATTTCTGCTGTCACTTTTTGAATTAACAGGGTTTACATCCTATTAGAACATAACAATATCATCCCACTAGCTTAATGAAAAGCACTCTATACGGCTATCGACTCACTCTAACTTTTGTTATACGACTAATTTTAACTTTCGGCTAATATTAATTTTGTAACTAATCTGTCATACGAATCACTGGTGAAGCTTGAGTATTTTTATAAATTACACCTAATATGAGAACAAAATTTTCCAGTATTCGATTTAATAACAAGAAAATTTGTGATTAATTAGTAAAACGAATCCCATCATATATTGCATTACAATAAAAGTTTTATTACTTTCCTTATACGCATAGTATAATGTATAAGGAAAATATTGTGACGGCGTCGAAAATTCGAGTTTTCGACGGGAGAGCACGTTTCAAGCAACCCTGATCACGAATTGAACATTTTTGAAGTGATGTCTGTGTGTGTCAGTGAGTCTGTGGAGATGATATCTCACAAACAAATTAAGCGATTCGAATGAAATTTGGTATAGAAATTGCAATCCATGAATACTGGAAGCATATTGTTTTTAAACACAATTGAATGTTCAGCTTCCCCTAAATTTTCGAGTGAAATTTTGAAAAAATCATCAAAAAATCGAAACCTTAAATAAAGTTACGCAAATGGACATTTCTTAAGTGATTTTTCCTTAGAAAACGATTGACATAAACTTTAGAGCCCTAGCATTTACCGTTCTCGAGATATTGCACATTTTCCAAATAAATTTATCACCCCCCCCCCCCTCAAAAAAAAGAAAGAGAATGTTAACTCTTGAGAAACAATTAATTCATTATTCCTTTTTTGGTATTTATGTTTTGTTTTGTAAAATAAAATATAAACTATTATTACTGTAACTTTTAAAGACAACTTTTTAAAAGAGTTATGTGTTACACGAGCGTATACTAAAATGAAAATTGTTTCCCTGGGAAAATATTTAGATATTGCTACTGTTTATGTAAATTCTAAAGCGAACTGCAATAAATTTGTATACGATAAATTTGTATTATTCCCGTATATCATTGATTTGTGGGTGCTTTAAAGTTCTGCAGAACCAATAGTGGAATTCTTTGAGACTGCAGATCCCAGTAACTATTTAAATCAAAAGTATGATGTGGTAGTACACAACTAGTCCTATATAATGAAATTAATTTACCTATTTTACAGTGAAAAAATGATGTGTAAGATACACGGCACTGGGTTTTTAATACAGGATAGCACATTTGAAATTTTTCCGGATCACAGCTATTTCGCAATTAACTTATATTTCACACTCAATTAACTTATATTTCACACAACTCTAAATTGACAATTATCAATATTGATGGCATCAGCAATAAGCAATGGATTATATATATTTTAATATTTTAAGAATTAATCCATTAATTTTGTGTCATTTTTGTAATTTTTACGCCAATCGCGATATTTCGCCAAATTGGGACCAAATTCGCCAAATTTATCAGCAAGTGTCAAAAACAGATGAGAACAGCATTTCTTACATATAAATGACTGATGTTGAATAGTTATACGTCAAAAGCCACTTGGATCCTTATTCTCATTTGAGCCCCCAAGTCGCAATGTCATAGGTCACATCTAGCCGCTCCCAGAAATGGCCCCCAGATTTGGCATGAAATCAGGTGTAAGAGTAGTACTTGAACCAACAAATTTATTGCATATTATTACATGTGTAAATTGAACCATTTAGCAATAATTTAAACTTCTTAATTTTATTGGATTTTTTTGATAAATTTATTTGAAACATGTGCGATATCTTGAGAACGATTCCTGCTAGAATTTTAAAGTTTATATCATTCGTTTTCTAATGAAAAATTATATAGGAAATGATCCTTTGTGTAATATTATTAAAAGTTCTAATTTTTAAATGATTCTTTCAAAATTTCATTCGAAAATTTATGGGTGTTCTAAACATACAATTACGTTTAAAATCAATAGGGTTCCGGTATTTCACTAATTTTAATATTTGTACCAAATTTTTTTCGAAACGCTCTTTTCTTTCGGGAGATATTGCACAGACTCACGGACACATACACATACATACAGACATCACCTCAAAAACGTTCGATCTGAATTCAATTCAGGAATAATTGAAACTTGCTTTTTCGTCGAAAATTCGAATTTTCAACCTTGTCACAATATTTCCCAATACATTATACTATGTATATAGCGAAAGTGATGACTACATCACCGTTTTTTTTTACTACCAGAATTTCATTTTTGAAAGCTAAATTAATCATGGAATGGAAATTGCCTTGAGCATATTGTAGTACGATTAAAAGAAATTTTCCCTTTCAACAGTTAATTAGCTATTCATTTTGCAACTTTGAAGCTTTAAAAAACTCATTCAAGCTTACATCCACTACTTTGTTTTTCTTCATATAGCTATAACAGTAGTACCACATAATTCGTCATTGCTCCATCAATATTATAACTTGAAAATAATTGCAGCTCAATTAATTTTTTAAAGATATTAATATAGATTATTGCTGTATATTCAATCAAAACTCTTAGACTAAAGCAATACTAAAAAAGAACAGAATTCTTTTACAAAATAAAGCCTACAATTTCCATAGAATCCTCATATCTTCCTCTCCGCTTGTCCCATTGTGACGTCAAAAAAGTCAAGACTCCTCCCATCCCTAAAAGCGGCTTTCGTGCGTTTGATGTTTGACCACCCCTGAGTAATAAATGTGTATTAACAGTATTGCACAGTAAAAGTAAAAATATATTTATGTGAATTTTACATTGTATTACATATTATGTGGAATAATGTAATGTTTTATATTTGTTGCAAATCCTCAGATGCTTTAAAATGTCCCAGCATCTAAATTATTCTCCCTTGATTCCCCTCCCCCCTTTTTTGATCATAGTTTCCTGGCAAGCAAGAATTCTGATATTTGGCTTCCTGTTTTGCTTTGATGTTAGACAGACACTTTTCTGATTTGTTGAAGTGACTGCTCTCTTATCCAAAAAAGAATTTGTTTTGCCTTAGAAACTGGTTGATATATTTTTGATATATGCAATAATGATTACCAACAAATATTTTTATCTAGACGCATTGACTGCAGCAAATATAAATGTATAGATGACTTTCTTAAGGTGTTACTTATATCAAAAAATATTTTTACTAGGTTTTTTTCATGAAAATACTCATTCTTTTTTTCTCTGCTTAACATTATATAGGGTGCAGTGAGTGTACGATACAGACCTGGTGCTTGTGATAACTGTGGAGCAATGACACATAAAAAGAAGGACTGTTTAGAGGTATTTATTTTAATTATTACTGTTGAAATTTTGTATTTTAAGATTTTCTTGTAGGCAATAATATTGATGTTAGTACTAAAAGTCAATTAAGTACTAATAAATATTTTATGGGTGATATTGAATAGCAATATCATGATTGAAGTTATAGCTGAAAATTATATGTTGTTTAATGAGACAAAAACCTGTTTAATCATTTTATATCTACTAAGAAAGCAGCATTTTCTTTTCTTTAATTGTTGTAGCTTGTATTTTTTATTAGCTTTTAATTGTGTTTGGATTTTATCAGATAGATTTGGTTTAAAATACTTCAAGGTTAGAAAACAAGACTTGCCTGGAAACAAGAAACCCTGGGATTGTAAAGGAGTTTGAAAAGATAGCCCAAAAATCTGGAAAATCTTTGGAAACATTTAAAACTTAAAGCAGTGAATTATGCGATACTACCATATCTATTAATCTACCATATCTATTAATCTAGGAATTTCGGTTGTCTTTAAACAAACAGTATGTAATGAGGGTCAATTGTTTGCGACTACTACTGTTTTTTTTTCTCCTAAAACATTCAAGTACCTATTTAAAAAATTCAGAATTTTACTATGTTATTTAGATGGCAACCATGAATTTGTATATTTGTATGTACAAATGTCGTTATAGCCCTGGGATTGTAAGGAAGTTTGAAACAATATTTTATGACTGAAGTTCCAAATCACACATAATCTGGTGATTGAGGAGGCAAGATAGAAACACATATCCTTAATTTGGATAGCTGAGAGACTAGTACTGTTTTCCAGATCTCAATACAAATTAGAATCAAGGGGGAACAATAAGTTTTCATGAATATTTGCTGTGATTGCTAATTATCAATTAATTATTTCATAGTTAAGCATATTTATCCTTATATTTAAGCTTTTGACATTTTACAACATTTCAAATGCTTATTTTGATCTGAAATCTAAACAGTTTCAGGGTAATATCTCCCCTTAGTTGCATACTTTTAACCGCTGTACTCCTCCCTTGCTTTTGGGAATTCGTGTACCGTTGGCAAGCCCTTCCCCTTTTCAGCTACTAGGCATTACTCAAGCTCAAGGCCCTGCGCCCCTCTTCTTCCCCCCCTTTTCTCTTCTGCTGGGAACCTGCTTGGGCCCCAGCTCTTTCCCTTTTCTGAAGACTTGGGGGAAGGGCATGATTTCGGTCACTGCCCCCCCCCCCCTAGCATCTCTTAGTTGTTTAAAATCCTTTTAATAATTTCTCTTCTGACCTTTTTCCTTTTCACCTGAAGTTTAAAGGGAGGATTCTTTTTTCTCCTGGGCACTTCACTAAACCCCGTACTTGAGTTTCAGGGTAATTCACATGTCACCTAAATGAGATTATTCATGTTGAGTGCAATTTATTTAAAATTTAAAAATGAATGTATTATTTCAGAGACCTAGAAAAGTAGGTGCAAAGTATTCTCAAGAATCATTTGCTCCAGATGAAGTTCTGCTTCCTAAGCTCACTCTTGATTATGATGGCAAACGGGATCGTTGGAATGGTTATGATCCAAGTAACTATCAAACTATTGTAGATGAATTCGCAAAAGTAGAAGAGGTAAGGTTAAATTATTTGTGTTTGGTTATTTATTAAAAGTACTAGATTAAAAATTATGCTCCCATCACAGAAAACAGCATTCATACATCTGTTTTTAACACTTTACAACGTAGTCGAAAAGCATTTATGACTTTGTTCATTCTATCTGTCTGTATATTCGCATGATAACTGCCATAAAAATGACTTTATCAAAATGAAATTTTAGTATGTTGTTGAGACGGTCTGTGGGACATATGTGAATGTAAATGAATCCACCAAATTAGTTTTGAATTGAACTCAGGTTGATAAAAATGAAATACATTGAATCCCATGGGACCTCATTTTTCAAACATATTTTAAGCGAAGTTAAAATTCACAAATTTCTTAGAAAATTTTAGGAAATATTCAAATTATGCCGTAAAATATATGAAAAAAATTTCAGCAAAATATGTTTGATAGTTTTTTCAATAAGAATGAAAATAATAATAATTACACTCATATAATATGAAGAGAATCCGTGGCCCACTTCAAAATAAAATATGGCATTCATCATTTTTCCCAGTGTCAAAATTGTGATTTTTAAAATTTGTTTAAATTTATATTTAGTATTGCATTTGTCCTAAAACCGCTTTATTTTTGTATATTTTCTGTGCATCTATATTCTGCGCCAATGCAATTACAATATTTTTTAGTTTAAATGATCATCAAACTTTGATTATTTCTACAACGAAGCCTAATTTTAATGAATGCAGAATATAAACAAACTATTGTAAGATGAGTTGTATAAGAATTGCTGAATTTTTTTCATGTAAAATTATTTGACTCTGGAGTCTGGAATAAAAGTGTATGAATGAAATATTTACTGCTTTTACATAGAGAGCCAGACGATTTATATTTCGATGACGTCATTTGAATAAAGTTCATTTTTTTTCAATGAAGCTTTAAGTTTTAAGTAAAATAAATTATTGTAGTTCTGTGATAATTAAAAAAATATCACTGCTGAATGTATCTCATTTTAGATGTTTAAATAAAATCGTATTTCAGTTGGAAAGTGTTTCATAATCAATGCTTTATGCATGATTGATATTTCTTGTTTTTCCTATTCTAAAAGTAAAAAGTTGGAATAATTTTCATTGTGTCTATTTTTTTTAAGTGGGGAATTGGGTGGAGGTGGTTCTTCAGAGTTCAGAGTAAAAAATGATTTGCTATTTTATCCACACGTTCCAAGTGCTGTTTTTCTTGAGCATGATTTCAATTGCTGTAATCGTATAAAAACAGTTTACAGAAATAAACTGAAAACCAGCAAAATGAGTAACATTTTAGTTCTATCTATTAAAAATCTTCATTTGGATAATTTTAATCCAGAATTAATCATTGATAAATGGTACTTTTTAATTGCTAAAAGTAAATACATCAATACAGAAAATTTAAAAATGGTTGTTCACTCTGAGTATGTTTTTTTTTATTTTCTTGTGAGTATAATCATTATCAATGTATGTAGGTTCTATTATTTGAGAATAAGACTGACTGATTTTACTGTTATATGTGTATATTTATTTTATTTTTACATAATGATTACATAATTGCAAATAAATCTTTTTCAATAAGAAGTGATAAATGCATTATGCAATGTGGTTATTTATATTATGCTAGTGAGTATAACAAATTTTTGGCAAGTAATCTCTGAGCTGAATTTTCTTCTTTTTACAGCATGCTTTGTAGGATATAGACATACATGTTACATATGGATTTTTTCAAATTTTAACTATTTTTGCAAATGCATTTAAGACAAATAGAAAATCTAGTTCTTTCACTGCTATATAAAATTCTAATATGCTTATTTTGTCATATTTTATATGTATGCTAAAAAGAGATTTTTTTTTTTATCAATTTTTCTCATTTTAATTATCGTAAATTACTGTTATATATTGAAAATGTACATATATGATTCTCCAATAATGGTCAAAAGTTGCTACAATTTTTTCTTTTTTTAAGTTTTTGAATTTTATATTTGATATGTAAATATAACTGCATCCAACATGCAAAGCTCAGTCAATTTAGATACAGAGATCATTAGGTCTTTAACATTTTTGTGTCAACTCCATGGACTGTTGCCAACTCCGCTACCAGGCAATGCCCATGGAGTTGACATTTTCTTTGTAATTTTGTTAAGAAACATGTTCTAATAATTTTCAACCTCTAATATTTTAGATTCCACTCTAAATCAATATTCTGTAAATATAATGTATCAAGAAATAATTACATATTAATAATTTTTAGGTTTACGAGGAGCATGGAGTTGACATTTTAAAAATATACTTATAAATAAAAAAAAAAAGATGTTTTAGGCTGTAAAATATCAGTTGCTTTGAGTTTGCTTGTCTAACAAAGCACTCAGCAAGGTAGCATGCCTTATGTGCTTGTAAACAACTTTTTGTAACCCATGGCGCCATTTGTTACAAAATCTGGACACTAAAAGATTTATGTATAAGCTTGCTTCAAAATCTAATTACAATGACAAATCTATGCAGAAATTAAACAAAAAAAATTTAAACTCTTTATCCCCCCCCCTCCCCCCTATACATTTTATTCTTTAAATATGATAAACATTTGAGAAAATAAGTTTTTCAGTAAAATATTTTATGTATACTGAAATGTCTTCACCTTTTTGTGAGAATGGTTAGTGCTGGTTACAAGCCATAGGGTGGACATTTTGAATATTGTACTAAAATTTTTCAAATAAATAAATACTTTTGAGTTTTATGAGTGGTTATGAATAGTGTTAGAAATTAAAAATTTGAACTAGGTGTCATTTGACGCCTATAGTTTTGACTCTAAGTGCCAAATAGACATGGCTACTTGCCATTTTGACATCTCTAACAATAACAACTATTTTTTAAATGTCCATTTTTGCTAAAGATATAAACAAAGAATAATTCAGATTTTTGTATTAAAAATTGTTTTAAACTTTCTTAAAATTTAAAATAAATTGATAAAGAAACCCAAAAGAAAATAAATAGAAAAAATTGCTAATTTGTTTTTACTTGGCAAAAAGGACATAAAAAATAATTGAAAATAAATTAAAAAAACCCTTCTATTTAACAATTTTAAATTATGGTCATCTTATACAATCATTGCCCCAATACCCCTTCATTTCATGCTTGAAAATTAATTTTCCTGAGTTAAAATAACAATTAATATAAAAGTTTTATTTGATAAAAACAAATTGCAAAAATGAAATATCTGATAATAAAACGGGATAAATCGAGAATCACGTATAAATGCACAATTTAGTGACATTTCCATATAATCTTTCTCATATTATTTACAAATATAAGAATTAAACACATTTAAAATTAAAATATTATAAGGGAATCTTGGACGAAATTTAGTCATTTTTTGTTGCCAATTTTGTTAAAGTATGGAATTGCATTTTAAAATCTGTTTACTATATTCATCTTAAAAGTTTAAAAAAAAAAGGGGGGGGGGGGAGAATTTGCATATTTGTCTGGAGATCGGCAGTCAATGCAAATATCGGAGCGAAGAAGTGCAAAGTTGGCAGCTAGGTTTTAGCATTTACAAGTCAATAATAAGTTTTTGTTTTATAGTTGCTACACTTTTTCTTGTTGCTTTGACAAAATAGAAATCATACCCTTAAAACTCATCTACACCCTTTGGGTAAGCTAGACAGCCTGGGTAATAATAAAAAAAAGTATGAATCACATTAATTTCAAGGATTGATATAAAAAATGCATAGATGCCAACCTACCAGAAAGAAAGATAGGAACATATTGCATGAGGAAAAATCGTGCACTAATACCATTTTCCCCCATACTGCTGCAAAATAGCCTTCTATTTCACTAATAATACGTTTGAAAAATAGTTTTTGTATATAATATACAAAATAATTACAAACTCTTTAAATGATGCAAACAAATTGTAACAGTGGAAAAATACTTTCAAAATAAAACGAAATATAGAGGATCATGCACAAATGACATTTATCGCGATACTGCTGCAAAATAGCCTTTAATGTCATTAAAAATACACTTAAAAAATAGTTTTTCTGCATAATATAGCATATATGAAATAATTACAAACGTTTTAGAGGATACAAACAGATTGCAGAAGTGGAAAAATATGTTCACAATATAACGAAGATCACGGACAAATGCCGTTTATCGCGGTGCCCGGTACTCATGCAATATAGCTCTTCATTTCTTTAATAATACGTCTGAAAAATAATTTTTTTGTATATAACACGAAATAATCATAAAATTTTTAGTCGATGCAAATGTGTTTCTCCCACATTAATTAGAAACAGGCGCAATCACGTGGAAACGGATTTTTAGATGAAAAAATGGAAAAACCTTGATCTTAAAATTCCTGACTTTGTTTCTCATTTCGGTGACCTACTTCCGATTTCATGAGTTGTAGATATTCTTATGCATATGCAGATGAAAAATATGCAGATTTGCATGCAATAAAATATAAATGTTATAGAAAAAAAAAATTGGACTACTGTGGATCCAAATCGGATTTCCGAAACAAGACTGAAAAAAGGAACAAGTACATAAATATTGGAACACTTGGCAGCTATAAAAATGTCATTTTCAATGTCTGATAACAAAATATTGGCTAACCAAATTTGCAAGATGCTGGAACAATTTGATCTGGAGCGCAGTGTGTTCTATAATAGTAAGCAATTAGAATGTAAATACTCTACAGGATCACTCCTTTTTCTTCCAAGTGGGACACGTAGCTGTACGGGGGGGATAAAGGGTAGGGGAGCAATAGAAACTCGTTAAATACCCGGAGTCTCGGACATCGGAATGTCTGAGGATAAAGAAAAGAAAAATAAATAAATTCTTCAGAAGTGCAATTTCAGGTCTTGAAGGGTGGGGGTGAGATGAAGTACAATAAAGCTCCTAATGTTGTCTTTCCCTGAATAGACAGAGGGGGATTTTACTGTCTGTGTACCTGCAGATTTATCACTGAGGGCGTGTATAAAATGCCGCTTTTTTTCGACAGCTGTCCAGTCTTCTACCAGGGATCATAATTTAGTCATAGGGAAAAGGAAGACTGATATTTAACAATAGCATTGTTAGGCGTCAAATTTGACGACCAGATTGAAGAATCTAGTCGTCAAATTGAAATTTCTAGTCGCTAATTACGACTAATGACCATTAATTTCGAACACTGGTTATGAAGCATCTGATATTTTTGCACCCATAAAAAAAATAAAACACATTATGATTTTCTCTAAAAAAAGTTTTTTTTATTGTTTACAGTACTTTTAACCAACTTTCCAGAATGACCCACATACATAAATGCTTTTTATTATCATAGAACTCTGTTCTCCCTCGTACATGGTTCTTTTCTCTATTGCTAATTGTTTACACAGCAGCTTTAAAACTATTGGATTTTTCAATTTTTCTTCATCACTATTTGTATTAGGGGTAGATGTTTCTTCTGATACAATCTATATATACTAATTGCAAAGTGTTTGTCTGTCACCCCTTTTTATAAGCACTTTCTGAATAGATAGATACTCGCAATTTGGTACCCCAGTTAAGCATTCGATAAACCTTTGAGAAAAATCAAATTTTTCAAAAATGGGCATTAGAAGTGGTGCACTACACCAAAATGTTTGAAATGTGAAATGATATAAAAACATGCTTTGCAATGTGATAGAGAATTCAAATTTGGTGTGTGTGTGTAGTTAGTTTAAAAAAAGGAAGTATACAATTTCAGTATTCCTGTATTTGATACTTTTGGGTGCCACACCCCAAAATGATTGATTTATCGAATGAAAAACTCTGTCTTTTAAGTGGGATAAATATTTGCTAATTAGTATACAGTTCAATTGTTCGATAAAGCACTCAGGAAAAATCAAGTTTTTCAAAAATATTCCTTAGAGTGGGCGCTTTATACCAAAACGTTCAAAAGGTAAAATGATATAAAAACATACTTTGCAATGAGATAGAGACTTTAAATTTGGTGTATTAGTAGATTGAGCTGCATTTGATTTGCAAATATAAAGATATGGAATTAGATACACTGATCAATAATAAAGGAAGCAATTAAGATAAGAATTTGAAATTTAGTACAAGTGAGGTAGTTTGATAATTCTAATCATGAACAAAATAAGAAATGTTTAAATTATCACAATTACATAACTGTGTCTATTACTGTTTGAAAAATGTTTATTGTGACATTGTTGATTTTCAATAAGCATTCGTCTAGTTAACTACTTATTTTCTAAGACTAAGATTACATTTCTTATTTCAAACTTTTCTATAGTAATTTTTTCTTTTAACTTAGCATTATGAATGCTGACTGGCATTTGTATTCCCTGTACACTTTTTTGTAGTCTTAATTTCAACTCTACTATGGTATCACCATTTCAATTGTATAAATAATGGTGTGTTCGAATATCTGTTCTTTTTTTCCTTATTCTGACAGTAGCATCTAATATAAATCTTTCATGTATATTGCTGAATGATTTCAACCAACCTTTCATGTATATTGCTGAATGATTTAGTTCTTAGTCTTTTTATCAGGTTTATGGATGTCCCTGCCTTTGAATTTAATTTCTCCAAATGCAAAGCTATTAATATCCCAAAAGACTCCTCATTTTCATTTCTCTCATAATATAAATCCCTCATGTATCAAAAAAATTATCATTTTCCTGTAGATCTTTTTATAGTGCATGACATCTTTCCTGCATTTGCTTTACTTCTGGTATTTGAATCCATAGGTGACAAATTCAAATCTTGAGCACAAGGAGGCATGAGAGTTCTTAGATGTTCATGATGTTTAGCAAAACTGTAGATTCTTGTTGATTAGATCATTTTATGAAGAAAGCAACCATAGAGGATAAAAATACCCTAATCCTTCTTCTTCTTCACTGGCACGACAGCTCCGGGTGGGCCCTGACCTTCCTTAGAATTCCATTCCATGCCGTCCTGTTCTTGGCCAAGGTTTTCCAATTAATCACCTTAATAATTTTCAGGTCTCTTTCCAGACAGTCACACCACCTAAGATTTGGTCTCCCTCTTTTTCGGGTACCAATTGGTCTAGCCAAGATCTTTTTTGTGGCTCGACTGTCATCCAATCTCATTAAGTATTCTGCTCATTTAATCCTCTGTATTGCTATAAATTTAATAATATCTGGCTCCCTAAATAATTTGTAAACCTCCAAGTTGGTTCTTCTTCTCCAATAATTATCACACTTTATTCCTCTAAATATGCTTCTCAAGATTTTTCTTTCAAATATAGCAAGAGTTTCTTTGTCCTTCTTGGTCATTGCCCATGTCTCAGCAGCGTAAGTGAGAATGGGTCTAATCAAACTTTTATAAATGAGCATTTTGGTTTTTCTGCTGATAAAATTAGATTTCAAATATTTCTGTAGTCCAAAAAAACATCTATTAGCAGTAGTAACTCTGTTATGGACCTCTGGAGTTATATTATTTAATGTGTTCATTTTAGAGCCTAAATATTTGAAACTGTTAACAGTTTCAAACCTGTACTCTCCTATCTCAAGATAAGGATTATTAAAATTGGTGCATGGCATATATTTAGTTTTATTCTGATTAATGGCAAGATGCATCTTACTTGCCTCAGCTTCCAAAGAAAGGAAGGCTTGTCTAAGTGCTTCCGGGGTTTGTGCGACAATAACAATGTCATCAGCAAATGCAAAGATCTGCACAGATTTATTAAAAAAATTTCCTCTAGTGTTAATGTTAGAATCTCTTACAATCCTGTGAAGGGCAAGATTAAAGAGAAGGCAAGCCAGTGCATCTCCCTGTCTGAAGCCATTAAAAAAAACAATAGGTTCTGACAGGTTGTTCTGGATTTTAACACTTAGCTTAGTTTCTGTTAAAGTAATAGTGAGCAGCTTGATCAGCTTTTCAGGTATGTTAAATTATCTCATTGATTCCAAAAGTAATTTCCTGTTTACTGAGTCATAAGCCGTTCTAAAATCTATAAACAAATAATGGGCTTTAATATCGAATTCCCTTGTCTTTTCCATGATTTGTCTCAGGTTAAATATCTGTTCTATTGTTGATCTTCCCCTGCGGAAACCGCATTGGTAATCACCAATAATCCTGTCAGTAAAAACAACTAATCTGTTGAAAAGTATGTTGGAAAATAATTTATAGAAGGTGCAGAGCAGACTGATACCTCTATAATTTGAGCACTCCAAGATGTCTCCTTTTTTATGTATGAGACATATGGTGCTCAATTTCCATTTTTCAGGTAGAACTTCATGGTCCCAAATGAAATTGATAAGATGGTGAATTTCCTCAGCATTTTGATGTGCTGCATTTTTATGAGTTCTGAGGGAATAGAGTTAGGACCTGGTGATTTGTTATTTTTAAGTTTGTCAATCCCTTCTTTAACTTCTATTAAGGATGGTTGTAGGACAATCTCGTTATTTAAAACAGGAATTGGGTTGACCAAGTCTTCATCCTGTGTGTTACCATTCAACAAATCATCAAAATACTCACTCCATCGGTGAAGAACTTCCTGTCATTCAAAATTACATTATCTTTGCTTCTACATGCAGTTACTCTAGGTCTAAAATCCTTTCGACCGAGATTTATTTCACGAAAAAAAAGCTCTGCTTTCGTTAGATCCCCTTAGATGTTCAACATCTCTAAATCAATCTTCGTGAAAAAGTCTTTTTTTAAGCCGATGAATTTTCTTTTCGTGTCTTCTAGTTTTCCTATATTCCTCCACTGAGGTTCTTGAATGTCGCTTTTGTAGCATATTTTTATATGCCACTACTTTAGTTTGTGATGCCAACATGAATTCCTGGTCAAACCAATCTTTCGATTTAGTTTTTTCAGTGTTATCCAGTATGCTATTAGCCGTATGTATGACCACACTTTTGAGTGCATTCCATTTGAATTCCACATTTTCCATTTCAACAAGGTTTTTTGATTTTAACTCCTCACTGAGATTAGACTGGAAGCTTTGCTTAGTTGTTTCATTTTTTAACCTTTCACAATCAAACCGCTTCTGTCTCTCTCCCCGTATCTTACCGGGCATTTGCGATTTTAGCATTGAGCTTAGCAATGACTAAGAAATGATCGGAATCACAGGTTGCACCACGATAGGTTCTAACATCCTGAATATCCTAAACATGTCTAGAGTCAATTAGTACATGGTCAATTTGATTCTGCATCTCCCCATTAGGTGAGCGCCACGTTATCTTGTGTATTCTTTTATGATTAAATAAGGTGCTGTATATGGTCAAACCATTCTCAGCAGCAAAGTACATTAATCATTGTCCATTATCATTAGTATTATCATGTAAACTGTATTTCCCAATCGTTGGCCTAAATTCATTCTCTTGCCTATTTTCTCATTCATGTCTCCTAAGATGATTTTAACATTATGCTTTGGACAGGTTCTATATAGCATATGAAGATCCTCAAAAAATAGTTCTTTTCCTTCCTCATCCTTATCCTCTGTAGGTGCATGAGCATTAATGATGCTATAGTTAAAGAACCTTCCCCGTAAACGAATTTTACACAGTCAAGACAAACTTTGAACAAAGTCAATTACCAGATGTTTTACTCTATTGCTCAACAAAAACCCAGTTCCAAAAACATGTTTCTTCTTTTCACAACTGTAGTATATTGTGTGATTCCTTTTCTCAATAATTCCCTCTCCAAGCCATCTCATTTCCTGTATCACAAGTAGGTCAATATTATATTTGTCAAATTCCTCTGTTAAGAAATGTAGGCCTGTATTAAAATACAATGTACGAACATTCCAAGTCCCAAAGCACAAAGTCCTTAATCCCTTTCCAAGTCGTTTTCCATGGGGCGGTCGGGTATTTCTTTCTTTGGATTTCGTAACAAGGAAGTTTTTATGAGATAGGGTTGTTAGCCGTACGCCCAACCTGGAGGACCATTCCTCTGATATAATCCCCAGGGGCAGGGTGCCCGGCTATACCTCCGGATGCTGGGTACCCATTTTAGTCGCCTCTTACAACATGCATGAGCTATGTTGGGACTATTCTTTCACACCCTGTCACCACACGGGTGACCCTAACCCTACTTGATTATTTTATTCAATTTTCTACTATAGGTTTAAAGCAAGACTAATTCTTTAGTTTGTATTATTATTACTATTATTGATATAGGCATAAATATTTACATTATTAATGCCATGCTGTTATAAGCTTGTTTGAATTACCTCACTTTTATGGTATAACATTTTTTTGAAATTTTTTTTTTATCTGTATATGAAACTTTAAATAATGTTTTTAAATTCAATACATAGTATTTGTAATATTGTTCATTTTTTTATTTGCAGGCTAAACGATTGCTTAAAGAAGAAAGATTAAAGCAAGACTATATGGCTGGAGAGGCTAGTCAAAGTAAAGAACAGGTTTGTACAATATAATGTATTTTTTAATTAAAATTTCTAATTAAGAATCACAAATATAATTTAAAAATCATTTTTAGGCCATGCTATCCATTATTTTATTTGACTCGGTAAAAGACAGATTGATTTAGAGTTACAGAAAATATCCTAAATAAATATATAGAGCTATTAATATTACATTTCTAAAATTTGATGGTTGCTTGACACAAAATTGCTGAGCAAATACACACTCAAATTATCTTTCATTTAAGTTCATCCTTTTTAAGCAACTGCAAGTGATATTGCAGTTACTCTTTCCATGCAAAACTATTTATATCTTGTGACTAGCATATTTCCACTTAATTCCAATACCAGAAATTTCCAGAAAACACCACTTTTTTCCTATAATGGCAGTCGTATTAATTCGCCATAATGGCACTAGCAAAATAATATATTTTTAGTATTCACCACATTTTTTTATGCTGAACAAGAGTTCGAACCTGCAGCACATGTGCAGCGAAATGCATGTTATTACTGATAATTTGTCACTGATGCTCCTTTTGTGTTTCTTTTTTTTTTCTTTTCAAAATATGATGCACAGAATACCTGGTAAATACCTGTCAATTGAGTCTGGTTCATTAAAAGAAATTTTTATATATTATCCTGATATTATATCTTGATACACAATAATATTTATCCAATATCAAAAGTGTTTTTTGCCACATGTAAAACTGAAATGAAATTAAAATATTAATAAAACACACTAAACTAATTAAAATGTTTCAAATACTTTATAGTGCATTAAAATATAAAATATGAATCAACATCCTCTGAATTTCTCACACTATGGTTAGGCCTTTCTGGTAGGTCGGACGGTCTGGGTCTCAACAACAACACTATGGTTAGGACTGTTGCATAATTATGAACAGTGAAAATGCACATGGATAGATGGCACTAGGAGCCATGCTAATTAAAAGTGTCAGTGTTGATTGAGAACATTCCTTTAGTTACCTGATGATGGTTCTAGTAATGAGACAAAGCTTGTTTATTTTTCATATTTTAACACACTATAAAATACTTTAAATGGTTTATAAAGTGAAATTGTTTCCTATTCTAATACAATAGAACTCTGAAAAATGAAAATTCTAAACAATCTGCAGTGCAAATTTATCTCCTGCAGTGTGCTGCATCTGTACATATAAAAAAAGTAATAATACATTTAAAATATGCTCCAGTCTTAAAGAGCACAAAACCATAGTAAAAAGTACTGAATGCTGCAAATTTGTTTCTTCATCTGCACCCATAAAAAAGTTTAGTTTTGAAGTAACTTGCTTTCAATGGGCCCTCACTGTGAGATTAAGTTTCTCTTTTTTCATAGGCTGTGAGGGTAGGTTTTGCAGTTTTGAAACCACTTCTGGATAAGGACCTCTTGCTTAGATAAGGTGCAAAGTATTGTATTTTGTTTGAGATCAATTGGAAAATAGCATACTTTTTGGTAAAAAATCTGGATATTAAATGTAATTTTTTGCCAAAAAGTTATAACAGTGCTGTGACTACTCTATATAGCTGATTTTTTTTAACTGAAATGAGTCCACTTAAATCAAATTGATCAAATAATTAGGAAGATATTACAATTATGCATCTGCACTTTTTACAAATTAAATAAAATAAGAAAAATAGAGAGATTGCATCAATAAATGTGACTAACCACTGACTGTCAACATAACGAAACTCATTCTGCTTTTAAAACTTATTAATACCAGTATATTTTTGTTTTTTACTATTTACTATTTTTCTTCAAGTATTGTCTATTTTAGTTCAAAATTAACTTGTAATCTGTAATGTATCTTCTAATACAGTGGACCTTTCTATATATATAATGACCACAGAGCAATAAAACTAGATGATCGTAGAGAAATTTTAATAGTTCATAAAAGCTAAAACATCTAAATTCTTTCATGGATTGAATACACTTATAGTTGCAATTAGCAATGTTATTATTGAAGGGTGCTGCTTAAGTTAAATTTTCATTATAAGTGCAACTTATGTAAGTTTTGATGTAAAATTTTAAAGTATATTAATACCTAAAACTTAATACTTTTCAGACAGGTGATGGTGACCTTGATGATGATGATGATGAAGAAAAGTATGCTGATAATGCTGATATGCCTGGTACAAAAGTGGATAGCAAGCAGCGAATCACTGTCAGAAATCTAAGAATAAGAGAAGATACAGCAAAGGTAATGCTAGATTTAAATTGAATATTTCTTTTTTCAGATATTTATTCCAAGTTATTAAACACTGGACATATGCTGTTTGTATTGCTCAAAATTTAAGGAGCTGGCCTTATATGTTATAGTCATATTTTGACAACCCAATTTATTTTAGTTTTTAAATAACACATAAAAATTAGACACCAAAATTTGTATCATTTAACACCTGAACTAAAATATAATATAAAAAAATTTAACAAAAATATATACTAGCAATAATAAAAGATATTTTTTGTTTGGGTTCTTGTGATCTAAAACATGTCTCATCATTTTTTAATTAGGGCATTTCTGGTCTAGTCCAAAGTTTTTGAAGAGTCAATTACTGAATGACCATTCATATTTATTCAACTTTCATCATCAAATCAGTTAAGTTGTTGGCTTCCACTAATGATCAGAATTTTTTTTTATAATGCTAAAATTTAATCACAGCCTACAATGGAAACTGGCAAAAAATAAACCAAAATTCAACACTATCTAAGCAATAAGAAAACATGATTAGGCAAAAAACAAAATAACACCCTAAAGCTTCTTTAACCTATTTATGACCGGTGAGTGAAGGAAGAAGCAGTTTCGTGATACCACACATAGCGAGAATTGTCTGGTACTCCAGGTCTAAGCACTTTTTGATGATAAGTTTAACACTATGAAAAGATCATATTAAATAAACATTGCTTTAAAATATATCTACCATTATCACAGAAATATATGGGTGTTGTTGCATTTGAGGGACCTGATTTCACCATTGTTTTTCAAATGTGAGCCTTGAAAACGTATTTGTTTTGATGACTATTACTTGTATAATATCATTATTGAAATACATATAAATATAATTTCCATTAAATGGGGCTGCAAACTGTTCCCAGTTCAGAAAACAGAAAAGAGGCAAATCTACGATATTTGAACGATAATCTGTATCAAAAATATCGATAACATCATTGCACACATCAGTGTCTTTTAAATAAACTTCCACACTAAAGTCCACACCAACTTTTCACTTTCTTTGCTTATATCACTATGAGATTCATTCATCAATTGTAAAATCGCACTTTCAGAAAAATAGTTTACTCTTTGTAATGATTATTACAATTCTTCTGACTGAATTCTTACTAGTTAAAATGCAGTTCTCCAGAAAACCAGTGAATTCCCCGCCCTAATCCTCTTCTAAATGTGCCACACAAAACTGTCTTCATTAAAATAAACACAGAATAACTGCCACGGAAGAAACCATCCCTTAAAATCTTCCAGTCGACATTCCTTTTAAATCAGAACCACCACAACAGCTTGCATGTGAGTTTGTTTATACAATCAACTTAGTTAGCATTCTCATTGGGGGGGGGGGGGGGGGAATGTGAATGTTAATGATCCAAGTAACTAGTTTTGCTAAATCTATAGGATTCTATCACCATCTAGTGTTATTTAAAAATATTAATGAAATGTCCCAATCTTATGCTATTCATTGGCATCAGTGGGCTGTAGTAGTTGTTTGCATCGTGTAGCAGATATGCATCAGTAAACCATCATAGGAAGAATTTCTCTGTTGTGTATGCACTACGTTTGTCCTGAACATACTGTTCTTTGAAAGATTTTTCATTTTAATTCAGTTTACAATGCCACTTAATGCTTAAAATTTCTTTTGAAGTTAAAGATCACATTTGAACATGATGATGTAATGCAATTCCTATTTCAGTCGAGACAGAAAGTTTAAGATGTAAACCTATAAAAACTCGTGCTCAGATAACTCACAAAATATAAAATTTTTGGTGAATCAAAATGTGAAAAATGGTTATAGAGCCTTGTCAAGAATTCTGTGTGCCATAAACAATTGTATGCAGCACATCGACTTGGCACTCAAAACTTTACCAGCCCTGTATTAGATATTTATTCATTAGTTTTATATATCACTATAATTTGTTTTCTTTTTTTCAGTATTTGAGGAACCTTGATCCTAACTCTGCATATTATGATCCTAAAACAAGAGCGATGAGGGATAATCCATACAAAACAACTGGATTAAACCCTGAGGAGTAAGTACAAAAAATGCATGAGTAACATTTTAATTCTTGGCTAGTTATGCTCATATTGCATGTTTCACACTGGAAAATTGGATACAAAATGCAAAAGTAGGCTTAAAGTGCTAGAAAATTCATTTTTGGCCAATATCCTGGAAAAGCGAATGAATTGACCATTTGTTGAGTATCATTATTAAACTAACATATTTTCAATGAGAATTTAAAAGCATTCAGTATGTCAAAAGGAGTGTCGAAAGCCCAGACCATCCGACTCAGTATTCAGTATGTTGTTGATGTTGAAACCCAGACCGTCCGACCTACCAGAAAGGTGTTGTTGTTGAAACCCAGACCGTCCGACCTACCAGAAAGGTGTAAGGTAACTGTTTGGACGGTCGGGAAGTGCCACCCAATTTAGACCGGAACCCAGTGGGGGAGGCATCCACGGGGACCGTACCCTCCTTCCCCTACCACCAACCTCTCGGAAGGACTTTCGGACCCACATGTTTAATGTGATCGTACTCCGCATGAACACGGCGGCAGTTTTGGCAGTGGCTGGAATCGAACCCGGGCCTACCGAGTGCAACTCCAGCGCGCTAACCAATGGGCTACCGCGCCCCTACCAGAAAGGTGTAAGGTAACTGTTTGGACGGTCGGGAAGTGCCACCCAATTTAGACCGGAACCCAGTGGGGGAGGCATCCACAGGGACCGTACCCTCCTTCCCCTACCACCAACCACTCGGAAGGACTTTCGGACCCACATGTTTAACGTGATCGTACTCCGCATGAACACGGCGGCAGTTTTGGCAGTGGCTGGAATCGAACCCGGGCCTACCGAGTGCAACTCCAGCGCGCTAACCAATGGGCTACCGCGCCCCAGTATTCAGTATGTGAAATTGCTTTGAAGTTCAATTTGAAACTGATTTCAAAGATTTAGCTATGTCCATCACAGTGCTACAGAACATTAATATATAGGTTGTGGGTGGAATATTTCTGCTCACCTGATCAGACTCAAATTTCTTTCATAAGGGATATTCTTTCAGGCAAGATGGAATAAAGTTCTCTGCATTTTTTCTCTTTGGAGTGATTGCTTATTTAATGTATCTGCTGTAATTTGGTCTTGTGGTGATCTTTTCAGTATCATTTTTGAATTTGTCTTGAAAAGATAAATTAAGTTATATGTATAGAAAATTACATACAAATGAAGAAAAATTAAGTGATTTTGAATGATTTATTTGTATATGTATATGTTACAGAAAATATATTGTTTTTAATAAATTTTGTATGGAAGTGATGATAAAATAAAAGGCAATAGCTACAGCTTTGGGGAAGCTTCAAAAGAAGTCTGGAAAATTTAAGGAATTTGATTCTAAAGAATTGGTACAAATTCTATTCAATGGATAAATATAGCTATATTTCCGGTTAATATGACTAAAATTTAGAATTATCGTGAATTTTATAAACTTTTTTTTTCTATAACTCAACTTATATTTGTGTGCATTGCATATTTGTCAATATCTAACGAGACCTCCACATTGTCTTGTATTCCGGATAGGGTTTTCTATATTTTTACTGAAAAATGTATATCATTATCGCTTTTTATGTCTTGTTGTTATATGTAATTTTTATAAAAATGTTGAATAATGAATATATATACAAGGGCCACATTGAAATTTTTGAGATACAGCTAAGTGGGGCAAGTTAAACTTAACTGTTAGGAGTGTTCAAAGTACTCCCCTCCAACATCAATGCACTTTTGTAGGTGAATTTTCCAAAGGTTAAATGCTTCAAGCCATCCATTTCTTGGAATTGATGAAAAATATGCTTTTATAGCCTTATCAATCTTATCATCGGAATGAAAACGACGCCCACATTTTTTTTCTTTTTTAGATTAAAAAATAGCCAAAAGTCACACATAGCAAGATCAGGAGAATAGAGTAGATGTTCTATCACTTTGATGTTTTTTGTTTAAGAAATTTGACTGTCATTCTTGCTGAAGAGAAGATGCATTGTCATGCTGAAGCATGAGTCTTCTAACATTCACTTCCTGAAGAATTTCTGGAAGACACATAGTGGTGTACCAGTTAGCTGTAACTGTCTCCTGTCCCACTAGCTTTATGGCTTTGACCAGACCTGTACTTCTGAAGAATGCGGCATACATTACTTTTTTCATTGCTCGTTGTCTTTTCACCATTGTTGGTTTGGGGTCATCTTCAAAGACTCATACTTTACTTTCTTGACGTGTTGAAATGACAAAAAATGATATGTACATTTCATCACCAGTTATAATTTTAGAAATAATGTGGTGTCCACCATCATTAAGTAATTTTAGGGTTTCTTTACTGATTCTGACTTGCTCTGCTTTTTGGTATTCTGTTAAATTGTACACATTGAAGACATTCTTCTTGATTTAGCCCCACTTTAAAATCATAGAAAATCATAGCTGAATAATGCTCTCACGTCAACTCCATTTTCTTTTCTTTCTAAATTTATTCTGTGATAGCTAAATTATAATTGTTGCCACAAATTATCGTCTGCGGACATAAAAGAGTTCAAATTTAAATAACCGACAAATAATTTTTTTCTAGCACATATTGTCTGCCCCTGTCTCAAAAATTTCAGTGTGACCTTTGTATCATGGGCTTAAAAAGAAAAGACACACAAAGTCCAAAAAGATAGTTTTGTAATAAATGGATTTTAATGCTTAAATGTTTTTAAAAATCTGATTTGGTTTGAAACATATTTTCTTTCTTTTATTTAAAAATACATATGTATTTCTTTTATACAAAAATACATATGTAACACATAGGAAGTTACATTTTAATAACTTTTTTTTACACTGTGATATTTGACACAACTAGGACCTAATTTTTTTAAATGACAGCATTACTAAACGTGAATTGCAGGTTGTTTTATTTATTGTGAAGGAAGTATTAATAGCACTGGCTCCCCCCCCCCCCCCCTGTAGACAGAACACAAAATTTTGGACTTATATAAATAACTCATTTTTTGCATTAAACTTAGTGTACTTTCCTTGTATGTCCACGATATGTAAGTTTGAGGTCCAATATTTATTTCCAATCATATTTCAGTGCCTGGGAGTCTAACAGTGTTTACTATCAACCTGAAAATTGGAACATATATTCCTCTACAACTATTCTGTTTGGCAATGCATCATCAAAAGCTAAATACACTGCCAAAAAAAAAAAAAAAAACATAATTTGAAGCACCCCAAGAAAATATTCCGAGAACTAATAAAGTTGGTATGCAAATTCCTCATGGCCAGACAAGAAGTAAATAGTCACCAATGAGCAATTTAAGTCATTCCCAGAGTGCATTTGACATGTACACCCTACGTTCTCTGTCAGAGCTGTTGGTTTTTATATCAGAAAAATAAAATATAATGTCTGAATATGAAAAGTGTATCTAGGTATAATGAAGTAATTTGATGTTGAGATGAAACAAATTATCAACAGGATCCGGTTGACTGGTATCTTGTTAACTGAACATTCAATGAACCTAAAAAAAAAAAAAAATGTGCAACAGGCTACGAAACTCAACTAGTGCTAAATAATCTTAAAATAAACAGAAATTTAAAAATAAAGCAGTAAATCTTAAAATTTGTGAACATTTAGTAAATTTTAAGGATTCTTTTTTTATTAGAATCAACCCAAATTTTCAATGTTCTTGGGTCCCTAATATTAGCCTATTCCCTAGTCTTTATTAGCCCATCCCCATATTAATCCAGAGTTAATATAAATTTATGTTAATGTAAAGTGTTTCTTTAAAATATTAAATATTTGTAGAATATATAAGGGAAGGTATGTCCCAGATTAGTTATATTAGTTTACTTTAGAAAATTTAACTTGAACAACAGTAAAAAAGTAATTTAATAAATATTTAAATTATAATACTATTTGTTTTGCAGATTAAATTATGCTGGTGACAATTTTGTGCGTTATACTGGTGACACATCCAAGCACAGCCATATGCAGTGTGAGTAATTTTTTAATTCAGTAGTTGTTGTAATTGGAGTATTTTTGGATGTAATATAACAGTGGTCAACTTTTTATGAAGATATTTTAGTCCGCTAGAGGTTTGTAAGCTACGCATACAGATACACACTTTTATATGTGTGTGTGTGTCTGTCTACTTCATTTCATTGAAATACTCACACATTTGGGTCCATAATCACTGGACTCAAAGTGGAAATGGAGGGATTGAAGAAAAGGAAGTATCTTACTTCATGCCACAAGAAAACGTCACAGCATTTAGTATATTTCTTTTATGTATTTATTTTTTGTATCCTAGGAGTACACCCATGATTTGAGAGAATAAGTTATAACAGTAAACATATTCCTACATAAGTATATATACATATATAAGTATTTATTATATATATAAGTATATACATAATATTCCTCTGCTAATCATTTACTCTTCTGATATATTTCTATTTGATTTTTCTATCGTCCAGTTTAGCAATGTTTTTCGCTCTGAATCACATGTGCTAAAGTTCTGTTAACAGTTTCTTGCTTTTGTTGGTGTGACTGTTCTTTCTTTTAAGTAATGAAAGAGGCTCATTTTGCATCTGAAGCAAAAAATCAAGCCTCCTTCTGTTATTAAAAAGGCTTGCTTTTCTTCTGAAACCAGTTGATCCTCATATTTTTGTTTTATGCTGTTTACTAATGAGGTTTTTATCCATTGATATTTTTAATAGCAGTTTCAGTTTAAATTGTTAAAATGTTATTTTAGTTAATATCCTTGCAAGATATATAATTGTGCATTCTCTCGATTTGTTTCAGTGTTTGCATGGCAAGCCTATGAGAAAGGTGTTGAGGTTAATCTGCTGGCTGAGCCAACAAAGGCTCAACTGCTTAATCAGGAATTTCAAGTGAAGAAAGAGGAGGTGAAACATAACATCAAAGGTGGCATTGTTGAGAAATATGGTGGAGAAGAGTATCTTGAGACTCCACCCAAAGAACTCATCTTTGCTCAGACTGTAAGTTTATGAAGTCAGTAGTAACATTATGATATTGAATGCTTTGACCATTAACACCCAAATTATTTTCTCTCACTTATTTTTGGTAAAAATATAAAATTTTGCTCATTGGCAGGGATGAATCATTATATCTATTTTCAAAATAACACAGGTTATGCTGTTTTAACAAAATATACTGTCCTGTTAATAGAATGCTGGACAGACAAGTTTAAAGCACCATTTCTTTTTTAAATGTTAGGAATAAGTTTAATTTTCATGAAAATACATTGACAGGGATGAATCATTATATCTATTTTCAAAATAACACAGGTTATGCTGTTTTAACAAAATATACTGTCCTGTTAATAGAATGCTGGGCAGACAATTTTAAAACACCATTTTTTTTTAAATGTTAGGAATAAGTTTAATTCTTATGAAAGTACATTGACAGGGATGAATCATTATATATATTTTCAAAATAACACAGGTTATGCTGTTTTAACAAATTATACTGTCCTGTTAATAGAATACTAGGCAGACAAGTTTAAAACACCATTTCTTTTTTAAATATTAGGAATAAGTTTAATTTTCATGAAAATATACAAAAATTAAAGATACTACATGATTTAAACTATCTACTATGATACAAGCTTGATAATCGGACCATTCATTAGTCACTCTGTAATCCAGTGCTTTTATGCTTTCAACAGCTTCTAAGCAGTAATGTTTAACTTTGTCATGCCCACTTTTTTCCATTCCTGTATAGCCTCCAATCAATATATCTGGTACTCCGACATCCCACCAGTTTTCATACCATCAGATAATCAGTCTTGTACTGATGCTAGGGATATAAATGTTCAAAAGTTTATTACTAATTATAAACAAATACACAATTTCACACAATAAAAATAGTAATAAAATAAAATTATTAATTTCATATAGAATTATGGAAAACTTGCCATGCATAATTTAATCTAATCTCACATTTTTTTACAAAATGTTAGTAGCTTGTTAAAACAATCTATATATACTAATTGCCAAGTGTCCGTCTGTCTGTCCATCTGTCACGCTTTTTTTTGGCGGTTCCTGAATAGAGACTTGCAAATTGGTACACGGCTCAATCGTTCGATAAAACCCCCTGGGAAAATCGAATTTTTCAAAAACGTTCTCTAGAGGGGGTGCTTCACACCAAAATGTTCGAAAAGTGAAATGATAGGAAAGCATATTTTGCCATAAGCTAGAGACTTAGAATTTGGTGTATGGCTAAATCATTCGAAAGGAAAAAAGTGTGCAATTTCAGATTTCCAATATTTTCTACCTAAGGGGGTGCCGCACACCAAAATGTTTAATTTACCGAATAAATGAGAAACGGCTCCTTTAAAATTTAATAGAGGCTTGAAATTAGGTATATGGACTAATCATTTGATGAAAACACCCAAGATGAATATAGTTTTTCAGAAACATTTGTTTAAGGGAGTGCTCTAGAGAAAAACGTTCGAAAGGTGAATTGATAAAAAAAACATGCTTTGGGATGAGATAGGGATTTGAAATTTGGTGTACGGGTAGATAGTTTGGAAAGAAAAAAGTGTACAATTCCAGTTTTCCAATATTTTCTACTTTAGGGGGGGGGGGGGGTCGCACACAAAAATGTTTGATTTTCGGAATGAAGTAGAAACACTCCTTTTAGAACATGATAGAGGCTTGATATTTGGTATATGGGCAAATCATTTGATAGAAAACCAAAGAAAAATGGAGTTTTTCAAAAATGCATATTTAAGGAGGGTGGGTACTTCACAGAAAAACATTCAAAAGGTGCAATGATAGAAAAAGCATGCTTCGCGATGAGTTAAGAGACTTCAAATTTGATATACCGGTAGATAATTGGAAAGGAAGAAAGTGTGCAATTTCAGTTTTCCAGCGCTTGCTATTGTAGGGGGTGCCGCACACTAAAATGTTCGATTTGACGAACAAATGAAAAATGCCGCCTTTACAATGTGATAAAGGCTTGAAATTTAGTATATGTGCTAATCATTTGATAAAAAAAACCTTGTTTCTGTGTTGCACACCCTTAAAGATCATTACAGTTTTTCAAAAATGATCATTTAAGGGTGTGTTGTGTTTGACAGATAGAATAAAACCTGCTGTGTTTAAAAAAAGATAAATGAAGACATAATATTTAGTTTAAAGAAAATTAGTTTATTAAATAGTACTTCAAATTAATTCAAATTAACAAATACAAAAACACTGCTCACAGGCAGGCAACTCAGGGAGAATTAACATTAGAATTTTAGACATTAGAATTTTATCAACTTAGTTAAAATTAAGGAATTAGCATAAAAACTTTACTCAAAACAATCTATATTAAATTCCATCAGAAAATCATTAACAAAAAATATTAAATTTAAAAGAATTTTAGAATTTTCCCAGGCTCTTAAAAATTTATGAAGGTTTAGAAATTTGCTCTCAGAATAAAGTTTAGAATTTTAAATTTACAGAATAAATTTGATTAAATACATCTCAAATATTGAGAATTTAAGAAATTAGGAGTTTAAATATAACAGCAATATTCACCAGATGGGTCATCAGACAGGGGGGAAAAGTTCCAATTTATTAGAACTTCACTGGTAGGAAACAAATTTTGTAGACTGGTTTACTGGAAATCACCAAACTTGAAACAGGAGAGGATTCAGCATTTTTCTTGAAAAGGATTGTAAACTCAGGAGATCAGACCTAACAGCTACTTCTGGTACACTCGGATCTTCTTAAAACTACCGGACGAAGTTTCTAGAGGCGCTTCATTCTCGTAGCACACCTAATAAATTCTCACAACACATCTTTCCGTGAGTTACTTCGTGAATTTCGCGATAAAAACTCGAAAAACCATCATTTAAATTAAAACTACAAATGTTAAAAAAAAAAAAACGCGAGGAACCTAACGTTCCATTGAAAAGCTCGCGTGGAACATAAGTTCCATTCGAAAATAAACAACGCGCTTCTCGCGCTAACACCGACGAAGGATTTCAACAAAAAACTGAAACTGAAAAGTTCTACGCGCGTATTTATATGTGCGGCAAAAGCGCGGAGTTTAGATAAACGGCAGCAATTAAAATTCGCTTACCGAAATTAGAATTGCCAAAATAATACTCATAATTCCGAGAGCAGACGATCCGTAAAAATGCGAACCAATTAAAATAAATGACGAATTCCAAAGAGGCGCGAAAACGCTTAGGTGGCGTTATTAATCACAGTAAAAAGCCCGCAAAACAGAATTCCGAAAATGGCCGCAACTGAAATTTTTGAATTGCAGTGAGACATGGAAATAACTTGAAACTGAAGAACAAACGGAATTTCTAACCAAAAATGGGAAAATGGGATATCAAATTAAAGGGAATTTTAAGGGGAATCAAATAAATAAATAATTTCTAAAATTTGCAAATCAAAAGTAATATTAATTTAAGGAATGGAACATTTTTAACTAAGAATATTATAAAGAAAATTAATTTAGAAGATTAAAAATATTCTAATTAAAGAATAAATGAAAAAGCCAATAAATATTATTTAAATATTACCAAATTAAGAATATTGAGCCAGGGAAAAAGAAATAAAAGTAAATTTTCAAACCTCCAAATTACCTAAATTCTAAAGCAACCCAACAGGTGTGCAACATAGAAAAACGTTCGAAATATGAAGTTATAGAAAAACATGCTTTACGATAGGATAGAGACATGAAATTTGGTGTACGGGTAGATAGTTTGAAAGGAAAAAAGTGTGCAATTTCAGATTTCCAATATTTGCTACTTTTAGGGGGTGCCGCACACCAATATGTTTGATTTTCAGAATAAATCAGACACGCTTCCTTTTAAATGTGATAGAGGCTTGATATTTGGTATATGGGCCAATCATCTGATAAAAAAATCAAGACAAACAGAGTTTTTAAAAAATGTTCATTTCAGGGTGTGCTTCACAGAAAAACGTTCGATAGGGGAAATGATAAAATAGTATGCTTCGAGATGAAGTAGACTTTAATTTGGTGCACTGGTAGATAGTTTGAAAGGAAGAAGTGTGCAACTTAAGTTTTCCAAGATTTTCTTCTTTAGGGGGTTCTGCACACCAAAATTTTCGATTTGCGTAATAAATGTGAAACGTTAATTATTCAAAAAATTACACTATTCAGGGGTTGCTTATTGCGAGACCATTGATTTTCAACAGGTATTCGGCTAGTATATAACTACAGTGAAACCCCGATTTTACGTTTCTTAAGGGACTGGGTGAAAAAAACTTAAAATGCGGGAAAAACGTAAAATACGGGAAATAGATAGAATGCAAAAATCAAATAGAAAAAAACTAAAGGTAGTAAAGATGACTCTTTCAAAAGGTATAATATGTATATTTTACGAAAAAAACATTATTATACATACCATTTTAAGATCATTTTAACACATTTAGTTACGAATCCTGGCGTTTAGGTTGAAAATAGTCCGTAATAGTGCATTGTTTTTTAGTCATTGAGTTCAAAGTGAATGCAGCATCTTCTAGGATTGAAATACTTTGCAAGTTTTTTTCCTGGTCTTTATAAGAAAGAAAATAGTCTTTCACTATTTGTAAGCTCTTCAATGCAATACTGAAAGAAGGGAAGGGCTGTGTTTCCAGTTGTTCTTGTTCATATTCATCGGCGGCCGAAAAGTCCATAAGGTCGTCTACGGATGGAGCAGTAGCTCTTTCAGCTTCGCATGTTGCTAAGTTTCCCGGGATGTAATCGCTGAAGTCATAGATAAGTGTTTCGTTGTCCTCTTCCAAGTCCACCGCAGCTGATTCTTCATCTGTTCCCGGTTCATTAGACGCTACGATTCCGCTTTCTTCAAAACAATGGGAAATGCACTGTTGTGTAACATTTCTCCACGACGCAGAAATAAAATGCATAGCCTCTAGAACACTTAACTTTAGTTTGCAGGCGTCATTTAGATTTCCATTTTCTAGTTCAGCTACAGCTTTCCGGACAAGTTGCTTTCTGTAATAAACCTTGAAAGATCGAATAATGCTGAGATCACAAGGCCGCAATTTGCTTGTACAATTTGCAGGAAAAAATACGACACGCACATTAGACAGCTGCAAATCCGGATGTGCAGTGCATTGATCAATGAACAAAATTATTTTACGATTTTGCAACTTCATTTGTTTGTTTAGTTTGCGCAAAAAGTCTTCGAAAAGGGCTTGGGTTATCCACACTTTTTTGTTTGCTTCGTATTTTGTCGGAAAACTTCTAACGTTTTTGAAGCATCGTGGTTTGTGCGACTTTCCAACAACAAGAGGCGTCAGCTTCTCACTTCCATCAGAATTACAGCACAGTAAAATCGTAAGGCGCAATTTAGACATCTTCCCTCCATGGCAGGAGTCTCTTTTAGCAACATAACTTTTATCCGGTAGGAGGTTAAGGAAAAGTCCGGTCTCGTCTGCATTGAATACGTCCTTTGGCTTGTATCCTTTGGTCAAATTTGGTAGATTTTTCTTCCATTCTTCTGTTGTTGCTTCATCTACCCTTAATGATTCTCCCGAAAGCGATCTATACACAAGATGATGTCTTTTTTTCATTCTGTCAATCTAGCCATTTGAAGCTGTGAAGTCTTTCAAACCACCAAGCCTATCTGTGATTTCTACAGCTTTTTCTCTTATTATCGTGCCATTTATAGGTACATTTGCGGCACCAGCTTCTTTCAACCACTTTACTAAGATACCTTCCAGCTCGTCGTATGGCGATTTTTTCAATGTTTTCCGTTTCTTGGAATTTTTTTCACCCACTTTCTCGATGTTTTTTTCAATGCATTCTTTTTTCTGTAGTATGGATTGCAAGGTTGTCACGAGAATTCCTTGCGATTGAGCGAATGCTAATTTGGTTCCGTGAAATTCATCAAATTGTTTAACAATTTCGGCTTTCTCAGCAACAGAAAAGTTTTTTGTTTTTTACTCGTCATTTTGGCACAAAAAGGTTAGAAATGCGACCACCGCATGCTAAACAGCAACTGAAAGGCTTATCTGAAAACGTGGAGAAGGGTAAGGCCTGCCCCCCCTCCCCGACGAAAGAAAAGAGCCACCCCATCTGATTGGTTAACTGGAGTGTTCTTCCCCGGGAAGGGAGCAGTCCGCGACAGCGGGTGTTCAACAAAGGAAGGGGGGTGGGGATGGAAACCAAACCATGATCAATGAGAAGAAACCAGTTTCAGAAGACAGGAGTCTGTGGAATGTGTTTCTGTTTTCATGATTAACTTTCAACAACGTGGATTAGCTTTAAAAAAGCACAAAAGGTAAAAATAGTAGTATTGCTTTTTTTTTTTTTTGCAAATTTTTTTGTAAATTATTGCAAATTTTAATTTTTTTTTTACTTCCCAGTCCAGGGAAAAAACGTAAAATGCGGGAAAGTCCATAAATAACAAACTTATAATCCAGGTTAAATTAACATGTATTGGTATACGGAAAAACTGGGACCTGATGAAAAAAACGTAAAGTGCGGGAAAAACGTAGATTCGGGGGACGTAAAATCGGGGTTTCACTGTATTAGTCCTTTTCAAAATAATAACATTAGCCCTTTTCAAAAATGTTCATTTATGGGTTGTGCTCAACAGAAAAATGTTAGAAAGGGGAGATGATAAAATAGTATGCTTCGGGATGAGATAGAGACTTTAATTTGGTGTACTGGTAGATAGTTTGAAAGGAAGACATGCACAATTTAAATTTTCCAATATTTCCTTCTTTAGGGTGTTCTGCACACTAAAATATTCGATTTGCCGAATAAATGTGAAACATGAATTATTAAAAAAATTACAATATTCAGGGGTTGTTTATTGAGAGATCGTTGATTTTTAACGGGTATTCGGCTAGTCAGTATACTATTAGTGTTGTTGTTTGCCCCTTTTATGTAAGAGATGTTTTCCATCCAATCTTACACTGTAAGTAACTTTGGATCTAGATGCAGTGGTTATACATAAAGAGTTATTACTTTGAGATCACTCTGTATGTATAACTACTATATTCGGCTCCCATGCCCCAACTTGAGATGAGGCACTACTATCTCTCTGCGAAAGGAGGAGGAAACACTGATCGTGAAGAGGCATTAGCTGCTTTGTCTTCCGAGTTATCCCTGTCATGTAGATCAATAAATTCTTTGTGTCCTAGAATGTCTTTAACAAATACATTTTTGGTTATCTTCTGCAGTGCCACCTTTATCTGTTAATTTGTCCATGTTAAGAGGTAGTGCTACAATATCCGCATCACATTCTACAGAAAACATATATTTCAAAACTTCTTCCAAATTAGGTAAAAAAATGTCCTCTATATAATTGAAATCTAAAAAAAAAAAGCCCTTTTATTTTCCTTTAAGCATATGTTTATGAAAAAAAATTAAGCTAATTGTAATCCATATCTCAAAGTCAGTATTTCAATTCTGAGTATTATAATCTTGAGTAGTAGGTAGAAAATGTATTTTTTGAAAATTTAAAGTGGCACATGCTCAGCATCCTAAACATAGGATGCAACATTCGAGATGTAATAAAATAGTTTTACCCATATAAATTATTTGTTGCTTTGTAAATGCATAATTGAAAAGCAACTTAAGAGATAAATAAATTTATTCACCAAATTTAGTGATTTAAAGAACACATTTAATTAAGTCATGGCTAGTTGTGTAAGATTTTTTTGTATTAATTAATCTCCTTTGTTTCCAGCCCAAAGCTGCTCTTTTTGCAATTGGCACTTTGGAGTAGAGGGTGAAGTGATCTAATGGGAGTTAATAAGTAGTCTATTACTGGCTAGGGTATCCACAGCACATGGACATTTTTTTAAAGCGATTATAACTAATGATAGTAGAACTGAACAAAATGAAAGTCCTGTCCTTTCCAATGCAAACGACTGTACCATGTATTGTATATGTCCCCATAGTGCCATGCCACAAGGCAGGTTATGAATAACTATAGACATCACATTTCTAATATGAACAATATAATAAATTCTGCCTTGCATATACACAGCATTTTCACTTATTTGCTTTCTCAAAAGGCTCTTACATCTAAAATTCAAGAAATGTATTAAAAATATATATATATATTTCCTTTCTACACATTTTATGGCTTAGCATGATAAATAAAATTCTATTCTTTTCCCCCAAATCCTATATCTTTCATTCTTCTTTTTTTTAACACTCAACTGTATTAATTTTATTTCACAGGAGGATTATGTAGAGTATTCAAGGCAAGGCCAAGTTATAAAAGGTATTGAGAAAGCATCTGTGAGATCTAAATATGAAGAGGATGTTTTCATCAACAATCATACTGTAAGTAATGAATTTTATATTGACAGAAACTACTATTGATTCACTTAATTTTTAGGTTGTCATAATGAATAAAATAAGACATTTCTTGGTGGTATCCCAAAAACACATAAATTAAAATTACAGATATCATTTTAAATGTATCTACACCAGACTAATGTGAGTGTGTTTTAATTAGTTTATTTCTAAAAACCTTGGTCTTTTAATTGAAAGCATTTTATACTGGTCTAAAATTAGTGAGAATTGCGTTATTTGATATTAAATGTGAAAAATAAACGTAGATTGTTTTTAATGGATTTTGTATTCCAGCTCTTTTCCTAGTATTTTAATTACTTACTGGTCAGAATATTGATAAATTTTGATGTTAAATTTAAGGGGGCCACCTTTTGACTTATCAAAAAGCTAGAGGGAATAGAATCTGGGTTATTAAATTTAAGTGAATTATTCGAAATTGAAATGTTATTGAATGTCAAAAGCCCAGGCCAGCTGACTCGTCCGAAGACTTAGAGCAGCAAGGTGAATGGCCGGGAGAACTGTTATTGAATGTAACTGAATTGCAAATAATGTCTACTAATTTGAGTGTTGATTATTTTAACTTCTGTTTTCTCCAAAATTCCCATCTTTTAAGTTATGATACAGTATAATTTTCTGGAATATCAAATTTCTGGCTGTGAGTGAGATTCCGGTCTCAGACAATAGATCTTAAATAGGACATTGACAAGGTTTTTCATAACTGGGTACACCTGCCATGTTAAATGGTATGCATACCAGTTATGCCTATTTTTACATAACAAAGAAAAAACTTTATCATTTAAACTTTAAGTGACACCATTTTGGTTCACAAAGAAATTACATTAAATCTTACTTTTAAATCTTTACATTTTAAAACTAATTAGATTAAAATACATTCATATTACATCTTCGACCAAAAAAATTCTTAACTTTAACTTTATTTTAGAATTAATATTAGTTTTATGTAGTGGTTAGTACAACATTTTGAAATTTATTTTTACATAGGAAATTTGTGTTGTGTTTTCAGATACATAAATTTAAATCCAACAATTTATACAATCCCCCCAGGTAAGAAAATGTGGACGTTAGAGAACTGGATGTTGAAATGAACACAGAGGCAAGCCTTAAAATTTAAAAGAAACTAGTTTATTTAAGCAGAAATTACCCACCCCTTAACATTTTGCCCCACAGGTGCAGGGAGATCCAAATTGGATTCCCTGAAAATTCCAACATCTTTTCTGACTTTACTGGTTTAACATGAAATGATAAAAAGGAAGTTAATCAGAAGATAGAAAGTCTTCTGATTAACTTTCCTGAAAAGAAGGCCCGTCGACCCCACAAGATTTAACTGAGTTCTTATACTAAAAAAAAGGAAATTCAAAAACCTGGTTTAAACTTTGGCTTTAATGAACGCCTTTGGAAAACAGCTTGACAGGTTTTCTTTGTCTGCAGCTCCAGCTCGTTCCACACCCTCTTTCATATACACTTCTGGAAAACGGCTATACAGGTCTCTTTGTCTGCAACTCATTCCACACCCTTTTTTTGTCATTGCTCAGTACTTCGCATATGAGCCCCACTCAAACCAGAGAACTAAAGGTCCCTGTGCAAGAGGGAGCTCGCTGCTTTTCCTTTACTCCTTTGGTGAATGGGCTCAGCGATGGTGATCTGTTGAAAAATCCCATTTTGGTCCTGTGGGCGAAACAGCTCCCAAAACGGGAGACCGCTCACCTACCTCAACCTCCTCTTTTCACCGCTTCCTTGAGACTGCTGCTGCTACAAAAACCCTTTTCCGGGAGTCGTCGAACATGAGCATTTTCGTTCCAAAGTGCGGAAAAAACAATGCAAAAATGGCGGTCTTTCAAGTGATGTTTGAAAATTATGTTTGCCAGAAAAAGATGAATTTTGATAGCCACCGACCTAAAAGGAGTTAAAACACATGATTTAAATGCCAAAAGATGGGAAAATGAGGCTTAAATAAAAAAAACGAAAACAATTAAGAATTTTGAAAATAAAAGAAAAAAATTAATAAAAACAACATCTTAAAAATTTGGAAGAATACGCAGATTTAGCTGCAAAATAAAACACGACATGATACAGTTTGAAATAAAGCCCTAGAGCTACATGTTCATCATTATTAAAAGGCACTGTATGGCCACTAGACTCTTAAGTCCCACTGTCTATCTGCAGGCCAAGCTCTAGGCAAGCCATAAAAAATGATTCTTCTAAAGCTGCAATAAGCATGAAGTACTTCTTTGACACGAAAATTAACTTACTAAATACAACAAATTTCTTGTCCATAGAAGACAATTGATTTTTTTTAATCCACTATCAAATATTCAAGCTAGTGCAAAGTAAAGGTCGAGATTAGCGGTCGCCACATCGCCAGTGGCGACTAAGGAATTACTCTTGGCGACTGTAAAATGTAATGTCTATCGCCAAAAATGGCGACCTGCAAAATTTACATGTTTCTATATCAGAACGTCAAAAGTCTAATCTCTGTGGAGTTTCAGGAACACCCGCACGGTTGAGCCTAATTCCTCTGAACCAAACCCAAATTAGATAGTCGGTAAACAAGACTGGTATCATAAAGGGTTTTTCATTGTCGTCCCCCCCCCCCCCTCGGGAGAATATTCCGTAGGCATCCTATTTATTTCTCCCCAACCCAGCCGTTAAAAGTCTTACTTGCCCATGGCGATTCAACTTAAACGATCTATTAACGAAATCGTGATCGGCCTAACTGCGATAGTCTAAAATGACTCTTTTCCTAAACAATCCCTCTGGGGAGTGAGAAAAATCTGTCAAAAATCACCACAATACTGCTACGGCTGTTAATTTATTGCACCTGCAGCCGAGAATGAGTGCTACTGCTATCCACATTCCTATCTCCTTCCTCCCCGTGATCTCCGATATGTTTACTTTTGAGGCATGCCCGGGCGCAGCGCATTCTATCAATTGACCCCAACAGCACCTTACGGAAATTCGGAGTGGCCCCACTTTCACATACTGTACTAATAGAGCTTTCATCATTTTTACATTTGCCTTAAATTTTTAAACTGTTTCCGAAAGCGGAATTAAAATCGTGCATTAAAATAAAAATGCCCCCGCTATTTTCAGCTTGTAAATTTATTTATTGGTTAAATATTCATAACGTATTTTGCATCATGATAAATTAAAAAAAATAATCCATGTACAATAGTTTTGGGTATACGCTGTAGCTGGGAATGCCAGGCGCTAATAAAATACGTCAACCTTCGGGATGCTTTTCGGAGCTAAATTGCCGATATTGCGACGTTATGAATTGTTCTATTTCAACTTACATATATATGTACTGTTCATTAACGATCATATAGTAAATATGAACGACGATGGCAAAAATTGCGCGTAGTTGCTTCTATGCTGCCTAGATATAATCGCAAAAAATTCGCAATTGTTAAAGTTTCGGCGCGCAATAGTTTCTCCATCCGAGAAATTTCAGATTTCCTGTTATAGATGATACCTTGTTTTATGTTATTAATCTGTCATCGATGATGTAAAAAACTAAAAATGTTTGTATTCTTAAACTGTTTACCGCTTAGTTGTGTTTTCATTAGTGCCAACGGTAAACAATTATCAATTCAAAGTTAAATCGGCTCGATTTTCAACTTATCCGTGGCCGAAGTTGGTTCATGCCCCACCCCGTTGATTAGAAAATTCGAGTAAAGCAATAAAACGGCCTATGTTTTTAGCGATACAAACAGATATTTTTTAAATTCAAAAACGTCAAAATATTAAATAAAATCCAATTTCTTCAAAAGGATAAAGAATTTAGTTGTTATAAAATAAACATATTAGAGAAATTTTACAGTAAAAATGGTTGCTAAGTTTATAATGTCCGATAATATAACGGGAAAAATGACCGAAATATCGGGATCGCGATAATTTTAAAATTACAGACTAAGTGATCAAAAGGTAGAAACAAAAATATAGATTATTTAAAAATCGCAGAAACTCATTGGTAAAATCCCATAAATTAAAAAAAAAAATGAGTGGCCGGATTTCTTAATAAAAAAGGCATAAATATTAATAGTAAATGCTTCATCAGCTGTGAAAAAAAAAGATCAAAATAAGAGAATTTAAAAACTTAAGAAACAGGCATATTCAGAAATAATCTGTAATTTTGGCAAAAACTTAAAGCTGACAAAATGTTGAATAAGTAAAGTGTTATGGGAAAAAAGGAATTTAACATTGACCCCAAAAGTATTTGAATCCGCTTCATGGTAAATGAATTTTTTTAGATGACTTGGTAAACAATTATAAAACACTGAAAAATTCCTATAATAAGAAAAACTCATTTTTTAACCCTGTTTTAAATCGAGTGACAATAAATGTTTAAAATATTCAGAAAATGATAAATGAAAGATCAAAATTTTGAAAACTTTTAGGAAATGGAAAAGATACTGACAGCGACTTGCAGAAAACTTAGATTTAGAAAAAACACCTGAAATAAAGTTTTGAAAATGTATTCAATATCCAAAATGAGAAGTTAGCAATAAATGCATGTTAACAATATTACGCATTAAAAAATAAATATATATTTATAAATTTGTGTTATCAGAAAAATTAAGTTTTGTATTTTGCCAATCTCATAAATTTCCCCTAATTTTTACCCCACCTCCTCATCAAATAATAGATCTTAATAATAGAAAAGTAGATCTATTATTTAGTTTTCCTTGTTAACATAGTAGTGTCTTTCACCTAACTGAAGTACTCGCCATCTTAAGGTATGGAGAGAAGGATCTGTTGTTTTACTTATGTCTACCATATAATAAACCTGTAAATAAGTATGGGTAATATATCTGTAAATTTTTTAATTATAAAATATTTAAACACAATTTTGCATAACATCAAACAAGTTGAAAAAAAAAATCGCACATTTTTCAGTTGTCAACAATTGGCCTCATCATGAACCTACCAGCCAGTGACTGACTGCTTTGAACCCAGGCATTGTTTACAATGGGTTTTATTCCTTCCCTTTAATTAATGTTCCTTATTATTTCCTATCAATAAGAAATGTATTTGCACTTGCATTACACATGAATATTTATAACCATCATTGTTCTTTTATGAACCCCTTATAAATATCCTCCGCCCCCACCCCCCTTATATTATAAAAATTTATGTTTGTGTATATAAAATGATGCATAAGTAATTAAGTATTTCTATCTACTTTTCTGATCTTAAGTAAGCAGCCTAAATTATGAGGATTCTAACTATTATCTTCAATTTGTGCAGTTAAAAAAATTAATTTATCAAGAATATATTTTAAAGTAAGAGATATTTAATTATAAAATTTTCTGTATATTTGCAATTTTGTTTTGTTAATTTTTTTTTTTTATGCTTTGAATTTAAGTTTTTAAATAGATAAATTATCTGTATCTTTTTTACTACATGTAGGCCACATTATGCAATGCATTCTTTAGCTAAAATTTATAATTGTGCCCTTTCGTATGCAATGTGCTCCTTTTTTAAAGTCAGCAACCTGCCCTTTTGAAATCCTAGAATGGACCCTGTAAATATATATATATATATATATATATATATATATATATATATATATATATATATATATATATATTAGAAAGAAGTAATAATAAAAATAATTAATTCAAGTAATCTTGAAATATTAACATCACCATAGAAGCAAAGCCACTGCCATAATGCCGATAATAGAAAAGATCAGCACCGGCTCAAATTCGGAGATTAAAAAGAATTAAATTCATCTTCAGGTCTGAGTATTTAATTCTATTTAACCCAAACAAATGCCTGTTTCAGATTGGAAAATAGTACATTACTATAAATGTCCAAACTCGGACTAGAGGCACCATAAGATAAAAAAATGAAGATAAGAAGCATTAGGAAAATTTGTATTAACATGTGGCAGGAATCCTTCTTCTTTCACCATATGTATATGTTGAAGACCCAGACCGTCCGACTCGTCCAAGGGACTAGGAGCAACTATTTGGACGGCCGACCATATGTATATGTGACCAACCTCAACAGTATAATAAATATCTAGAAGTACCAGAATGAACATGACGAAATACAACCTAGGAGGCAGTACGAACGTTCACAGCGACACTCCCAGACCCATCCAGTGAGTCAGAACAAGAGACAGGACTATTACCCGTATAAGCAAAATAGAATATGTACATGCAGCAAAGATGAAAATTCTTACTAAACAAGAGATTCATAGAAGAAATGGATAAACGAAAATGCCACTATACACCATTATAAGGGCCCTCGAATCGTAGTTTCAAACTGGTTAAAGTTACAAAATTTTAGCAAAAATATAATTGAAAACATAATATTAATATATCTTATTTTCAGATGTTTTTGATTTTTCTAATTTTTTTAGCTTATTTTATTACTTTTCATTTTTATTTATTTATATAATTAATAAATAATTATTATATATATATATATATATATATATATATATATATATATATATATATATATATATATATATATATATATATATGCTTAGAGCAAATTGAATGTATGTGTTCGTGGAAAAAAAAAATGTTAGAAAATTGAGGGGGGGGGGGATGAAAATCGAGTACAAAATTATGGCCACTAACATCATCAAAGTGGCCACTGAGCTTTATGAGTTCACTGGCCACTGGCTACTGTTGATTTTTTTTAATCTAAAGCCTTAGTGCAAAGGCCTTGTGGTCATCAAACTAATTAAGAATCATATAATCGCAACGTATGTGATCACCTCCCCTCCTCTGAACTGGAGCATGCTGAATCACAGAGATCAAACTTTTTTGAAACTTCCTTCTTGAGCAGTTAAATGTAGTTTACATTTTCCCTTGCACCCATACATGGAATCATACTGTTCAACCTCACTTGCAACTGTTATATGTAAAAGCATAATTTCTCCAAATCCTCGTCCTATGAGAATAAAGGCAATCCAATTTATGACTGTTGTCTGAAAATCTATATTTTCTTGTGCTCTCCATCTTAAGTTAATTGTGTATCAATTGTTACACAAGTCAATAGAATAACAGCTTCGGTGAGGCGAGGCTGTTACAAACTTATGTAAATTTTAGAAACAGCCAATTTTCTGGTGATAGACATTTCCCTACTTTACAAGAGTGACTGCTGAGTTTTTTATTTTGACAAAGGCTTGTTTTGCTTCTAAAAGCATTCATTCCTCTAATTTTTGTTTCATGTTCCTTTCTAGCAAAACTTTTATCCATAGATATCTTATACAAGATTTTTTAAACACTAAAATTAAGTTGTTGTTAAAAGTAGAATTGCCAGTGAATCAAATATGTACCCTTATTATTTCTAATTTGATCATCTCTATTTCATAATCTTCAATAATGTGCTCATTTATTTCTTTACTACACAATAAAAGTAAAAATGTTCATTCTTCTGGTTATACATACTTATAGTGAATGTTCAAACATTATATCAATATAGTTCTTATTTTATAAATTTTATAGATCATATATAACTGTTAATTAGAACCTATGCTCATGTTTGTTTTTTAGTCTGTATGGGGATCATTTTGGAAGGATTTCAGATGGGGGTACCAGTGTTGCCATTCATTTATCAAGAATTCATACTGTGCTGGAAGTGCGGGTAAAGAAGCTATACAAGAGGTAATTTTTTTAATTAATTTTTTTTTTAGAAATGCTCTCTCCAAGGTTTGTATTTATGTACTGTATAGTCTAATTTATTTAAATTTCCTAGAAAGGGTTCATTTCTGCATACCAGGATGCCAATTAATTAAATTTTATAATTTGAAAATAATGGTATCTAATTGATCTTCATATTAATTTTGGGTTATCCTTTGCCAATATTTCAAGAAAAAAAAAAATTAGCAGCTGTAAAACTGAAACATTATTTAAGACCGACTCATGTCTGACTTTAAATACTAATCTCTAGTTAATTCTTGAATGAACAAAATGTATCTAAATGTTGAAGAGCATCGAGTTCCCGGGATCAATTTTTATGAAACAACAGAGTAACCGCTTTTGTTTTTATATAAGATTATACTTTATAAGGAATTGTTTAATTCAATTCGCTCCTTTCATTAGTTTAGCCATTTCTAAACAAATAAAATACCAGAATCAAGCAAGAAATTGATCATTTGATCACCCTAAATTTTTTCTTGAACTAAGGTGTTTGTGGATAGCACAGTTAAGTTAAAGCACTGACATCTACATGAATAAGACTGCACTGATAATACTTTTATTTTGTCTAAACAATTCATTGTAATTTTTGTAGATATATTAAATGGTATCTTTTAGTTGTCTTAGAATTGTAAGAAATATATAATGTAACTTATATTGATAGAAATTTAAAAATATATTGTGTACTTCTATTCATAGTAGTTACAAAAGCTACCAATGAACATATTCCAAATTCTCTCAGTGCAGATGCCAGCATTGATGAACCAGTTTTTGATCAACATAAAATTGCCATAAATATGGCTCAGTCAGGAAAAAAAAGTATTAGTGTAGACTATCACTTCGTTGGCACATATCAGCAACAAATAGTCATTAAACTGCACTGTCAACAAGGAAACGTGTTACTGCAGCTGTCAGCTGTAATAATTTTTTTTTCTGCCAGTGTAGTTAGTGACTATTTGTTGTTAGTGGTGAATTCTATGAAACCAGGCCACTGTTGATGTGGGATTTTGTTACTAAACATGTCTGTTGGCTTTAGAGCTAAAACTAGCAAACACACTTTTCCTAAATACATTTTAACTAAATCATGGTATATGTTTTATATATAGCAAGAAAACATGAAAACTATTAGATGGCATCACATAGTATAATATCATTAACATGCTTATTTTGACTTTTTTTGTTCATTAAAATGTTAATTACTGGAGAGCTGCCATTTTCTTAAGTAACTACCCTATACTGGTTCCCAACCTTTTAAGGTTGAATATCAATCCCTCTTGGTCTGCATTTCTTGAATTAACAATTTCAAATTTTGATGCTCAATATTTCGATTATCCAAAATTGACAACACTTGATATCTTATGTTATCAATATACACTGTCCCTACAATCTGTATAGAGGGTATAATCAATAAAAATAAATTATTAAAAGTGATTCATTCTTTTTTTAATAAATAGGAAGTATTTTTTAAACAGTTTAAAGGAGTTAAACAAGAAAAAAGGGGAAGGGAGATTTTTATGTACTGTCAGTGCTTTGAAAATGCTAAAATTCAAATACTTTCTCAATTAAGCTCTCTATCCTGCTAATTTGTTGAATATCAATATGTATTTGATAAATTAAAAGTTTATTACAGAAAGTCACAGTGTAATGTTATTTTAACAGCTATTTTACTCGTATTTCAAACCTAAAATGCTTTACAGGCTTCCAGTGTAACTCTACTTGAAAAAGCAATAGAGAAGAAAGACGAGCCAGTGTGCAGTGATGCAGAATCTATCATCTCAAAGTCTAGTATCGTGAGTAAATTGATATAATTTTAAATTAATATATATTTGATTAGAAGTATAGATGTCCCCCATTTTATGCAGTGTTACTTTCTCAAGACAACCATGAATAATCCAAATATCTTTCACAAAACCTTTAAGCAGATGAAAAAGTCTGTATACATTATTTTTTTTTAATTACACAAAGAAACTATTTTCTATATCACCATTAAAACTTTAGTTTCTGTGTGTATATATATATATATATATATATATATATAAATAAATATTTTTATTGGAGTATATATATATATATATATATATATATATATATATATATATATATATATATATATATATATATATATATATATATATATATATATATATATATATATATATATATATATTTGAAATGTAATAATAAGAATTATGTAAAAATAAAAAAAATAAAAAAATAAAAATACAATTCAAGTAATATTAATATATATATATATCCCAATAAAAATATTTTATGTTTTAAATTATATATATATGAAGTGGGAGGAATTATTATGATGCAGGTATTGTGAAGTCAAATGATGGGTATATCTGGTTTATATTTGTGCATATTAATATTATTTATTTTACTCTTTCTCTATATATAATATATTTAAAAATATCTTTGCACATATAGACCATTTTTCCCAGTGCACAAAAAGATTATTTTATTTTTGCCAACCAGAAAGAAATGAAATTGCATGTAAAATAAGATACATCTCTGCATCATCTTTAACACATCTGCATCCCCATGTTTAGCCAATTGTTGAAACAGAATAAAGATTGTATGGGTATATTTTCTAATGCCATTTTAGCACTTTCATTTTGATATATGTTGATCCAGTTTCATAGCACTTTCATTTTGGCATATATTGAAATTTGTTTACAAATGAGACCAGGACGTTTTATTCAAATAATTTTGTATATAAAGAGAACAAAGATACTTATACTTCTTTTTAGGAGAATTAAATAATTTAATAGAATGTTTTGAATAAGTATGTCATTTAGTATACTATAGGTATTTACACAATAATTATGAATTTTAAGTTTCGTTACATTATATATTCCGTACAAAGAACAGGTATACGGCTAGTTAAATAAATAGGATTTGAAAAGAATGAGTTTTGCATGTCCTGCTTTTGTGTACTATATTATAAGAGTTGGGTTATTTTTCACATGTTTATTTTAGTTAGCAAATGACTTCTGCATTAAGCAGAATTAAAATGTAAGTAAATAATTATTAATCTTGTTTTTTTTTTACAAGTGAAACAATATACAGATACTGAATAATACTGTATATAATGATACTGAAATATAATTAAATGAATGTATTAAGTTTTGTGTATTTTTTTTTTATATATATAAATATTGTAAGTTATAGCAGAAACTTTCCTGAAATGTTTAAAATTTCCTAAAATCCTTTCCTAAATTAAAAAATCTATATACTACAATCTGTGAGGTAATTTAAAATAGGATTTTGGAAATTCATTTAGTTTTGACCTATGTATTAAATAATTGAAATATTTTACTTTCTAAAATTTTGAATTTACTTTTAAATTGTTCTTTGAATTGCAGAAGAAAAAGAAAGATAAAAAACATAAGAAGAAAAAGAAAAAAGAAAAGAAAGTTTCTTCTTCGAGCAGTGAAGATTCTGATGAAGAAAAAGAGAAAAAGCTAAAGAAGGTACTTTCATTCACCTTAGTTACATTGGTTATAGAGTAAAATTTCATAATGTGAACTGAATAGGATGTAAAATTTAGTTTAAATTATACATAATTCATAGAATTTTTCTATTGATAAAGAAATTAAATTTATCAAGTTTTCAGAACAGATTTTTTAGTACTTCATTTTATTTAGTGAATATTCAAATTCAGTTACAGATAAATAATTTACCAGGGGAAATTATTCAATGTGATATGATAACTATGGAATCACATTCCGATTATTGAGATTGTATTCTATATTTCATATAATATTTAGTCAACAAAAGTGTTTACTCTTAATATCTTGCATTCTAAACAACTTTTTCTTATGTGAACAATTTTCAAATGGAGAAAATAATTTAGTATAATCAATTCTCCAAACATCAAAAAACTCCTAAACAAATTATCTTATTTCTATGATACATTCTTTTTGGCAATCAAAGTTTGGGATGCTTGAATAATTATTTACTGGCAGGGATTTTCTACTAAATCATCAGAGATGTCTTCTGTTATGGATTTTCTATAACAGTTACCGATGTATCGAGTTTGTTAGGATACTCCTCAAATGTTTTGAAAACCAGTTCCATTTTTACTTTCCAAAAGTATTTAGTAATAATTTTCCATCGGCATTTTGATTCTACCATATCTTCCACCCACACAAAATTGCATTATTTTTGCTTTGCTGACATTATAGCTATACAAATCCTTCACTTGTTGCTCAATTACTCAATTTTCAGTCATTACTTTACAATAAAATATCAAAATCATACAAAAAAAATTGTTTGCTTAAGCTAAATGACTTAAATATCATTCTCATTAAATATTATGTGCATACATACATGAGCCCAAGTAAATTTACCAAGCAAAAAAATATTGTGCGAATAATAAGAAAAACTTAAGCTACATATAAAAGCACAAATAACACAATAATGCAATATACAGTTGTTTCGATGATACACTGGGTCCCCTTCATCAGTGCAAGAGAACCAACAAACCCGAACCCTAAAAGAGGAATGGGCGTGAAAGGAAGAAGCAGGTAGGGATTATATTCCCAAGACCTGGATTAAGAGAGAGACAATCAGAAAGCAGCATGAAGACCAGTTAGCCAATCTGAAACAATGAGTGACACACATGATTGGTGTGCACCAAATGACAACAGGAATGTCCCAACAAGATAAGTCAAATCAGAACAAGAATAAATGAGACTCAACTAGATGAAAAGAGGTTAAACAGATACACAAGAATCCCAAGGAATAGGATGAAGGGGATGGGGGTTATAGGGCATTCTGCTAGACCACAGATTAAAATGGAGTACTACTTTATTAACTAAATTACTGGCATTTTTAGATATGGAAGGCTTTAAAGAAGATCATAGATCGTCATGCATTTTTGTAAGATCCTTGCTGAAGAAAACTCAAAACTGTGATCAAATTGATAGCAGTGTTAAGCAATTTGAAGTTTATTAAAATCTTGTTTCTTAACGTAGTTTCATTGTTCTTTAATACGAAATTTTAAATCATGTTTAGTTTGACCAATATAAAAAAGTCCTCACTGCCAAAAAATACTGTAAATGTCCCAACTATTAAGAATTTCTAAAGGATCTTCAAGATTAAAAAAATCTGAGTTTATTTAGAAGGTGTGCTTAAATGCAATACTGAATTTGAATTTCTTAAAGATTTTAGCAATTTGCTGACTGATTTTTGGAAAAACTAGTAAAATGATAATATTATTGAAATCTTTTTCCAGAAGTTAATTTGGAGAAAGATTTAGAAAATTCTTTAATTGCATGATCAACAATGCTGGGAGAGAAACAACGATAGACAGTGATAAGATTTTAAATAAGTGATCTCAGAATTGAGCAAATCCATACTAGAACAAGCACTCAAAGTATGATGGACAGAAGTATGAAAGCAGCAATTTTTTGGTTAAGCGGATGGAATTTTTATATGGAGGTAGACATACCGTAGTGCAGTCTTAGTCATCCACAACGATGATGAATTTCTCACTGGTCTATCTAACTTCATATTCAAATTGCTGCTTTCAATACTTTTATCCATTGTGCTTTGAACTTTGTTCTACTATGGATTTGCTCAATTCTGAGAACAATTACTTAAACTTTATCGCTGTCGATCATGGTTTCTTTCCCAGCATTGTTGATCATGCAATTAATTCAAAATTTTTCTAACCCTTCCTCCAAACTAACTTCTGAAAAAGATTTCAATAACACTATCATTTTACCAAGAGTCAGTCAGCAGATTGCTAAAATCTTTAAGAAATTCAAATTCAGTACTGAGTTTAAGCAGACCTTCTAATAAACTCAGATTTTCTGATCTTAAAGGTCCTGTAGAAATTCCTAATAGTTGGGGCATTTACAGTATTTCTTGGCAGTGTGGTCTTTCTTGTATTGGTCAAAATAAACATGCTTTAAAATTTCATATTAAGGAACATGAAAACTACGTAAAAGAAAGGATTTTAATAATTCTTCAATTGCTCAACATTGCTATCAATTTGACCATCTATTTGAGTTTTCTACAGCAAAGATCATATAAAAATGCATGTCAATCTATGATGTTGACTTCTTTGAAGCCTTCCACATCCATAAAAGTTGTAGTAATTTAGTTAATGACTTAATCAGTACTTCATTTTTGTCCGTGGTCTGGCAGAATGCCCTGTAACCTCTCCCCCTCTTTGTATATTCCTTGGGGTTCTTGTGTGTCGTTTTAGCCATTTTTTTGTCTTGTCGGGTCTAATTTATTCTTATACTGACTTGACTCGTAATGTCGGATACTCCTGTTGTGTTTTGCCTCATGCCAATCTTTTGTATTACTCGTTTCAGATTGGCAGAACCGTTCTTTCTAATTGGCTCTCTTAATTTGAGGTCTTGGGTTTATCACCTCCTCTGTTTAATCCTTTTATGCCCATTCCTCTTTTGGACTTCAGGTTTGTTGGTTCTTCTGCACTGAAGAAGAAAATAGGAGCACTTCACATGACATCGATATGCATACTAAAATGTCATTTTTCATTCATTAAAAGGGATAAAGCATGAGCAGTTGTTTTTATATGTTATTCAACTAGTAAATATTTATAAAACAGGAATACTTCATATTTTAATTTATTTACTAAATGTTTCACTTTCTTCTGAGTTATTCACACACATTTAGGTGTTGTTGTTGTTGAAACCCAGACCGTCCGACCTACCAGACACATTTAGGTGTGTAACTATTTTATACAAATTAACACAAAAATTATAATTAAAAATGATGCTCAATAGTAAAATGTTTTAAAATTTGTCTGCTGTCACAATTTACATGTCTGCCTTTTTAAAAAGTGCAACTGTTATTGCAGATTTAGCCTTTCTTAAGAAAGCATTATCAAATACTTGCGAATAACAAGCTCCCGTAACATGAGTTTGGGCAACTAAAATTGCCGGTAGTGTTTGCATACTCATTGAGCTTCGGAAGTCTGTTTTGTTACTCCACACAAAGCTGAATATTCGCTCACAAGAAGCATTACTGTGTGGGAATATTAAGATTCCCAACATAGTCCTACTTAGATAGGATATAAGGGTTTACTAAAGGATCCAATTTCTTTCGAAAGCATAACCCATTGGTCATCGGCTCATTCTGCAGACAATACTTTTCTGGAACAGAAGTCAATTGATAATGTAAAAATTCTGATTCTTTCTTTAACAAGCAAGGAGAAGAATCAATGAAATACTTAAGTGATGAAAATTTAACACAGCTTTTATTAGATACATCAGCAACTTCAGCATGCTGTAGTAATTCTGAATGTGTAGGAAAACTACAAAAATATTTTTTCACATAGGTGAAAAATTCCTCAATTTCGTTTGTAGACAAGTCTTTCACACATTCTGCAGCTTGTGAACCAATTGGGATTTCATCATGATTTTTGTGATTTAAAGAGTCATATTTTACATCAAATACAGATTGTGAATTTTTCATTGTGAAACTTTCATTCCCAATAAAAAAGAAACTGTCTGCATTTCCTTTAATTCAAATTTTTTTGTCCACATGCCTTTTGGTTTCAGGTTGGGTAATAATATCCTTCCACTGTGAAATTTTTAAGTCCATTGCACAGATTGAGCAAAAAACATATTCAAATTTAGATAATTTCAAAATAACATAGCTGCCAACCTACCAGAAAGAAAAATAGACGCACATTTCGCGAGGAAAAAGAAATTAGGATTTTTGAACACACTAACATTAATGCAATTAAACCTTAAATTGTACAGCAACTAATACTCACATATATTGTGCTTATTTAACACATACTCAATAAAAATAATTTGATAAAATTATTCCATTTCATTGTTAAGTACTAAAATTTATTGCAGCTGATTTAGCTTTTCTCAGCATGCTGTAATAATTCTGAACCTATATTTTCTTAATTTTTATTATTCTCAGAAATCATTCAAACTAACAATATTATGCTAATTTCATTTAAACTAAATGATGAAACAAATGTTAATTTTTAATTAAAATTCTAAAAATATGTAAATACAAATGTATCAAATTCTAATTTATGCTTTTGAAATGGTTGTATTTCTTCTTAGTACCCAAATTATTATTTTAATATTGTTATTGTTAATGAAATGAGGAACTATTTTCTGAATAAGTTTAAAAAATTGTTTTTCTATATAAAACATGAAATAGTTACAAAAATTTTATACGATGCAGACAGACTGCAAAAGTGGAAATTATTATCACAAACGAAATATAAGGGGGGGTTGCACATAAATACCGTTTTTTGCGAAACTGCTGCAAAAGAGCCTTTCATTTTATTAATAATACGTTTGAACAATAGTTTTTCTACATAATACACATTCGAAATAATTATAAAAAAATTTGACGATGCAAATAGGTTGTGAAAGTGTTAAAATAGTTTCACAATAATACAAAATATAAGGAGGATCATGCACAAATACCGTTTTTAACAAAACTACTACTGCAAGAAAGATTTTCATTTCAAGAATACTATGTCTGAAAAATAGTTTTGTATATAAAACAAAATAATTTAATAAAATTTTAGTCGATGCAAATGAATTTCTCCCACATTAATTAGATATTTATTGGTCATCTCTCTCCCTCATGACACTGTGGGAATAATCGCCATTTGAGATAGCTGGGAAATAGATTTTTAGATGAAAAGTCAGGAAAACTTCAATCTCAAAATGTGTGACTTCGTTTCTCATTTCATGACATTTTCGGAATATCAGTGATCTATTTCTGATTTTTTGACTTTTGTAACCTGCAAATACAAATACAAACATTACTCGTGATCTATTCCTACACAATGGTAACGGAAAATTGACATTCAAAAAACAACTGAAAGTCATGACTTGCATTTGAGGTATTTCTGCTTAAAACAAAAAAGGAGGGGGGGGGGGGGGAATAAAGGCAGCTGAGTGAAAACTGGGAGATTGAGCGAGTTACCCGGGAGTCTCCCGGTAGAACCAGGTGAGTTGGCAGCTAATGAAGCAAAAGGCACCTGCAACAAAGAACAATTACATCCCACTTCAATTGAGGTCTGTTGAAGGGAGGAGTCATCTGCACTTGAATGAATTGCGAAATCAATCATTGGCGATGCTAAATGACATCATGAAAAGTCTGAATGCGTTGGGAGAATGTATGGGATCTTTTTGCTGTCTCTTTCTCTTTACAAAACCATGGGTTTGTGGGAATTTAGAAAATAGGGGAAATATGTACATATATTTAAAAAAATCATTTGCTGTAAAAAATCGTATTTCCGGAGCAAGCTATAAAAAATGGAGAAACTCCGAGTAAATCAGAACACTTGACAGCTATGCAGCATATCCTCGAAACAGCTGTATGCTGAATTATTGTTATTTGAGCTTTTATATATTTCTGAAGTTTTTCTCATTGTAATATATTTCTTTGCAGGCTTTGAAAAATGAAGAACTACACCAGAAAGAAGCTGACAAACTGCTATCCATTGATGAAAGGAAGAGACCCTATAATAGTATGTGCGAAGTAAAACAACCAACTGAAGAAGAAATGGAAGCGTATTTCATTAAGCGACAAAGGCCAGATGACCCCATGGCAGGTTTTCTTTAATACCTTGACCATGTTGTACAATTTTTGTAATATAGATATTGTAAATATAGAATTATTTGCGAAGTAAAACAACCAACTGAAGAAGAAATGGAAGTGTACTTCATTAAGCCACAATGGCTAGATCACCCCATGGCAGGTTTTTTTTAATACCTTGACCATATTGTACGATTTTTGTAAAAGAGATATTGTAAATATAGAATTTGTTTTAACCATATATTAAAACTGCATGATGCTGATTTTATTAATTTTGCATTATTACACATACTCAGAGCACCAGTCACATAGCTGTCATGAGTACTGCATGAATGTACAGGATTTTGAAAATCTCTAGTGACTTAAGTAAAATTCAATCATATCATTCACAGTATGCATATGCCAGCTGGGTGGTACGACTGAATTCTAGATGGTTGAAGACCCAGACCGTCCGGCTCGTCCTGAGGACATGAGCAGCCATTTGGACGGCCGTAATTCTAGATGGTTGTAGATATTGTTGTAGAATCTGGTTGTAGAATTCTAGATGGTTGTAGATATTTCTAAAATTGTGTTTTTGCTATTACGGAAGCAATTACTGTTCTGTACTAATGTACTCTCATGCATAAAACCCGTCAACAATCATTAGTTCCATGTAGTAGGAACATGATTCTAAGTAATAATCTGCTAGCAGAAAGTAACTTTAGCAGCCATTCAGCTTAAAAGTCTGCTGTATCATGTCTTTAAATTCATACAGAAGCCTCTTAGTTGAATGACTGCACCAATCTGGAGAAATAATGTACTATAAGCATATCTGCCAACACTGCTGAATAAAAAACCACTACATCTTAAAAAATAATGGTAGACTTTGACTTTTGATAAAGAAAATTCCTATATAAAATCATAAGAGATGTAAAAAAAAGGGGGGGGGGGGAGGGGCAAGAACAAAATTGTGTAGTTTGGCTTATGCCTTTGCATGCCAGACCCAGGGTAACACCTAAAAGTGAATTTACATAGCAAATTTTGTTGTATAATTTTGGAGCTAGAATAGATACATATATTTCAGATAGGCACAATCAGACAGCATGCTAAAAATAGTGTATTAGAGTGCCCAAAATGTGTAGATCCATCGAAAATTCTATTTCCAATTTTTGACTTCATTCCAATACATAGTAATGTATGGATAGAGTAAAAATAGAATACTGTTCACATTACCCATGGTACAAATAAATATTACAAATGTGTTTTTAAATTGAGTTTCAGAACAGTGTGTAAGCTTATTTATTTTGAACTTAGATGTAGGATGCAGTCTATAACATTTATTCTGCCAATAAATCAAACTGCTACAAGATATAAGCAGACATATGTCATTAAGTAAATGACAATTGTTTTGAATGTGTTATAAGCACTCTTCTTCATGCAAACTGAACAGGTAGAACAGTATATGCCCTTAACCACTGTCAAGAATGAACTGCGGCGAAACAAACGATGGACACTTCAAATAAAAAACACACAATGAAAAAAGTTCCATGCGGATAGTATTGTCCATTGAAAAACACAACTACAAACATGTCATCAAAGGTCTATCAAGGATGCCTGTACCACCCACATGAAGACAAGGGGAGTAGGTTTTGTAAACGAAATCTTAAGCATTAATAAATTTTTTTAAATAAAATAGAGAAAAAATATATGAACTGTTGAATTATTGATAAAAATATGAAAAGAAATATAGTCAAATCCTTGTAAAGAAAGATAAAAAATTACAGGGGAATGCAGTAATTAAGAAGAAAACAAAAAGTAGTACTTGGTTTCAAAAGTTAATGACATCAATAAAACTAGTAGTGATTGAGACTAGGTCAAATAAAATAATATCAGAAAGAAGAAAGAAATCTGTCTGAAAAACTATATAAGCTGACTTCATCAACTAAAAGAAAATATCAATCGTTTAAGTCTACACAAAAATATCAATCGTTTAAGTCTACACAAAAATATCAGTGAATGAGACAAAAATTAAGAAAGATATAACTGAGGGGGGGGGGGGGGGGTGTTGAATACCAACTAAATTCAAAGATGCGTTTAAAGAATACTTATCTAGTTATAAAGATATATGGAACTGCATAATTATTAATAACAAGATTATCAAAGTTCAAATAAATTAAAACTCAATTAAAAAACAAGCACATGTGTAAATTTTTTTGCTGTGTGTGTTCTAGCTGCATTTAAAGTACTCACCATTTGTTTTGCGACAGTTCGTTCTTGACAGTAATTAAGAGCGCATACTGTTCTACCTGTTCATTTGGCCTGAAGAGGGCTTATAATGCCTTCGAAAAATTGCTGTCACCTTACTGACATATGCAAAGAAGTTTTGCAAATTTTTTATTTTTTTTTACAAGCAGCAATTTGATTTATGGAAGAATAAAGGTCTGACTGCAACCTACATCGAAGTTCAAAATAAATATGCTTACTCACTGTTCCAAAACCAACAATTTGAAGGCATATTTGTGGTATTTATCTTTACTGTGAATAATGTGAACAGTATATGTTTTTTACTTTACCTATATATTACCATGTATTGTAGGGAAAGTATTGGACTGAAGTCAAAAATAGGAAATCAAATTTTCACTGAATCTACAAATTTCGGACACTCGAACACAAATACACTACTTTTAGCTTGATGTGTGATATGAGCTTGTCTGTACAATGCATATATTCACTCTTGCTCCAAAATTATTTGAAAAAATTTCACAAAATTTGTTAGTTTGTTTTTTTACATCTCATATTTCTTTAGTGGATTTTTCTTTGTGAAAAGTTACATCAAAATTTACATTTTTCTTTCAAAATCTAGTGGTTTTTATTCTGCAGCATTGACAGGCATGCTTATGCTACATTATTTCCCCAGATTGTTGCAGCCATTCAACTAAGAAGCTCTGTATCCGTGCATCATTTTAAAAACATGATATAGCACACACTCAGCTGAATGGCACTAAACAGACTCACTGACTCGAGAGCTCCGCGTGTGGGAGCACGTACTTCTTTCGCTCATGGCCCACCACGTGGTAGCCAAATCGGACTGCAATTCTTCAATGAACGGGCAAGAAATGGACGATTCAGAAACTGAGATACCAAAAGAGATGCCAGTCAAATGTGCTGAGATTGTTGTGAGGCTTCGTGAAGGAAATATTATCTCGGAATTCAGCAAGGAGAGATTCATGCAAAGGCTGCAGAACCTGATTGGAGACTACCTCGTGGACAAGGAAAGATTCACTGATGATCCAGCCAGAATGAGGATATACCAGGGTAAGTGCTCTCGTATTTTAAAGTACTTTGAGAACCCCTCAGGTCCCCTCCCGAAATGCATTTGTATTGAGGAAGTGTTTGAAGAGGATGTAGTTGAGATATTTAACAAACTCAAGCAGAGACTTTACAGAGTACTAAAGTATAGCCCCCCCCCCCCCTCCGGATACGGAAGTGGTTGAGGAACCTAATAAGTCTAAAAAAGATATTAATGATGACCCAGACCTTGGATGTCTCGCACCTAACCTCTCTAGGGAACAGGTAGAAAAAATTAAAGCCGAATTTGCGAATTTTGATTGGAATAGCAAACAAGGAAAAGAGATATTGGAAATGCAAAAATCCAGAAAAATGAGTTTTGATGTGGGCTTCACTAGAGAAAAAAATGAAATTAATGATGGATTCATTTCCCCAAGTCCAAAAAAAGTCTGCAAGACACCCCAAAAAATTAATGTGACTCCCCTCCCTGTCAGGAATACATTCCAACCTCTGGAAATTGAAGAGATGGAAACAAATTGTGAAAATGAAGCCGGTGAAGTTAAATTACCTAAACCTCAACCCTTTTTTATAAATCCCTGCTCAAACTGGCAAGAACTTGTAAAAGAAATCAACCTAAAACTTAATTCCCCCATTTATGGATCTCTCAGTAACGAAATGATTAGGCTTCAGCCCAATAACATTAATGACTATCGCCTGCTGCAAACCATATTGACTGAAAGGAAAGTCCCCTTTAGCTCAATAAATTTTAAAAATGAAAAACCCTTAAAATTTTTAATTCGCGGCCTTCCCGCTAACACTGAAATCGTGGACATCTTCGATGAAATCACCGCTCTGGGACACCAAGTCACCAGAATAACTCAGTTCTCTCATAGATCTACTAGAACTCCCATGCCGATTTTCCTTGTTCTCTTCCCACATAATGGGAATGCAAAAAAATTTACTGAAATTGATAACATGATGCAAATGAAAATCAAAATTCTCCCTTTTAAATCCGTCGCAATCAAAATTTGCTACAACTGTCAGCGTCACGGACATTCCTCGGAATGTTGCAGTTTTCCGAGCAGATGCCTGAAGTGTGCTAAGATGCATCACACGCGTGATTGCAAGCTGCCAAGGGAATCCCCCGCGGTATGCTGTAATTGCCGTGGAGATCATCCGGCCAATTTCCGGCAGTGCCCGGCGAACCCGGCCAATAGACCCAGCAGAACCCAAAATCCCAAAAAACCTAAAATGACATCCCCCCCCCCAGATGACTAAAAAGTCCCCCGTGGAGGAAATTATTAATGAGACCAACGTAAAAGACATTCGTGACAACAATGGAGTCTGTGACCAAACTGGAAACCCCACCTACACATCTGTGATAAGCGATAGGAAAATTAACAACCCCCCCCCCCCTCCCGTAAAGGGCAGGCGACCGGGGACTCACACAAAATCAATGACTGTTTCAAACTTCTTGAAGAATTAAAACAACTTATGGAAGAAATAAATATTGTTAAAATAATAAATGTTATGAAATCATTAAAACCAACCTTCCTAGGGCTAAGGACCCTCTAGAAAGCATCTCCATGATATTCAGTGCAATACAGACCCTATATAATTAGCGCTATACTACCCTTCTTCTGAAATTATTTTTACTTACCATCTTTTCCCTCGTCATAGGTTCTCAAATTACTTTTACATGCGAAGCACTTTTTTCCCACAACAGCTATTGCCTATGGCAAGTACAATTAGCATGGAGCAATCTAATTCATCAACTAGGAGATACAGCACTCTGTGCTAGGCGCTCCGCAACGGTGACCAACACGAAATGATGATGACTCAGCTGAATGGCTGTAGAGCAGGCTGCCAAAGTCACTTTCTTCTAGCTGATTTTTACTTAGAATCATGTTCCTACTACATGGAACTAATGATTGTTGACTGATTTTGCTCTTTAAAGTGCACCAGTACAGAATAGTAATTACTCCTGTGGCAGCAAAAATACAATTTCAGAAATCTCTACAACTAACTAGAAGGGGTACTCTGTGAATAATATCGAATTTTAATTTAGTCACTAGAGATTTGCAAAATTCTGTGAATATAACACATTTTCATGCTGCCACAGCATTAAAAACTACTTTTAATGCTGATTGCTGCAGTGAAAGCATAATTCCAAGTAATTAGAAACATCTCTCAGTAGCGGCTGTATTTTACAATTATGACATACTGTAATATAAATACATATACATTATTAGGTTCTGAACAGTCTATTTCACATTTCATTGCAAAACTAGGTTCATAACATCGATATAAAAGGCAGGTGCATTTCACCCTGCAAGGCAAAACTCATGCCCCAAGGGCATACCGTTGTTTGATCACTAAAGATGACTAGGGAAACAATCTTATCCTAAAATTATTAACTTCCTATCAATGAGGAAATAAATACTGAATGAACTTATTAGGGCTAAGCTTGTGCCAGTAATGTGGGCACAAAAGCTAAAAAAAATATTGTTTTGTATCGATGGACACTCCATACTCGATTGGATAAGACCAGTTTCAGCTAGCTTCATTGTTTTAACAAGTTTTTGCTTAAATGGTCTCACCTTTTATATTGTCTGCCTAGGTTTAGATTACAAAAGAGTGAAGTGAAAACTGGTTTTCTCCAGTAAAGGGAGTATAGAGCTTTTAAACAGCATACAACTGAACTAGCACAGTATTGTGTAAATTCAAGGATTGACATTTTGCATTAGATAGAAATACAAATATGTTTCTGATCAAAAGATAGTATCAATTAATTCAAGTACACACAATAAAAGTTAAAAATGTTTCATACTATGTAGAAGAAATTTGATCTTAGAAAATTTTCAATTTTATAGAGAATAATTAGAATTTAGCATTAGATAAATGCAAAATATAACTGAGGTTCCTAATGGGATTTTTTGGCATAGTATAGAATGTATAGTATATGTACAAAGTATAGAATGTAACTGGTTTTTAATCAATAATAAAATAGAACACACCATAAAATGCTGTGCAAATAGTAAGCAGATATATGTTTCGGAAATCTTTGAACAAGCCTGGACCTGGGCATCCAAACGAGAGCTAGACTATGCCGGGCAATAGACCTGAAAATTCAAAGGTTAATTTATATGTAGGTCACTAAAGATGGCTATTCTACTATAAAAAACCTACATGTGCAATAACACATAAGAGTTAGAAAGAAGGAAATAAAACTCCTATGGATGAAACGCTTGAAAATGTCATAATGCTTTGAGAATTATATCTAGATGCCTCTAGTGTTAGTAAAGTAGTTGCTATTGTTAATTGACACGACAGAAAGGCATAGTATTTAGTATCTATATGTATTTTTGATTATTTTTAAATTAAGGGTTCCCTAATTATGAGCATAATTAATCAGTATTTTGCATAGTTGTAGGCTTTCCTACAACTATGCAAAATACTGATTGAGTACAGAATATAGGGAGATAAAAACAAATTGATATAATTGAGTACAGAATATAAGGAGATAAAAATAAATTGAAAGGTAATATAATTTTGAATACATAGAAACATGCTTTATTGTTTTAATTCTCTTTGCATTGCACTAATAATTTATTCTTACAAAATTGACAGTTTAAATAAATATTTTAGGTTTAAAATACATACAATGCAGGGCTACTTATTTTATACCAGCACCACCTGAATTATTGTCTCAAACGATATTGATGTTTTCTTAATATGAAGTTTTAACTCCTTACTTTTACCTCCATGAATACATATATATTTTTTTGTTGTTGCTCAAAAACTTTGTATGAAAACAAAACTTTTGAATACAAATTAGGTAGACCATCTATTCAGTTTCAATAAAAGCAAAATTTCTGCACAAAAAGAATCGACCCATTTAACATGATTTTTGAAAATCTTCTATATATTAAACATAAAAAGAGGAATAAAATTCAATTAGAAACATGTTTATATATTCCTAACATTAGTTCAAATGTAAAAAAAAATTAATTATATTGTTACATAACCACAATAATTTTGCACCAAATAATTGCATGAAATTATCCTTGTCTTCACAATAGGAATTAATTTTGCCAAATTTAGCTTCCTAAAAAACTAAATTTTATTAGGATTGCATAGTGACCATTATAAAATTTTGAATATTAAATGACATGTGAAGCTTGCTGAAAAATAAAAGATTTTGTTACAAAAGATGCAACACATAATAATTATAAAAATGTTATGGTTTATAACAGTTATAAACCTGAAATTGCTGGAGTTGATAAGCTATTGTACAAATAAAATTTTTGGGTATATTTATAAGCTATTAAAAAACTGTTAATATTTTAGCGAAGATGAATAATTATTTTTCTGCAACAAATTATTTAACATTTGAGAATGTATAATACTGTGTGTGAACACTTGAAAAAGAAACAAACAAAGACAAATAAGAATCTTCATTTAGTAACTATTTATGAGTTGTTACATATTACTATTAACAAGTTAACTGATATTAAAAAAAAATATGCTTCGAGTTCTGAAATTTCATGAATACTAAAATAATTCAAGCATTCAATTTATAATAATTTTTTAGCTTTATAAACTCTAATATACCTACCTGTGGCTGAATAGTAAGAGATCAAGAACATGAGCAGATTGAAACTGGTGGCTAGTTTACTAGCCACCAGTTGCAATCTGCTAGCAGCTTCTTTTTACAGTGCTTTACTGGTGAAAAGTACTGTAAAAACTAAAAAATAACATATTGGATTTTTTTTTTGTATATTAAAAAATATATATTAAATATAATTAAAATTTTCAATCGAAAAGGAAATGAATATTTTTATAATTCTTACTCAAAATTGGCAAATGGTTTGGGGCGAGTGTTTTGATTACTAATCAATATCTTGTCACCTTTGATTTGATTTAGCAAGGATTCATTGATTGATTTGAAGGATTCATTGATTTGATTTGACAAGGATTCATTTAACGAAGATTTACAGATTGAAATGGATATTACAAGCATCCATGCATACTTAAGACTTACCCTGAGTTCAAACTTTGCACATGTGGATTTGAAAGTCAGAGTGCTTGATTAGAGGTAGACCACTAGCTGAACCATAGTTTGCCAAAATCTCTGTGAATTTTGTTCTTGGCTATCAAGCTTAAAAATAATTGCTTTTATACAAGAATTCCTAATGAAACCTTGTATCTTATTACATTCCAAGCCATGAGAGTAGCTTTTCATGCATTTACAGGCATATATCTGTTCCTCTTACTGTTTCAGAGGAAGGAAAAGTCAGATGCAAAGTTCATACAGATGAAAAATGTTAGAAATCAGTCTATGGTTATACACTGGAAAACTTGAAATAAAGAGCAAAGTATGATAGATGGCCCTCTCATCTGTTTTCTGTTAATGGGTGTGTTCATGTTTTTACATGGGTTTCAATTTTATGTTTAGAATATTGGACATTTAAATGAAAATTGTATTTAACAGTAATATCCATTTAAAGGTCGTGAAATTTTTTATGCAAGACTTTCTTATTTCAATTACAATTACATTTCAATTTTCATTCACTACCCCATTATTTGATTGGCTAGTTAGTATAAAATTGAATATCAAAATTATAGATATATTTAATGATTTCAGTAACTATGGATAAGTAATATCATACCTTGTTTGATTGAACAACCTGAAGGGGTCAGCCTGGGATGAAACTGCCTCCAATTCAATCTTGCAGAATATTGATTTAGTCCTTGTTAAAAAAACACCAGGTATATTTTAAAAAAATTATTATCCAGCACAATAGCACAGAAAAAAAATATTTGCCCATAAATATTATAAAATTTTATTCAATATTTTACAAAAAGAAAAAATAAATTATTGAATAAATGGTATATGGTGTAACAAACAGGATAGTTCTTCCATCTACTCATTGTAAATTGCATAGATTTGTAAAGATACAAAATTAAATCCTTAACATTTTAACATAACATATACCATCTTTTTAACAAAGCATCTTGAGTAAAAGCACCTTTAAATTTGTTCTTCATTAAAGAAAACATGTTGATCAATGTAAATATTTTTAAAATAGAAGACAACTTTGATACTGTTGTCATTTTAAATCAGTTTCATCATAAAATGTCTTAAAGAAAACTTTTAAACTTATGTATAAATATTTCAATTTATACAAAAAATAGTAGGCAGTGATTTTTCAAGTTTTTGCATTTGGATTCAAAATATAAGTATGCATATGCCGTAGTAAGTATGTATATATGCATTTTTTTTTTTTTAAAGAAAAATTGGAAGAAACACCAAGTGAGAAGGGGTGGATATAATCAGATTAAAGAGAGAGAAACAATTGGACACGGAGGGGCAGGGGAATTATAGCTTAGAATTTTAGCACAAAAGACAAGATTTCAGTGTATTTTTCAATTTTTTTTTAATGCAATTTGTTTTCTATAAACTATTAAATAAAATGATTAATTTCATAAACTAACTTTACTTTTCCCATTGTAATCCTCACTTGCAAAATGGGGAAGAGGAGAGTAAACAGGGAGATAAATTTTTATATATTCCTTCATGCTTTAAAAATGAACTGTAGAGAATATAGTTCCCACTTCTACAGAAGCAATGACCTCAAAGAAGGGATACGCCCTGTAACAATTTGAAAATTGAGTAAAGGAGAAAGAAAGAGGTGGTGTAAATAAAGGATTTTTATTAAATACAAAGTTCTCAAATTTTCAGAAGGGCATATTAATGGAATTCTATGGTATACCATTAACCTGGGTAAAACATGCATATCTAATAATTTAGAAAAAGAATTGAAGTAAATGTATACTTAATGTTTATTTGAAATAATATATAAGATGTTGAGAAAATAAATTAATATTTATACTTAAAATACAAAATCCTATTTTCTAATTTAAATATCTTTTTCTATATCATAGAACATATATTACTATGTTATACAATTAAGTATTTGATTTTCAGGATGGCCATTTGCATGCAAAACTGTTAGTACTTTTCGGCAAATAAGAAACTTCCTTTAGTAACCTAAGCTACATTTAAGAAATCTGAAGCCAACTACTTGGTAGGACTGAATTTACCAGTGCCATAGATGTTTGCAAAATTATGGCACATAACAAGCTTTCTTACTGCCATTGCAGATATCGTCTATTCTATGCTGATGAGCATAAAACCAGTTCATGGGTGTTGTTATCAGCAATGAAAGCACAATCGTTGTCGCTTCAATTTAAAGAAATGTTCAGCTTCTACACTACAGCAGCAATACTGAGAACCTTATGTTCCCTTCCTTCTACTTTGAGTCTGAAGCTCTTACACTTGGCCTCAACTAATTCACTTATTTCTTTCCATTTTGCCATTTTTTATTTCCATACTTTTTCTTATAACCAGTTATGAAACTATGACAGAAATTAAGCCTGCACACACCCAGTTTCTACATGAGTAGGATAACTCTAAGATGCATCGGCAATACTTAAATAGCCCTACTTTATTAAACAATATGTATTATTAAATTTATGTTAATAATATATCTTACGATACTAAAATTGGCTTAGTCTAAGATTGCCTAATGTGAGTTATGGCAATTTAACACACACAGTAATCCTAAGTTGAAGATTTTCATTATGGTACACCAAGATAGAGGTGATTCATTTTTGTAGCATACTGAATTATTAAATTTCATTTTTTTTTTCACTTCACCATTTTTGTAAAATATCTTGCTCTATAATTTGTAATAATATAAAAATTTACATAATTGAATGCAATAAGAAGTTACACAAAAATCTCCATGAAATAGAATTTGAACCTGAGGTAAACAATAAATTTAATATTTGGACTATATGCATTTTATGGAATTTTTAAAATTTTATGGACCTTAGTTTGTCTATGTCGTCTGTAGCAGAAAATCTAAGTTTTGTACAATTATGAAATTTGGTACACAGGTACTTCAGTATCTGAAAAAATACACCTTGGTGAGATTTTTTTTCAAATTCAAATAATTTTTTAATGATTTTATGTTTAACACAATTTTAAGTAATTTTCACATAAACGGGTTCTTTAGTGACCGAAAATATTATTACAGTTTCCATCTTGACACCATCAGAAAGACTGAAGAATATTTTTTCCAATGATGTTTGAACCGAATACATAGAACAAATCCTTCATACTTATTTTTTTTTTAATACATTAAATTTTGCATTTTTTAGGTTACCCGATACTTATTCTGCCGCATTAACAAGAGAAGCATAATTCTATAGTTTGGCAAAAAGTGGAAAGTAGTGTGTATATCTTTGCTGCATTTTAACAAAAAAAAAATAATAATAATAATACGCTATTTTAATTTTGGTGATTTTTTAAGCAAACACATTATACTTCAGATTATTGATTCCGTAAATTAAGTCTGGTGGGTTTTTCGACCTGTCGACTCTGCATGTCCAACTGATGTTGGGGGTCTAAGACATGCCTACAGAAGGTGAACACCTTGCACATTTCTTCAGACTGCTTAACCATTTCAGTTTTATGCATGACTGAAATCATACCTTCAATTTTGTTCCTACAACATGGACTTTCACTAGAATGAAATTCTTAGCTTCTAAGGAGAATATTTTTGTTACCTGAATTTTGATTTCAAATTTTTTCATTTTTAGCATATCGTTCTTTCTAGTGTTGGTTCCTTGAAAACTGGTAATAGCCCCATAAGGTGGAACATAACAGATATAAAGATTAAAATTCAGATTATTGATTCTATAAATTATATCAGTTTTTTTTTTTTTTTTTTCGATCTTTCGCCTATCCATGCCCAACAGATGTTGGGGTTTAAGCTATGTCTACAGAAGGGGGGAATCCTTTCCTACAGAATAGATCATTCCTTTATTTTTGCTTTCCTTTGTTGTGGAGCAATGCACTTAAACTAAGGATTTTGCTGTGAAGATGTTAGATTGAAACTGATTTGGTGATTTAGAAAATGAGTAGTGTTATCTGAAAATGTATTATTTAAGTAGTGATATTTAGGGCCCGGGTAATTCATTCTAGTTTGGAATATAACCATTCACTGACTGACTGTTTTTATTTTCAAGGAAAAAAAATAACTTCTGTGTCGAGTGGCTGTTATTACTTTTAAATCATGTGTTTCAATAGCATATTCAATGGCTATTCAACTTTATATATACAACAGATTTTTGAAGAATATAAAACCAAGATGCTGCTATGGTGTTTGTGATGCTGACGTTTTACATTTTATAAGGGATTGTTCCTCGCACATTTCTTCACACTGCTCAACCATTTCAGTTTTATGTATGACTGAAATCATACCCTCAGTTTTGTTCCTACAGCATGAACTTTTTAGCTTCTAGGGAGGATATTTTTGTTACCTGAATTTTGATTTCAAATTTTCTTGATGAGATTTTTTTTTAATTTTAGCAGATTATTCTAGTGTTGGGCAAATCTTGTTTTGGTTTGAAATCTTGAAATCTGACAATACCCCCCATAAGGTGGAACATAGCAGATACAAAGATAACATGCACACCCAGTAGCATCCTGATAACCAAGTAAAAACAATTATCTTTAATTATCAATCTGCTTTATATAGTTGTGTACTAAACTAATAATGCAAAATACTATTAAAATACATCATAAATGAAACAGGACTAGGTCTGTATAAAGTTAACTCACCTGATTACCTTATTTCTGGAGAAATTTGTTTAGAATTATTTCCAGGCAGTTTTCAATAGATACCAACCATTCACAGAGTAAAGCAGGCTCTTTACCATGTACTGGCATGTACTTAAAATAATGCAATTAAGCACAAAACCAGTCTGTTTTCATGTTTACTCTTAGTCTTGAGCTCAAGTATGTGAGAACCACTAACATATATACTATTGCAGTACAGTAATAAGTAACATGTGAATATTTTTTCACAAAATAAAAAACACTAGTTGCGTCCAACGCAGATTACTTTTCAAACCAATAATTCAATTTTTTAAAATTTGGTTAACTAGATATCTAATTAAATGATTTAATTGCCTGATGAATACTGAACAGATTAAGAAAAAAATAGGCAGGACAAATGGATGGATGCAGTGTTGAAGACCCAGACCACACGACCAACCCTAAGGCTTATGGCAGCTATTTGTGTGGCCGGGGATGGATGCAGTGTGCACTTACTTTATCAAATGCTTTCAAAAAAACTGTGAACCATATAATAAACTGCAAAATACTATTTAAGTTCCCCCCCCCACCTGCAATGTAATCAGTTTTATTTAACTGTCAATACTTGGCCCATATGTAACTTTTAGTCTTTCTACTTAAAATGGAATCTTTGAAATTTCTGTATATACATATGGTCAAGTCAAGAAATTTTTGGCACAAATTGGGAGGAGGGGGTCTTATATGTAGAACAACTTAGGAAAAAATTGCGAGAACTTAGGAAAAATTGCACAATTTGAAAGTATTAAAACACTATGCTTTTATTTCTAACATGGAAGTTTTAAAAAACGAAAACCTTACTTTCTGTATGCAATTTTGCATGATGGAAAACATACAACTAGTACTGTATAGTTTGGAATATAAGCCGATTTGTGTATAGACAAAGTATGTAACTCTAAAAAATTTGACCAAAATCGGAATCCTGTATAATCTGAAAAAAAAAAATAGCCAAAACATATGAAGTGTTGTTGTTGAGACCCAGACCGTCTGACCTACCAGAAAGGTGTAAGGTAACTGTTTGGATGGCCGGGAAGTAAACATATGAATGTGACAAAATGCATAAAACCCAATAGGCTGTTGCTGCAAATCGAATCACGTGGTTATGGCAGTATTGTTGATGGTGAAAGATGACAAGTGTTCTGTTTAGGGTTAAGCTGTGTGAGGATTGGTCAGCAGATGTTCTGATGTGTTATTGCTTGTGATCTGTTTAAAAAAAAAAAAAGAACCTATAAAAAATGGTTTCAATCATAGTAGCCTTTCTGCAGCAAGCAGGAGAATTTTTTTTTTATTCAATTGCTCTTTCTTTTGTGATTGCCAATATCACATTTTCCAGCACCTCAATTTTTTTTTTCACTATTTTGCTTTTTTTTCATGTGTTAAAAAAAGATGCCTAGACACAGAAAAGAACTGTGTTTGCTGCTCATTTTACGCTTAAAAGTTATCGCTTTTGCAGAGCAATTCGATGGCCACTTGTTATTTCATGGTGAATGAAAAGCATGTGGAAATGGAGGAGAAAAAAATCCAAATTGTGTGATGCTGAGGACGAAGAAAGTAACATATTGTTATCCGGAGTTATTTCATGGTCATACAGTTTTATGCTAATTTTTAAAAAAATTATCTAACTCATACATTAAAAGATGATCCTCATACTTCAATATTGGAAAAAAATTCCATTTAAGCATAGAAATATATGGTATATATATATATATAAAATTTCCAGAACAAGAAGTCATAAAATCTGGTAAACAGTAGTAGCAATGCTAAAGAAATTTTTTACATATAGCTGTGAACATTGATTATTATTGATTAAAAAAAAATGTATTTTAATTTCACGAAATGACAAGCATAAGGAATGTGAAAGTAGCTTCTTGGGAGAAAACCAAAATACATTCAAAGAAAGAGAGAAAGAAATGGGATATTGGTAGTAAAAACAATATTAATGCTAAAATAAGTATAGCACAATAGAAGGCCATTATATACACATTTTACCCCAAATATACCAGTTTTAATTTAAAAGGTCAACTTATATCTAGATTATAGATTTTTACCAATGTTTACTCAAAGTGAAAGGGGAGAGGAAGGTCAACTTATGTCCGAGTACATACAGTAAATCTGCCTTATCAATCATTTGTATGATAAATATAGCATGGAATCTCTGCCTTTACAATTTACTTCAGTTTTAAGTCATTATAGTTGAGAATCAGAAAAATATGTATTGCAAAGATGAGCAAAATTTAAATATATTTTTTTTTTAAATTTACATTTGAAATCTAAGCATAAAATAATTTCTCAAAAATCATACTAAAAGGATGAAATAGATTTATATTCAGTCAGAAGAATGATGTAATATGCACCTGCCTGGCATATAAACTTCCACTTTTTAATATCACTTCTAGACACTAATATTCAATTATAGCAAGTTCCTACTTAATGAACAATTATAAACTATTTTATCCCCAGCAGGGGATAAAATAGTTTGGGGATTAAGTTGCTCTAAACCATATTGGCAAGCCCCACAGTCTGGGCAGTGGAAACTATTTTACCCAGTTCGTAAAATGCTATACAAATTTTTCTTACTATAATTATACCTTTAAATACTCAAGATCAGGCTGTGGTACATTAAAATTTCAGGAAAAGGGGTAATATTATCATTGACAATTAAACTTTTCTTTCAAAGTTATTAAAATATTTCAATAATATTAGTACATAAAAATCATGATTTTAATCTTTTATTTGTTGAATAAAGTAGGATTTTTTGTGGAACTCTAGTCCTTTTCTAGTTATATATTTGTGGTTGAACATTTCATTAATTGACAAATATTAAACAATTACATATTTTAAATATGCATGTTTTAAAAATACATTTCACAAAAGTATATGAAATCATGCAGATACAATATATACAATAAATATGTAGCACTGTTACTAAAACATGAGTATTGTCTGAAGAAAATATATGAATAATTCCAAAATTTTAAATACCCTAAACATCATAAAATAGGGGAATTGAAACCAAATAGAAACATTAGTAGAACATATGATATCTTGACTTTCAAAATTCCTTTTCCAGTGTTCTAAAATTTCTATTTTCTGATAAATACCTGAATTTTTCAAAGTATAAAGATACCTTTTTAACATACCATATTTCATAATATAAATTTTAACCACTTCAAGATTTAATTAAAAAGGGAGAAATGTTTAAACAGATTTTTTAGCTGATACTTACAGCATCATTAAATGTCAAAAGATTTATTTAGAGCACGTTATTAACTCTTTCAAGTAATTAAGTCATAACATATGCTTCATAAAAACTTGTAATCATTTGACTATATGGAAGAACTTATCAGATAATAAGAAATACACAAAACATTTTACATCAGAGCATTTTGAAAATGTCATCAATTTAGAAATTGTTTTTAGAAAAAGCAAGTTATAACTATAAATTTATGTAATTCCTATACTAACAACAGAAATAATAAAATAACCCATGAATTTACAGCAATAAACTTATTTTGCTCAAGTAAATAAATTCTGTATATCAAATAGCTGTGATATTTAAAAATTATCTTATTTTTGAACAGATGGGTTAAAGATGCCCACATAATGTTTAAAGTGACCGTAAATTAGTTTTATGTATATTAAGCAAAAATAAACAGAAATTAGTTTGAATACGAGTTTTGGGACAATATGAAGTGGTGGATTAACAGTTTTAGGGTTATCAATTACACTATACATTTTTCGGGAGTTATGACTTTTTTATGCCATACATTATATTCAGTTGTAACATCATGTAATGCAGTGATGGTAATCATCATGGTGTTAGTTTTTAGACAATAAGTGTGCGGTTCCTACATGTTTATGCTGTACTACTACTTACTATCTCTCTTGAAACAATCTTATCAAAGTTGTACATCTTGTGCAATCTGGTTAATGTGAACTCGATGAACTGGCCTGGTAGGCTTGTATTTGGTGTTTTCATTGAAATATGGAAATACAGCCTCTTAAACCTATTCCAACATTTAGTTACTGAAGTATAAAATAATGATCCCTTTGTAGGGACTAGAAAAAACAATGTGTACAAAATAATGAAATTTTACTGCATTAAAATATAAACATAACATCCAATTATTAGTAGATTGCAAAATTTAAAAAGAAAAGCACTCTTGTAACGTTAAATGTTTTTCATCTGAAAATAAAAATCTTGTAAAGACTGGAGGCCAAAATATTCAGCTGCTTTAAATTCATAGTAAATCCACCACTAAAAATATGCCATGGAACTATAGAATAGCTAAAATGAAACCATAGTGTCATATTATGAATTGGCATTTGCAATATGCTAATAAGGACTATTTATGAAGGTACTAAAAGCAGAAATTAACTAAAAAAAATAACCAGCAGCTTGTATGGAAGTAAAAAACAAAATATGGTTCACTAAATGTCACAATAACAAGACGCTATTATCCATTTTATTAAACATCAATGTGGGTCTTCAAATAGAAACATTATAAAGTGCTTTTTCCTTTTAAACTATTATGTACAGCTCATTTGACATTAAGAATATAATGACATTAAGAATATTTGACATTAAGAATAAGTTTTGTAATTATTTCTTTAGATGTGCCTTTTATTTAATGACCATTTCTCTAAACAAATATTTTTTTTTTATAATTCGGAGTAATCACTTAAGACAGGTTTATATATATATATATATATATATATATATATATATAAACATGGTATAAATCAATAAAGATCTGAAATTTATTTGCAATAATTTAAGTATTAGGTGATAATATAGGCTGGATAAAAGAATTAAATAAACTCTTAAACCTAACTAATACAAAATAAGATAAGCTAAATGTAAACATGAAGTGTACAGTAGTTTTTTAAAATCTTCAATGGGAGGTGTGTGTGTGTGTGTGTGGGGGGGGGGGGGGGGTAAAGTAATGCCAAAATAATGAACATTAAAATTTCTACATTGAAAAATAACCAAAATTTTTACTCCACATCTCAAAATTAAAAGTTATTAGTAAAATAATTTAAATTTTGAGGTTATCTAAAACCAGCATCATTTTCCTTTACATTGATTTTAAATAACATACATAGATCATAAAAGCTGATTAAGTACATTTACACATATATGTATTTATAAATATATATGTTTATGAATGAGTTTATAAATATAGATGTTACTGGATATGCTATAAGCAGTTTTAAACTTTTATTTAAACCTTTAATAAGTTTATCAGTAAATATGGTTGTTCCTTTCTCATAAAAGGTTTTCACTGCATATAATATATATGCATATATTTTGTCAAAAATTCATACATACACTTTGTTTTTAACACAAATAATAAAGACCTTATAATAGGTGAAGAACATAGAGATATAAAACATGGAATCTACTTTTAGATAAATGCAACATGTAATATGTGTTTTAAGATAAAAACCATAAAAATAGAGGGAGGGATAAATTAGTTATTATGCAACAAAAATAGTGTTAACACCAGCCTAATAAATAAAACTAGCATTTTGACAAAATCTCATAATATTAGTTTTCTATCTTTGTATCACAACTGCAAAATTATGTAGATCACATTAAAATTCCGAAGTATTTCTCATCTAACAAATTATGCATTTTACATCTACATTATTCTACCATTAATATCTGGGCACCCCTACAAGTCTATAAACAATTTTTGCTGGAAAATTTAGTATTGTGATGCAGTACCCATCTAAGCATTGTTGGAAAATTTGTTTCTTGCACATATATGGTGATCCAAGCCATTTCAGAGATTTCAAGATTGGTTGAAGCCAAGGTCTGTAATAAAGGTAGCCTTACTGTATGTCCGTAATTTCTTTGAACAGTACGTGATTTTAGAAAATGTCCATTGTATAGTTTGTACTTAACAAAATTTAGAAAATGTCCATAAAAATAAATATAAACTAGTTCTATAAATTCAAATTTTCATTTTGAAATGACTGAAATTATATATTTCTTTAAAATATCGGTTTTTTTTTAACTTTTTGATGAATCCAGACCCCCTATAAACAAAACTATTCTCATTTCACTGACATAGTACATTTTGAACAATCAATGAACGATTGAGTAATATTTGAGTTGATATTTATGCCACAAGGGCTGTTCTAGTATGCACTGAATGAGTGGCAATATTAGTCTGAGTTTGCCATGAAGCACAATGTAAGTTTAAAGAAAGTATGTCCATTGGCCTTTGCTAATTGCTTTTAATGTGTTTATTTTGGAATTTAGAATCACATAAAATAGTTGTGTGCATTAAATGCATGGGTTTATGATGAAAAGCTTTTATTTTACTTTTTGTCCCTTGATTTTAACAACTACAGAAAAATGAAAATGTCATTTCAATTCTGAAACATAAAACAAGAATCCTGATGATCTGGTAATTCCTATGCATATTCCCAAACAAAAATAAATAAATAAAAAACTTTGATAAACTTTCAGGTTTTACATCCCTATATGATTTTTGAAAATTATAGTGTACCTATCTCTAGGATATCAAGTTTAAATTTTTGATAGCAATATTCTTAAATCAACCAAAATACAAGAAATATGACAAGGTATATAATTTTACTGATGTGTGTATATTATCATAGTCTTGTGAGCATATTTATAATTGAGTCGCAGACATGGTGCTTATGTAGGATGCAATTTAATATCAAAAGAGAGGTTTCCAAATATGAATAGTAGGACAAATTATACATAAGAGAATACACTCTATAATTATATGATGAATTAACAAATCATTTGACAAGAAACTTTTCATACATCAATTCAAAATAAGTAGGAAGAACACTAAGTTTGTACACTATACAATAAATGAGTATAACAGCAATTCAAATTCAAAATTAGAGTAAAAAATAAATGTATTTCAATTGACATTGATTTTTGATTATATAATTCTCATGTGAGGAAATGAGAGTCACTGAGCCATAGAATTTGCAGTGACAGAAATATTTTATTTAATACTAAAATTTTAATTACATATAATTACATATGTATATTTTACATTTTATAAAATTTACTGATTAATAAATAAGAAAGATTGTTTAGTCAAGCTGCCCAGGGTTTGCTTATTTTATAGCAAGCCTTTAATACATCCCTAACTTTGATGATACGTCATATGTTTACTCTAATACAAAATAAATACTTATTGTTTTCCAACCAAATGCACTCCTTTTTCGGGAAACCGGAGAAAAAGAGTGAATATATGTTTATAATAAATAAGAGTATCAATGTCATATGTGATTTCACAAAAGATAAATCAAAACATTTCCAAGTTCCTAGCTCCTAAAACAGCTTTTCAAAAATTTGGCAAAATGACAGAAATAATTGTATAAGGTATAGAGTCACTTTAAAAATCATCAAAAATATGCATACAAAATTGTAGAATGACTCCGTATTTCAAATTTCAGTAAGAAAATGTTTGCATTTCTGGTCTTGAGCCACCCTAAAAAGGTCTGATTTTGTACTATTTCTACTAGTTAGATATAACAAACTTGACAGGTATGATGTATGGCTAGTATATATAAGTTGGCATTTAATATTAAAAATATTACTTCTAAAAACAAGAATTGACAATACATTGTTAATTTTAAATATGAAATGTATCGTTAAAAGCTGTCTGTGGTATGTGTGATCCTCTGTCTTTTCAGAACAAGCATTTGCAAAGGTTTATGAAATGTGAACAACTTTATTCACTAATCAAAAGCGAATATATATATTCATGATTGATTATTCTCTATTTAATACTTCTTTTTAATTTGTAGGTATATTTTAAGTTAGAATATTTTGAGTTACAACTTCTTTCTATTCTATCATTGGATTTTCATATTATATTTTTATTATATATATATATATATATTATATATTTATTCACTAATCAAAAGTGAATATATATATATATTCCACTTTTTTCTGAATGGCCAGCTGCCATGGTAAAGGTGTGATCTCATTTCCTTTTTCTGGCAAGAGTGGGAACATATCATTTCTTTCTTTTTCATTTCATGGTAACTTTATGTGCATTTCATATAAATTTTGAAAACATATATATTTTGAAAAACAGAGGATATATTTTTGTAGGTTGTCATTTTGTTAAGGAAGGGTTGGGTTTGCATTTAATTCCTTTTTCCATCAAAATTAATTTTTTTTTTTTTTTTCGAAAAATTTACTTTGACTTACTTACTTTTAGGATAATTTATTGAAAAGTTTTTTGCATAATGGTTAGACTAGGATGTTTGAAAATTCCACTGGACTTTGATATAATGCAAGGTTAACTTATATGCTCACATAAGAGACTTTGTGTGAGAAATGCAAAGAAGCATTAACAGAAAAAGTAGAAACATTTATAAATCAAATTTTATAAATATTAAATTTCCCATTGACTAGAATGATTGAACAGAAAGCAACATGAAATGAAGTGGCATCATAGATTATTTTACCCATTAGGTATTTTACCCATAGGGTGTTTCAAAAATATGTATCTAGTTTGATAAAATAGAGCAAACTTCACACAAATGGCTTAAGGACTTGTGTATAATTTTAAACAAAACACAACAATGTAAATTAATAATTAAGAATTATTTTCAGATCTACAGTTATACATCAAAAGACCCTTAGTTAGAATGTGTGATCAAGAGGTGGGGGGGGGGGGGGGTTCAGTAGTAAAATTATTTTATCTGTTCTTGTGCATAAACAAAACAAACATATGCAATGCATAGAAAGAAATAAACTTCAGTTAAAAAGCAAATTTAATTGGGGGGAGGGGAAGAAATATAGAACTTAGTTTGATTGAATTTTCCTTTAAACTTGAAATTCCAAAATTGTGTTTTAAAAATCATTTCAGAACTTAGCTAATCTTAAACAAAACTCTTTAATAGGCTGTTTGCAATTAAATCAAAGACATAATGAATTTTAGAGTTGATGGGCTGCTAACTATCAATTTATTTCATTTAAATAGATTTATTTATTACTTACAATATTTTTAATTTTTAGTTGAAGTTTTATGCAATGCAGACATGCCCTTTTACTTGATCAACTTTGTATAAGATCTCATTTCACATACTTTATAAGTATGCAATTAACTAAATGAATTGACCAAAGCCAGACTTGAGAAGCTACAGAAATATAAAATACATCTTTGCAAGCTATTTTCAAAAACCAATAGTAACTAAGTTATTGCGTTCATACTGTGGACTATTTATTCACTTGTTCCAATTTTTACTGTGTTCTAAACATATATTATGCTATAAATTTGATTTGCTCCTTTTATTCTGTTCTGGATCAGAAGGGGGGGGAGGGGGGCAGGGATCAATAGTAATTAAATTTTCATTCTAGGGATACACAATCTGTAAAAGATTGGGAGACTTTGGTGTACATAATGAACATGTATGAATGCTTTTGCAGCAACATGTCACAAAACTAATTACGTGCAAGGACATTTGAATATAGAAAAAAAATAATATCAGGTCTACAGACAAAATATCTTGTAAATTGGTAAGTTTAAAATAACAAATTACCTATGTATATTTTACACAAAACCAACTATGTATTTTTACCACAAAACATGTGTGAAAAAAAAATCATAATTTTAATACTTGGTATATTGTATAAAATGATACATCATATCAAGACATCTGTTTGAAATCTACTCCATTGCATTACATTACATGAAAACTTGGAAACACCTTGTATCACAATAAATAAAACTGTGGCTTGTGAAAATATAACTTTCAATACTTCCTTGAAGAAACAGGAATAGAATTGACAAAGTGATGTAGGATTTTTAAAAAATATAGAACAAAAAACATCAAGAAACTGCATACAGTTGTTACTATATTTTAAAATAAATTTTCATAATTTTAAAATAAATATGGAGAAATTTATAGAAAATGAGCCAAATTTTATATTATTTTAAAATATTCACTATCAGGTTTGCCATATTTCAAACCATTTTTTTTTTTAAATATCATCCTGATTTAAAGAAATTGAATGGGGTATTTTATTTGAATTAAGAGTTAGATTTCATTCAAAACCTTGAATGAAATTAAACATTATTTTAGGCAACATTTTATTTATCTTGTCTTACATAATAAAATATATCTGTGTTTATAGCCTATACCAGAAAATCTAAGCATCGTAAGACCAAAAAAGTTGGTACACAGGTACTTATGGACCAGAATAGGTGCACTGTGGCCTATTTTTTTAAATTTTAAATTAGTGTATAAGTTCTTTTATAGGCTTGAATTTTCTTTGTAATCACTAAAAACACCATAATACACACCATAATGCAGCTCAAATTTCATTCAAGGTACGTTCATAGCTGGCAAGATCATAGACAAGCGTCCTCACAACATAAGAGGGCCCACCTAAATTGGTTCAGAGAACATCAGAGCTCGAGTCAACAAGAATGGGCCTGTGTTCTCAGTGACCAGTCACGGTTCAATTTAAGTTCTGATTCTAAAACACGTTTACATCTGGAGAGAGCTAGGACCTAGAAATTTTTCACCAACATTAGGGAATATGACCACTACGCCAGTTCAGATCTGATGATATAGGGAATTATAATGATCAATGGTTATACTCCCGTGCACACATTCAACAAAAGATCTTTGTCTAGTCAGAGGTATCGAGATGAGATCTTAGAACCCTATGTAAGTGTTTTTTAGAGGTGCATGTGTTTTAGAGGTGTATTTTATGAATGATAATGTACGTCCACATTGACAAAACCTGGTTAATGCATTTCTTGAAAGCAAAGGCATTGAGCAAATAAACTCGCCAACCAAATCTCCTGATTTGAACCCAATCAAGAACTTATGGGATGCTCCTGGAAAAGCTGTTATAAAGAGAAATCCTCCTTGGAAGAATGGAACTTACTGCTCCAAACTCTAATTAACCACTTTATGGGAGCATGAAATTATACTGTGATATGTGTATATGAGTTAGGGGAGATCACATTTCGTATTAATGTCAAAAGTCTGCATTTATTTCCAAGTCATTCAATATATTCTACAATCTCCTTGTCACACATTATTTCAATTTTAATTGTTTCATAATTAATTTTGTATCATATGCACTCACATTCAACTTTCAGTTTGTATTTATGCATGTGTTATGATGCTATGTATCACCCCAAAAAATCCACTCAATTATACTGAACAGTTGTCGCGAAATTAGTGTTTTTGAGCAAGTAGAGATAATTTTAACTGGCATGCTTTTTTTTTCAAGAAAGCATTGAAAGTTATAAACACCTTGAACAGTTATGAAAATGATAACATGCTTAGAAAGAGACTGCAAAATATAGTGTACTCATATTGAACAATCAAAGTTTTGCAGATTAAATAAAATAATTAAAAGTCATCACACATGGGAATGATTTGCGATTAGCGAGATACTAAAAATATATTGAACTGATCAATTCATTAAATAAGTCCCGATTAAAAAATTATGAATTTTAAGACAAAAATAATTATTAAGCAGAAGACCACTTATACAGAAAATTTCTATTGTAAACCTATATAATTATTCACACTTAAATCTAATTTGTACTGTAACATGTTAAAGCAAAATATTTAATATTCAGAAACAACTAAATAAATCATATACCAGGCAGTAGCAGGGCCAGCCTAAAGAAGCAACAAATAGGGGGCTTTCAATAAAAGAGCAAAGACACCATAACACTGAATATTACATATGTAGAAACAAAAAAACGATGTGTAATATTTACTGCTGTGGTGTAGATTTTCATAACTAATTTATTTTATTCATATTAAGATGGATAGGTTCAAATACAGAATTATGTTCTCAATGAAGTAAGCAATATTGCTGGTAAGATTTTACTGTAATTATATATCATCAGTAGAAAATAACCATTAGCTGCACAGGCAGCAAGAAAACTTGTTACATATCACAACTAAAAATGTTATTTTTTTTTGTGTGTGTGTGTGTTGACTTTCAGCAGGTTTTCTGAATAATTATGACCAGTTCCATGACAACACATTGGAAGAAATAAGCCTAAGCAAGTACAGTGCTTTTCGATATTAACTAAGATTACACCGAATATCATCTTTTGCTGAATACTGAATATTCGATTAAATTTTTTTAAAGGTAATATTTCTATTTTATGCCAATTTAAAATAGAAAATGTTTCTATTTTGTGCCCTTTTTAAATGCATTTACATTTAACATCCTAAATTTATTTGTATTTACATTAAGTATAATTATTAATTTAAAATAAATAAAAAATTAAATAAATCATTCCAAAAGCAAATTAATATAGTAAATGGCTACTTAATTTGGTTTACGTTTATCTGCTTAAATGGATTATTGATAGTTAATTTCTTATATGTGATAATCATGGCTTCATTTTATGTTATAGAGAATCTTGCATTTACCTTACATACAAATACAAACCCAAGTTGCTTAAAATATCATTACAAATTAGAATTACAATTTATTCAAGTGAATTTTTGCTATCTTAGTCTCTTCTGTAATGTAACTGATAAAATTTTTTAACAAAATTGAAACTGAGCAGTCAAATTCAAACATTGCCAAATCATTTTTCTTTTTAAAGTGCAATGGAAACTTTGCCAGAATGTCTAGCCATTCTCTTTTAAGTTGTTGTCACACCTGGTCTTGCAAACTACAACAGAGTAGATACTGATATATAACTAAACAGTTACAGACAGGTGTACCTCTTCCTGTGACAAAAGACTCAACAAAGTAATCTTCTCTTCAGAAATCATAAAATAAATTAGAAGAGCTGACTACAATAGGGCCACACACAGAGAAATTCTTTGGTTATCTTATTTGACACATTTTAATGGATACAAAGGAACATCTATGGCACCCTCAGTGCTTTCTCTATCTCTATCGAAATTAAAATACAGCAAAATTGAATATTCATCCAAGTGTTATTTTTATATATTAATCACCTTCAACTTTTTTTTAATATTGGTGAAACGATAATTGATTTTTTTTTTTTTTTTTAGCTATATATTTTATAAAAAATGAAGTTATATTTTTGAACACGTAATATTATGAGTTTTATTTTCTGGTTACTGTTTCATATTTAAGCAAGTTAGTAAGGTTAAGGTGTGATAAGATTTAAGAAAAATTGAAACATCAACAAAATTTAATACCAGAGTGTTTTCTTTTACATTAAAATTATTTTAAATACTATAATATTGGTAAGTAACAATTTAAATTAATTTTGTACTCTGACACTAACTTTTATTCATTGTATAAAAAAATGGGTTTTACCAATTGTAGAATATTTTACATTTTTATTACTATTTGGTTCGGCCGAACCGAATATTCAGTTTGACTGCCGAATAGGCAGTATACTGAATACCAACCGAATATTCGGTGCAACCCTAATATTAACTGTATCAATGTTACCCAAAGTATGAAGATATTAATTTTCTTTTGTTTTTGAAGTCATTTTCTCCCCATAAATGCTGTGACATGTTTATTTAACTCAGGCATGCTAAACAAAACATGTAGCCAACTGAGCCCTTATTTGCAGACGTGACATAAACCTGAAAGTATGTAATGAGCTTCGAGAAATTATTCCTATGCATGATACAATCACTGGAGCTGATATTTTGAATGCACTCATAGAAGTTTTGAATAAATATAAGCTACCACTGAAAAGTTATATTGCAATTGATGGTACACCTACCGTGATGCATTACTAAGGGAGTTGTTGCAAAATTAAAGGAAATATGCATGGTAATAATTGTTTCGAACATTTTCATTGCATTATTCAGTTTTAAATATCAGGCATAACTAAAAGAAGTGACTGATTTATGGTTTCGCTTTTTTTTTTTAAATTTCTAATTTTGTTTTTTTTATAAAAAGATACCATAAAAATTTTTAAGTTTGAAAAACACAACAATCATTTTTTTATATAAATAAATTAAGGTGAGATAAAAATTAGACTATATAAGAACTAAATATCATAATTCTAAAAATTGTATTTTGCTTAATATGGAAAACATATGGCTCTCAGCCTAATACAAAACAGCTGCTGTGACTCGTAGTACAAAACAAGTTTGACATATCTAATCTAACTGGATGAACAAAGGGGAAAAAATGATAATGACCCATTCAATATTCTAACTTTTAGTATCTTTTATTTATTATAAGACTACCTGGATGAAAAGTTCTAAATCACCCTGTTTTTATTTACCTCTGATGGTATGTTAAATATTTCTGTAAGTCTATATCCAAATACATTGTATTTTCTTGTCAAACCTACTTCATTATAATGATCAGCATCAACACTGAGCATATTTAGTGTGCCATTAATACAGATCTAAACTGCACTCTTATACAATATAAATAAATCAAGACTTTCGCATTAAATTTTAGCAACACAAGATAGGAATACTTTTATGAAATCATGTTTTATGGTTTTATAGTCGTAGCATAAGCATGATTATTTTCTGGGAGAAATAAGCATAAGTAGGATACCATATGGGGAACAATTTGCTAACATAATTAGAAGGTGTGTTCGGAGGATGTAGAAATTATTCATTATCACATACTTGGTTAGAAGAACTTGAACTGCAGTCGAGAAGCATGAAGATATTTTTTTTTTTTCAATTCAGAGCTACCTAAGTAGTATGACTAATTTTGCAGGTCTTCATATTTTCAAAACTGTAGCACATAAATTTTCTACATACCAGTGCAGTTAATAATCTGTTTTAAAATTACTCATACACTTACAATAACTGAAAAAAAAAATAACATAATTAAAATCATCATGGTTATAGATAACAAGTTTTTCATTAAAATTACGTCTGATTCTTAAAAATATGCAATTAAATAAAATTGTGCAATTCTAATTACATTTACAACACACAACATAAAAGCATTTTATGAACACATAGATACAACTGGTTACTTTATTTGGTAGAAATTAAGAAAACATATAATTTCTTTGCAGAATACAAAGATAGTCAATATACAGAAAAATCATATTACTTTTTATAATAGTTGTCCTTTTAGTTAGCTATTAGATTTTAAAAGTCACTTTACCGTGTTTTAAAAAATCCAAATCATCAACATTTGATAATTTTCCAGTAACTCTAATTAAGACTTCTGAAAGTGATATCTCAACCAGAAGACAAAATATTTGGCTGGCCCTGGGTACTAACAAAAATAAAATCACCAGTGATATTTTGCAGTAAACATTGTGCAGGGAAGCAAGAACAATATATTTTCTACAATAAAAATATCAGCAACAGTGATATAACAACATGATTAGAGAATAAAAATAAAACAATAGTTTCAAGCATATATACAGAGTTTCAAACCAATTGATCTAAATCACATGCTATTGATATCAAAATTCAGTTGAAAGAGAAGAGACTAGGGTGTTGATTATGTCATGATGATTCCATAGACATTCGGATAGCAGCCTCTAGCATTTCTTGTTCAGTCATTTCTGAAAGAAAAAATACAAATTTATTTAAGATACTGATTAGAGATACCTCTAATCAAGACATGAGCTATCTCCATTCTATGCAATACTATTAAAAGTAAATAGATCCATATTAAATGTAAAGTAAAATAAATAAAAATAATTTATCACCAAACATCAATTGATGCAGTGTTTGAAATTAGAAATTTGAACTAGGCGTCATTCGACGCCTATAGTTTTGACTCTGGGTGTCAAATAGACATAGCTAGTTGCCATTTTTACATCTCAACAATAACAACTATTTTGAAATGTCCATTTTTGTTAAAGATATAAACAAAGAATAATTCTGATTTTTGTATTAGAAATTGTTTTAAATTTTCTTCAAATATAAAATAAACTTATAAAGAAACCCAAGAGAAAATAAATAGAAAAAATTGCTAATTTGTTTTAATTCGGCAAAAAGGATATAAAAAAACAAATTAAAAAAAAAACTTCTATTTAACAATTTTGAATTCCAGTCATCTTGTACAATCATTGTACAATCATTGTCCCAATACCACTTTATTTCATGCTTGAAAATTAATTTTCCTGAATGAAGCATGCCCAATAACGAGCATGCTTCATTCACCTTTTTTGTATTTGTATTTAATACTGATTTAATCTTAAATGTCCTGTTTATAATACTATTTAATGTAATTTTGTAATCATTTAATCTTAAATATCCTGTTTATAATATAATTTAATTATCATCATTCTGTAGTTAATTTATGCAAATTTTGTCTGCCGATTTGGTCTGCATATAAGCTTGTTTGTACGGTAATGTTTATATAGCCCTTGATGAAGGGTATGGTGATACCCGAAAGCACTCTGGCCTTTTTTAATATTTGTACGTCAAAATGGATGGTGATTATTAAATGACCTTTTAATCTACGATTTGTTGTTTTTGATTTAATGCATAAAAGTTTTGTTGATGAAAACAGATTAAAAAAATGGAAAATATGTGATAATAAAATGGGATAAACCGAAAATCACATATAAATGCACATTTTAGTGGCATTTCCATATGATTTTTTTCATATTACTTATAAATATAAGAGTTAAACACATTTAAAGTTAAAATATTATAAAGAAATTTTGAGCTAAATTTAGTCACTTTTTTTGGCCAATTTCATTAAAATGGGATTTCATTTTAAAATCTTAAGACTTTTTAAAAGTCTTAAAAAGGACGGGAGGAATTTGCATATTTACTCAGAAACCGACAGTCAATGCAAATACCAGAGCTTCATGAAGAAATGCAGAGTTGGTAGCTAGGGTTCAGTAATAAGTTTTTATATTTTATAGTTGCTACTCTTTTTCTTGTCACTTTGACAAAATATAAATCATACCCTTGAAACTGCTCTACACCCTTTGGGTAGCCGTCCGTCCAAATAGCTGCTCTTAGTCCTCTGGACGAGTTGGACGGTCTGGGTCTTCAACACCCTTTGGGTAGGGCGCAGTAGCCTATTGGTTAGCACGCTGGAGTTGCACTCGGTAGGCCCGGGTTCGATTCCAGCCACTGCCAAAACTGCCGCTGTGTTCACGCGGAGTACGATCACGTTAAACATGTGGGTCCGTAAGTCCTTCCGAGAGGTTGGTGGTAGGGGAAGGAGGGTACGGTCCCTGTGGATGCCTCCCCCACTGGGTTCCGGTCTAAATTGGGTGGCACTTTCCGGCCGTCCAAACAGTTGCCTTACACCTTTCTGGTAGGTCGGACGGTCTGGGTCTCAACAACAACACCCTTTGGGTGAGCTGGGCAGCCTGGGTAATAATAAAAAAAGTATAAATCACATTAATTTTAGGGACTGATATAAAAAATGCATAGGCAGCTGCCAACCTACCAGAAAGAAAAATAGGAGCATATTGCATGAGGATAAATCATGCACTAGTACCGTTTTTCGCCATACAGCTGCAAACTAGCCTTCTATATCATTAATAATACGTTTGAAAAATATTTTTTCTATATAAAATACAAAATAATTAAAAACATTTGGGATTGCGCACAAATGCCATTTATTGCGATACTGCTGCAAAATATCCTTTCATTTCATTAAAAACACACTTAAAAAATAGTTTTTCTGTATAATATATGAAATAATTACAAATGCTTTAGATGATGCAAACAGATTGCAGAAGTGGAAAAATACTTTTACAATAAATCGAAATATAAGGAAGATCGCGGACAAATGCTGTTTATCGCGGTACCCGGTAACTGGTGCAATATAGCCATTCCTTTCTTTAAAAATACGTCTGAAAAATAGTTTTCTTGTATATAACACGAAATAATCATAAAAATTTTAACTGATGCAAATGTGTTACTCCCACATTAAATAGAAACAGACATAATCATGGGGAAACGGATTTTTAGATGAAAAAATGGGAAAACTTCGATGTTAACATTCCTGACTTTGTTTCTCACTTCATGACCTACTTCCGATTTTATGACTTGTAGATACTCTTATGCAGATGAAAATTATGCAGATTTGCAAACAATGAAATATAAATGTTATGGAAATGAAAAGTTGAACTATTTTGGCCCAAAATCGAATTCCCGGAACAAGACTGAAAAAACAGAACAAATACGTAAAAATCAGAACACTTGGCAGCTATAAAAATATCATTTTCAATGTCTAATGACAAAATATTAGCTGACTAAATTTGCAAGATGCTGGAACGATTTAATCTGTAAAGCAGTGTGCTCTATAACAATAAGCAATTAGAATGTAAAGACTCTCCAGAATCACCCCCTTTTCTTCCAAATGTAGATGTATGAGGGGATAAAGGGGAGCAATAGAAACTCACTAAATACCAGGAGTCTTTGTCTTGCCTACAGTCTTGGACTTCTGAATATCTGAAGATAAAGCAAACAAATAAATTCTTCAGAAGTGCAATTTCAGGTCTTGAAGGGTGGGTTGAGATGCACTACAATAAAGATTCCAATGTTGTCCTTTGCTGAATAAACAGAGGGGGATTTTACTGCCTGTGTATAGTACCCCTTGTGTTGATCATTTCCAAAAGTTTTCATGGAAGGACAAAGGCTCTGTAAGCCCCACATCTGAGATCATAATGACTTGGAAGATGATCACCTGCAGATTTATCACTGAGGGCGTCTGGCTAGTGTATAAAATGCCGCTTTTTTTTAAAAATTGTTGTTAGATTGTTTTTTTTTTAAATTGTTGTTAAAGAATCTAGTCATCAAATTAAAATTTGTAGTCACAAATTACGACTAACAACCGCTAATTTTGAACACTGAATGCATGATATATCATATAATTTCCTATTTACAGTCAATTTAGACACTACCCATGATAATATCTGAATATCAATGATGAAACAACAATTTTATATATATACCAGCAGAAGTACCTGGCATTGTCTGCTATCTAGATATGGAAAAAGATATTTCTCCCAGTCAGTAGAGCACAAGTATTAAAATATTTTGTTGATTTAGTCCTGGCAAGATTTCACTAGCATAAGTATGACTTAAAGAAATCAAATTGTTTACTGACACTCTGCCATGTCTTTAAGACTTCTTTAAGTCCTGTTAGTGCTCTCAGTGGCATGTTGGAATTTATTGGAATTTAATATGCAAACAAAATCCCATTCTGTTTTTCATTTGACTATTTGCCTAAAAATTCACATCTACTGTGAACATTGTGTTTATAACACTATACATTTAATCTTTTATATATAGGAATTAAAGCAACCATCAATGTTGGTGGTATAATCTTGTTTATGATATGATTAAATTTAATTCCTTTGTATTTTCTTACATTCCTTAAATTCAACAATTGTGTGAAATTAAGACTTTGTAAATATTTAGCAGCATTTATACTTTGAGTCACTTAAATTAAAATGTTCCTTTCAAGTAATTTACATTTTAAATGTTTAAGTCAATTAAATTTTTAAGCTATATTAATTTTTACAGTTCTATGCCATCAAGATAGATCTAACTGACTTCATAAGTTTGTTTTACTAACTTCTATTCATTTTGACTATTTTTTAATTTCCACCCATACAACGATTTTATCTATTAGACTTAATAAACTGGAGAAGAGTTTTTCACATAAAAGAGTAATTTTAGATTTATTTGGCAGCTGGGAATAATATAATTTATGGATTAAAACAATAATGAATGCCAAACTTTTGCAATATTTACCTTTTTCAGGAGATGAAACAGGTGGTTGTGAAAGTTGATTGTCTCTACTTGTACTTGGCACATTATAACTTTGACCTGATGATTTTTGAAATTCTGAAATAAATAAGATACAAGTTAGGTAGAATATTACTCTCTCCACACCACTGTAACATATCATTCATGCTTCCACAAATATACCAACTGATGCACCTTAAAACATGTTGAATTGAATTGAATAAAGCAACAGTCTTACCAACCTGATGGATATATTGTAAGATAAAAAATATAATATTTTATATAAATAGTAGTCTGGAGTTCTATGTTGCGTATGACATCAGATACTGAAAATGAAATTGGATATTGGATACATTAACCAGTTTTTTTAATTACTTACGGGCCAACTTTATACTATACTATGGGCCTCACTAGTATAGTATAAAGTTGAACTATGACCTAATGAAATCTCAGGAATATAAAACATGAGCCCATGAATACAAAACATATTCACAGGCTTCTTTAAGCATATTTAATCCTAATTACTCAAATAAAATTAATTGTCCTTTCTGATTCACCACAAATTTTGGTTTAATTATAATGAATAATAAAAAAATATATAAAAAAATCATTAACTATCAGTAGAATCCAAGATATAAAAAGTCAAATGTGGAGCTTTAAATAATGACAGCTAAACTTGAATTACTGAACTAACACTTGATGAAGACAATAGAGTAATATGTCAAAATCAGTCCCATTTACACTGAATTCAAAGAAATCATTTAGTAGTAACTTACCACTCAAGCTCATAGATAAAGCAACTTGCATACACTCATCTTCAATCTGTTGTGATTCATCAAGAGTTAATTTCAATGCTTCATTCAGAGCTTTTTCCTCATCATCTTGAGTATAATTACCTACAGCTTTTGCTTCAGAGATAGGTCGAGGCTTTTCAATCTGTACTGCAGGTTGAAGGCGTAATATTTTATCCGCAGTACATTCAGGAAGCTTTCCTGCCACGATAAATATTGAATACCCTAAAAATAATGGTTCAAAATTAATTCTTGAAAATTAATTTCTTAAATATGTACATATATGCACATGGTTACATTTAACATACTCACATTACTCAAAATTTGCTAAATTCCTCATGGCAAAATACTTTAAAATATTAAAGACAGTTAAAATACACTTCATCTACAAAAGTTCTATTTGGTGCATATTCAGCCTAAACCTGGCTTCATCCATAGGATATTTTGTATTTCTCTTTGAAAGTTTTAAGCCACAAGTGGACTCGAAAAAAAAAAAAAAGGGTTAGACTGACATCATGTTATAGTTATAAATAAATATTCTTGCAATTTAAGACATTTTATTCTGGTATTGCAGAAATATTTATTTGTAACTTCTTACCACTTTTATAAATTTCGGATGCATGAAATAAAATTAAAACAAATAAAAAATACCATTTCTAAATATTGAATACAGATTTATAATCAGAAGTAAAATTTTTCATAAAAATTGCTACTTGTAAGCAATTATCTTGTTTCTAGTTGTTTTTCCTTTTACAGACTTAAAGGCAAAATAAGAAGAAATAATTATATATATATATATATATATATATATATAAAAGATATATATATATATATATATATATATATATATATATATATATAAAAGATATATATATATATATATTTCTCCTGTGCTTCCTTTTTATAGTAAGATTTTTCATCTGATTCTTGCTCATCCTGTTAACCTTATCTTAATTATGGCTGTTCTGTCTCCAACTCCCTGGATAAATTTCAGTGGAGGTTCCTTCGTTTATTTGTTCCCATCTGATTTCATGGTTTATTTTTTTTTTCTCCTTCTTCTGGACGCACCTCAACTTTCTTTCATTTAGTCTGAACTGCTCACCTGCACAGCATGTATATTCAGGATTATTGCCTCATGGTAATACTTGATTTCTTAATAAATTTTTGATTTTTTCCCTCTATTAATGCTTGTAGTTTGCGCTATGGTATTTATAGTAACTTACTATTGCCATAGCTGAAACATGCCTTTGTTTAGGTTAATTTGGATTGGATGCACAGACATGATGATGAGTCTAATCAAAATTAACCTCCAAATTAAACCTAGTGCTGTTCATTTCTTTTTTCGGCATGATAGCCATGGTTTAACTATTTTGGGGATTTTATTGTTTCAATGTTTTGTCATTACATGTTATTGGTTATTATTCCACCTTTTTAATATATATATATATAATTTGTTAGCTACCATACGCAATAGAGAATTTAAATTTCAAATCTGCAAAAATAAAATTTGTAAAACTTGCCCAACAGTGGATCCTACTCAGCTAACTATCGATGAAGAATCACTTACTTTCTGTAAAATATTTACAAGCTTAAAACAATATTACAAACTTAGCAGCAAATTAGTGCAAGGTATAATATGTGGTATGTGTTTTTCTACTAAAAATAACTTTTATACAATTGCTTGATTAATTAATACCTGGAATTATCATTTATTTCTCCAAAAACTGAATACACTACTTTTTAGTGAAGTGCTGCCATCTGGTGCTACTTTTTCAAAATGCTTATTTAGTTGGATAACTATATGGGCAATTTTTGGATGCACTGGTTTACTTTTCAGTGGGAATTTTTACAGAACAGGCATGAAATCAATTTATATGATGATAGTGAAAATATGGATTAGACTATCTCTTCATAAGTCCAATGTAGAGCTGATCAAGATGTTACTATTCAGCCAACTTTATGTATTATAGTTTTGTAAATACTTATTTAATCAAGACATACTCCAGACTAACTTTTCATGCTACTATTTAGTGTACTTTCATTTATATATTTCAATGTATACCTCCTAAGCATTATTGCTTAACTATTTTATATCTATGAATATACAACGTGATAATTATTTAGCGACTGGCAAAAAATAAAATAAAAATTCTTGTGCCCGGTACTTGGATATGAATAGGGCATACCAAAGATCGACATCCTATTACCCAACCCAGTGTGAAGAAAATATGATAGTTACAATACACAGTAGAGAATTTAGATTTCAAACCTGCAAAAACATAAATTGGAAAACCTGCCCAAATGCGGATCCTAATCAAGTAAGCAATAATAAGCATTCACTTACTTTCTGTAAAATTTTTAATTGTGTTTATAAGCTTCAATGTTCAGTCTGCCGGATGGCATGGGACAGACAAGTACTCCATTGCATCTTAGATTAAATGTACATCGCAATCACATAAAGCATTTTGATAATAATAGCACTTCAGAAAATCAATTTGAATATGAACATTTTTACAAACATGGTTTTGATTAAGTTATTATTTATATTTTGGATATAATTCTAAATCCTTCTGAAAGAATTTACTATGACAGTAAACACATTTTAAAACATAATACTGCTTTTCTTTTTGGATTAAATCAAATTATTAATAGTCAGAATATTGTTTTAAAAATGATTTATTTAATACTTCAATTAAACAACAAACTGTATATACTTTGTTGCATCCTCATTCTCACAAAACCACATACACTCAGAGGGGAATACATAAAAATAAACAATCTCAACTAAATAATATCAATTCACAATTTGAATCTAACAATGATTGACAAAAAATCAAACTGGGTATTTTCCCTCAAAAAACAACATTTAAATAAAATTGATATTTCACTAATAGATCTGAAAAAAAAAAAAAAATCGGTCATTTAGTTCTTTTAACCTATTATTTACAAGAGCCAGACTGCTAAGTATTAAGAAAGAGAAAACCAACCAATCTTATTGCGTTATTAATTATACACAAATCCCATTTTTAATTATTTCAACTTTACACAAATTTTTGAAAGATTCAAATCATTATTACTAATTAAAAATATTAACACAATCAAAGCTTATAAATATCCTGTACCTTTAGAACATAAAATATACAACTACAATCTTTTATCAAAACTGTTAAACAATTCTGTATCTTGTTCGTGTTCCGAATCATATTATCAACCCTTTACAGACCAACATCACATGAAATCTCAATTTAATAAAGGAACCTACTCTCAAACAGTTTTTAAGCTAATATCCAAATACAGACCAATACAGACTTATATTACTTCAGATACTATTAGACTTATATTACTTCAGATTTCTACTTATACAGACTTCCCCTTTTATATAATAAAAAGAAAATAATTCAAGCTTTTGCCATTGATCTAGATAAATATATTTATACACTATCGGGTAAATACAACTGCCCTATTGAAATCTTTAAGTGTTGGTAAGTACAAGTCACCTGGCATGTAAAACAATTTTGCTTCAGCAACTTCCTATACAGCAACATACACATAATTACAAAGACATCTAAAAAGAGATCAAATTACTACAAGACAAATTTGTAATCACTTATGTTGATAAGGCTTCTAGTAATTATGCATTTATTTCCAAAAAACTTTATTTGGACAAACTCAAACTACAACTCAATTTCTCAATATCATTTTAACTCCTATACACACTAATATCTCTATTATCAGTAAGCAAATCATTGCTTACTACAAACTACTAAAACAAAAACACAATCTTAATCTTCCTGACATGATACTTACAAAATTCCATAAATCACCAATTACTATTAGAACTATTACTATAAGGTTTAATTCACATACCAATGCAGTGGACAAACAACTTCTATTTATTCTAAATCAAATGTATGATCATTTTACCACACAGCGAACACATATTACCAAAAATAATTTAGACCTGATTAATAACTTAAAACAACAACCTTACATCCATGATAAAAAATACCATGCTCCTATTACAGCAACATACTGACAGGTCAGTATCAACCAATTTTGAATAAAAAATGTTAATCACTTTATCATCAACGTGACCTCTCAGAATCCATATAAAATTAAAAGTATAAATTCAAAATCAGAATTGTTAACAATTATTTGATTAATAATAAATAAATAATAAAATATTTCTAATCTCCATGTTTCATTTCAACCAGTTACTGTTATGCCGGGATTTTATGTTACCACTTAATTTAACAGTTCAAAATTTAGTTAATGGTTCTAAATTTATGCAATAGTTCAAAATTCTTTATATTTCCCCTTCCCTTCAAAATTCAAAATTTATTTGTTGTTTTTGAATATTTCGGCGATTTATTCCCCCTCTTAACGTATTTTGTTATCCTTTTTCTTTGTTTTATTATTCAAAATTATGCGAAATGCATCTTAAAACATTAAAATATCCTTTGTTAATCTTTTGCTTCCCGCTCCCAGGTTTTAACTTCACTTCATTCACGAGTTTGCAGAAAAGATGCATTTTTTTAAGAGAAAAGTGGACTTTTTATCAGTTTTCCCCCTCACAGCTGTGAGAAGGGTGCCGAACATCTGGTGGGGTTGCTGTGCGGAGTGGTTGCCGCTTGGCGGAAGTTATCCGTTTAATGGTTCTTGGCATAACAGCATTTTTATTCTGCAGTATATGCGTGAGCGCTCAGCGAAAAGCGCAGGTTTGCACTCGCCAAGTTTGGCATCTCCTGGGAGACGAGCGGTTGCTAAGAAACGGGGGAATTCGGCTGCTGACCGGCGTGGAGTGAGGAGGCTTGCCTACTGCTGCTGAAAATCCGTGGAAACGGGTCCAATGCAAGGGTGCCCGTATCCCGCGGTCGCCGGAAATGCAAGAGCCAATGTCATGAATTTGGCTCATCATGTTTGATCTGCTGTCGTTGTCACCGGATGTTCCAGCTCCATCGGATGTTGAATACAAATTAAAGAAATCAGCTACCTCCGTTACCACTCGGATCCAAGGATTGAAGATGCGGATGACCAAGTGTTGTCAAAGTAAATCAGCGTTCATAACAGGCCCCTTTAAAGCCTACAGTTTCGTCAAAGTGCAGCTCCATTCATAACTGACCTTTGAATCAACAAATTTTTGTGTTTTCAAGTCAACGATTAGTTTTTCATCACACATCATCAACTAGGGAGATATTTCTCCCCCTTCGGTTTCACGGAATGAGTGTTTTGTCTTCAACCACTTTTATTTCCGGCATCATCAAGATGGTGATGTCGGCTTTCAACATGATTTCCAGTATTCAATTTTCAATAAGTCTCAGAATCTACAAGTTTGTGTCGCCAAGGCGATGATCATAATTTTTCAACTCGTCAACTAATTGTTAAAGTGAATAAGATCTATTTTTTTTACCAAAAGTGATTGTGTGCAACAGTGAGTGATCAGCAGAGGCGTTTTATGCTCAAGATACAAAAATCAACGGTATAATCCTTTACAACATCTGTGCTTAAAAATAATAGTGTGGCATTTTGAAATTTAAATAATTAACAAGAATTTTAAGTGATATCTACTTGCATACAATACTTGCTTACTCATAGTTTTATAGATACAAAAATAATTGTTTGAAATTATTGTGTTAGTTTCTAATATTATTGAGAATTAACATTTAACATTTTTGGGGGTGGACAGCTCAGGCAGACCAAACTCTGGTCTTCAGACCAGAGTGGGATCTGAGCCTGGGGTTAAATTTAACTTCCTTTTTATCATCGCAATGTACTTTTAATCATACACTATACGTTCTTTTATTTAGTATTAACAATTTGGAAGCTGTTTTTGTTCGTAAATTAGTGTTAATAAAGAAAGTTTAAGTTTAACATATAATTGAGTTTTTCTTTTTTGTTTCTTTGTTGGCTGTGCTCTATTTTATTCGGGGTAAAGGTAAGTGGAGTAAATGTAAGATGCTGAAATGTTTTTAAAGGTGTAACATAGTTGAGCATAGACCAAGCGGTAGGAAATAAGTAAAGAGGTAAAGAAACAAATAATAATTATAAAAGTAAACTATTTAAATCTATACGATCAGGCCAAATTGGAAATATATAAATAGATTAATATAGAAATAAAATAATAAGTATAAGAATAAAATTTAAATGGAAGGGTTTTTCCATTACAACATTACACACTTAGACTATAACCTTAACTGCAAACTTATTTGAGTTGGCTCAAAGCTAAAAAAGTCTTACTTTTACAACTTCAATATATTCAGAATATGTGGTAACCCATTTTAAGTTATTTTATTCTTATTCTTTTTCAAAGTTTAAACTTTAAATTGCATTATTACAAGATATATATTATTACAAGATTATTATTACAAGATATCAAAGATGGTTAATTTGATTATTTTGTATAATTATTGTTAAATCTGATCCATTTCCTACATTCTTTTACGTCGGGCCATGTGCATAATTTCTGTAATACAATTTACAGTTATGCGAACAGAAATGTAGAATTTCAATATTATCGAATCAGGTATGGCCCTTGATCATGTACATGGTTTTGGAAATACTTTTCCCTTTTTTAAACTATATTATTTTTCTCAAAATTTTTTAGAAACCAGAAAGGCCTAGCTCTATGTGCAATATTTTCAGTTTGAAACTTTTCATTTATTACTTTATTCATGCATTTACTCCATGTATGTTTATACACAGAACAAGGGAATTAGTACCTTAAGTACCTGTATTACATATATGATACGTAACAATTTAAATCAAATTTAATCTTAGGGTGTAGTTAAAGGCTTATATTCACATGACTTTCACAACATGTAGACCTTTTTTCAATTGCTTTCCTTATATATGGAACAGGGAAAGAGGGGTATTTATACCTATTTTATTTATAATGATTTTTTCCACCAGCATGTCGTAGAGTCTATTTTGATTTCAAATATTCACTTCAGACCAATTTATTTTCACATTAGCTCTACAGATCAATTTCAATAAATGATAAATCACTGGTATTTATAATACAAGTAAAATTAAATTCTTAATATATATATATAATTATTCTGGACTTAAAAGTGAAACAGGCAAGCTCTATAAAAACTGATTTATTACATGGCATTATCTGAACAAATTTTATACATTAGCCGGACTTAATGCCAGGCCTTCATCTCCTATGAAGTCTCAGTGCAGTCTGCCTTTATAAGCATGTTACACTTATTTTGGAGAGAGAGATATCGTTGACGGCATAGGAAATATGCTGTCCTAGAGGTTTCTATACTACAAAAATGTGATAGGAATGCTGTTACTGATGGTAAAGTTTATCTTAGAAGCATCTTTTGGGGATATAATTATGATTATAGGCTATTTAAAACTGAGAGAAAAGAAAAATTCTAATGAGAAAGTTTATCCTGTGGTTTTGATTAGTGGCCAAATATTCTGTTGCAGATTAAAAGAAGAAGTGTGTGCATTCTCTAATAATATCAATGGCATGGGATAGAATTTAATATAGTCACAAGAAGCAATTAACATGAGATAGGAATTTGAAATAAGAATTATAAAAGAAAAGGGTTGAAGTAGAAAAATTGAAGAGACACAGTAGAACATTCAAAACAAATAAAAGAATTCTAAACAAAGAAAGAACAAATGATTACTATATAAAACTCGAGAGCATGCAAGTGATCAAAATGAAAAACAAGAAACAATTTGTACAAATTAAAATGAATTGTTTAAAAGGGAATGTGGAACAATGGATTGTAGGCAATGTAATTGTAAAATCATCAGGAGGTGAATACAAAACATTACCTTCAAATAGTACTTTTCATTTAATGGCCTTGTTAGAAAAAGGTCATTATTCACCTCAAAGTACTATAAATTGGAGAATGTAAGAAGAATATGAAAAAACTAAAACGAACTTACACATGTGAAGATAGTCACCCAAATATCAACCTCACATGAAGTGTAGACGTCTTTACATTTCAGTTAGGTCCAAATATAGCCAGTGGAATGAATCGCTGGAGATTTGACAGTGGGCCGAACCTTTAGAATTTAATTTTTATCCTTATCATAATATGTATGATGGGCCAATGTTGAAAGGGCCAATCATGCCCCTTTTGAACTGTATGCAAAATCTAAAAATAGTTTTAGTAATTAATTTTAGCAAATGTGCAATAGATGGCACTACCGATCAAAATTAGCCACTGAATTGCAATAGGATCTAATTTTATTTAATTCTTTACCTTTAAACTAATATGAATTATAAAAGATCTGAACAAAGCATGTCCTTTTGGGAGTCGAGGTACTTCTGTATCACATTTCATGGCTGTGGGCCACTTAAATTTTTTGGCTACAGACAACGCTAACAGATAGGCAGTCATCTTCTTTTATTATTATAGATACATAGATAAGGAATACAAATTTGACAAAATATATATTATAATACTGAAATTTCAATGAAGGTTTGTTACCTTCCTCTTGAAGCTGTGCTAAATATAGAGATAAAAATGTGTCTGAAATGAGTTCAGGTCCCATGAGTAGTGAGTTTAAGTTGAACCACTGGTAACCAATTTTTCTGACTGTTAACCAATGGTCCAGAAAGTTACAGATGTAAGCAGCTTGTTGTCTGAAACAAAAATTACAATTCCAATGATTGACATTACTACACAATTTAATTTTTTTTTTTTTTTTTTTACAAATATACCTAGTATACTGAAATATATACAGTGAAATCTACATAATTTGACCACCAGTGATGCTACTACTTTTTGATCAATTTAGACAGGTGGACAACTTATTAAAGAGTATATCTTCTCATCACCAAAAATATCATTTAATAACCATACATATCTATAATAATATACTAAATAATTATTAACTAATTTTCTAATTTATTTATTATAAATTATATAGCAGAACATCACTAGATTTCAATTTACAGTTATTTGCAACATCCAAATCAGCTGAAGATGACTCACCACAAAGAATGCAGAAATTGGTGTTATTCAAATTGCTTCAAGCCATCCATTACTTGTTTAAATTCATGGAGACCCAATTCATATGACTTTAATGATTCTTAACGACATCGCTTAAAAAATTCCAAAACAGCTACAATTATTTATTCATTCAATTTTTTCTCTCAGTTTTCTTCATCTCTTACTGCTGCAATTATCTAACCATGATTGAAAAATGTAATTTTTATTTTTAACAATATCGTTAACCATAGTTTTTGCAACAACCAAATTTATCTAAGTTCCTTTGGCTTTTTTCTCTTTCGATTAAGTCTAAAATTTATTTCTTCTCAATGGAAAGTTCAATTAACTTTCATTTTGAAGTCATTTTACTGCACAGAATACTCAAGAAAAAATATAACTTAACTCTATCACTTGTACACAGTCTACGATGAGTATATCTATAACCGAGGAATTTCTCTCTCAGCAGCAACTGGATAAAGATGCTTCTTTTAGCAGGAAGTCCTTTTAATCCCAATGGGTGCACACTAATGAAAACTTGTTTCTCAAAAAGAGGGAAAAATGGGTTTTTACCCAAGCTCAATAAGGAGAATGACATCAGGGCTCTAACAGACATGGGCTGTGTCATCTGTTTGAAGGTATACTCTCTGCACAGATCCCGGTGCGACTGGAAGTGAATGTTTGATATCACTGTACTGCTTGTCATGAAGTGTATGAAAATGTTTGTTAGAGCCACTATTTATTTACTTGTTGGATTAGATAGCTACAGTTCAGTAGTCAAGTACCAGTTCTATTTTCTTGTATAAATTATTTATTTTTAATTTTTATTTCCTTGCATGCTTTTAAAATATTGCAAGAAATGTTGACCAGCACTGTTGCAACATGTTGAAATACTTTGAGTAACAAAGAAGGACAATGTTGTTTTTCAAGTATTTCCGAAGAATAACCCTATTTTGGTGAAAGAATGGTTACATGAATATCGAAGACAAAATCCTGTGAATACCAAGAATGCCAGAATTTGTAGTACCATTTTCTGAACAGAAATTATGAAGATGACATGAAAAATTGACTACTCGGACTGTCAATAAGAAAAATATTAAAATCTCTAACTCTTCCCAGTTAATTTACCATCTTGAAGAAATTACAGAAAGGGGAAAAAGACAGGAAAAAAGAAAAATTATCCAAAATGAAACTGACAAATTAAATGAATTTAATCCTAAAAAATTTCACTGTAATTACTGTGATGAAGCAGAAAAAGATGCCAACAGCGAACAAGACAGTGAAAACAAAAATTCAAATTACTGTGAGAGAGTTTACTGCAGAATGTTCGAACTGCATATGTTATGAAGCATGTAATGATATGATCAAAAACAAAATAAATTTCCTTGATCACAATATAAAAATTGAAGACATTATAAGCACACAATATATATATTTTTTTTCAAAAATTCATATATTAATTGTATGGATCAGTGTATTTGAAAGAGAATTTTTCGATCTTTCAGATAGTATTAAGATAAAAAATATTTTTGGTCGCTACAGAACTGATGTGTTAAAATCATGTTAAAACATAAAATAACTCAAAAGCTAATTTGCATTTAAAAAAAGTCTCCCCGAAGAGTATCGTCCCAGGTCCTGAAGTACCCATGTACAAAATTTCATTTAAGTATGACGTTTAGATTTTCCACTACAGAAAATACAGACAGACATCTTCCTTTATTATTACAGATGGTAGAAGTTTATCATTACATGATATGATGAAATCAGTACTTCAGATTCAAGAAGCATGTTTTGTTTTGCTTTTCTCATCCCCACCTATGCCCTCATAATATGCAGATGAATGTTACGAACCAAGACAAATAAATTTAACTTGGCTACTAACACAATGTAATAGATATGCATTGATAAGACCAGAAACAGATTGAACTCACCAATAATTACTTGGAAAATCAATTATTTTATTATTTGTCTAATTTTATTGTTATACTATAGTAACGTATCAATTGTACAGGATTCAAAATTTCAGAAAAAAAAATTAAATTTATGTTTTTAATGTTCCCAATGGAAGTCACTAATTTTTTTTAAATATAAACAAGAATAAAAACAAAATACCTTTTTCCTCTTAAATGCATGTAGTTAATTCAGGATATAAAACAAAATGTTTCTGCTGATCAGGACGTAATGAAATCTATTGATGATAATCTCAGAATGAAAGGGTGTATTGATTTTTCATCCCAGTCTCTTGATAGTTAAATAATGGGGAGAAAAGCGACATAACAGAAGTCAATCCTCTAATGAAAAGCACAGATTTAATACAGTCAAATCAGTAAGGAAAAAGGAATGTGCTTAGAAGCAATTTATCAATATGTACTTTGCGACAAGGTTTTGACAACGGTTTATCAATAATTGTTTCACAATAAAAGATTTGTTTCCTGTTCATAAAGATAACTAATCTCTAGAAACAATTGCAAACTTTTGTTTTAAGTTACTAAAATGCGCTGTAAATTTATTGTAAATGTAGATGAATAAAAGTTATTTAAATATCTGAAGTTTGTGTATTTAAACAAAGCATACAATACAATTTAAGTTTTGAAATATCACTAAACTTTAGAAAATTCATTCCCAATATAAACATTCATCTTGCATGTAACCTGCATATATACAGGGTGCTTAGTGCTATCAGTGCCCAATGGCTATTTCCTCAACCGTTAGTCACAGAGATATACTTCCAATTGCAAAAATGTTTTAAATTTTAAAATCTATTATCTTAAAACAGTTTAAATCAATAAATACATTTCTGAAAGAAATACGAAATATAAATTATTAAACGGTCCCCTGGTCCTACCAATTATATTTAGGAAAATCATCCTCATACAATTTTATGCAAAATAAAAAAAATAAAACCTTCCTTTTACGACTAAAATTGACCAACTTATAGCTGTTTAAAGTTGAGCACTTTTTGTGCTGAGAAATGGTCAATACGGTCCCTGATTGGTTGGTTGCCTGAAACAGGACATTTTTATGCGTGAAAAAGCAACTTAAATAAAGTTTAATGCTTCATAACTCGGTGAATTTTGGTCAATTTCATACAAAATAAAAAAAAAAAATTTCATTCATGACCAAAATTCACTGAGTTATGAAGCATTAAACTTTATGATGTAAGTCGCTTTTTCACGCATAAAAATGTCCCGTTTCAGGTAACCAACCAATCAGGGACTGTATTGACCATTTCTCAGTACAAAAAGTGCTCAACTTTAAACAGCTAGAAGTCGGTCAATTTTAGTCGTAAAAGGAAGGTTTTATTTTTTTTATTTTGCATAAAATTGTATGAGGATGATTTTCCTAAATATAATTGGTAGGACTGGGGTACAGTATAAAAATTTATATTTTGTATTTTTTTCAGAAATACATTTATTGATTTAAACTATTTCTCAGATAATAGATTTTAAACTTTAAAACATTTTTTGCAACTGGAAGTATATCTCTGTGATTAACGGTTGAGGAAATTGCCATTGGGCACCAATAGCACTGGACACCTTGTATATATATACATATATATAATTTTATATACACAATTCTCATTTAAAAACTCTTTAATATGCCACATTTGACACGATTTATTAAAGTATGATGATTAAAAATGATCAGATGTATGCTATAGCATTTAACAGTTTCAAATAAAGAACACATATAAAGTGCTAACTGAATGAAAATAATAATTTTTTAAGCTGTATAATCAATTTATAGTATTAGTTATTTGATAATAAGTTTAATATAACTTAAATTCATATCAAATTGACTCACTACTTAGTAAAAATGCATCTGACAAAAGATAAAACTATAGAAAAAAAACTTTTTGTTTGTCAATTTGGCAATTATAATGCTTATTCTCCAAACTGTTTAAGTTTTGAATTTCTATAAAATTTATATATTGCAAATCTTCAAAACAAATTAAAAGTATAACTATATAGTATATATATATATCACAATATACAAAATATTTAAACTGTTCTTACGTAGGATCTTTCCTTGCACTCTGAGCAAGTGGGTTTTGACTATTATATGGAATTAGTTCGAGACCCCACACTTTTAAAGCAGATGCAATGACCTGAACTGAGAAATAGCCACTGTCATCAACATTGCTAGAGGGTTGCTGGAAAAGATAAATCTATTAATAATGCTCTTAATGTATAAAATATCTTATTTCTACTTGAATTATTTTTGTTTCATGTTAGCAGAATGAAATACGAAAATCGATATCAAATTAAGTACCTAATATTGGCATAAATTACAGTGAAACTAATTTATAATAAAGTTTGAAATAGTTAATTTATAGAAAGAAAATAAATTTAATACTATTTTCCTCAAATAAAAAAACATTGCTTTGCATAATTTTAATAACTAATTGATAGGTTTAGCAACATTTTTTCACAATTCTTTACAATATCATTATAAGTGGGTTTGACTGTATATAACAAGCTAAACATCATCTGTAAATGGTGAATATTATTTTCAAACTAATATATATATATATATAAATATACTAGCCGAATACCCGTTGAAAATCAACGGTCTTACAATAGGCAACCCCTGAATAACAAATTTTCGAATAATTCACGTTTCACATTTATTCTTAAAATAGAAAATTTTGGTATGCGGAACCCCCTAAAAAAAATATTAGAAAACTGAAATTGCCCACTTTCTTCCTTTCAAACTATCTACCCGCACACCAAATTTGAAGTCTCTATCTCATACTGAAGCATGCAATTTTATCAATTCATCTTTCTAACATTTTCATGCGGAGCACCCTCTTAAATGAACATTTATGAAAAACTCTATTCATCTTGGGATTTTTATCAAATCATTAGCCTATATATCAAATTTAAAGCCTCTATCAAATTTTAAATTAGGCGTTTCTCATTTATTATGAAAATCAAACATTTTGGTGTGTGACACACCCTAAAGTAGCAAATATTGGAAATCTGAAATTGCACTTTCTTTTGAATGATATCCCCATATACCAAATTGAAAGTCTCTATCTTATCGCAAAGCATATTTTTCTATCATTTCACTTTTCGAACGTTTTGGTGTGCGGAACCCCTTAAAATTACAAATATCAGAAATTTTTTACTGCACACTTTCTTTCTTTTGAACTATCTACCTATATACCAAATTTGAAGTTTCTATTCCATTGCGAAGCATATTTTTACTATCATTTTACTTTTCAAATGTTTTTGTGTGGAGTAACTGCCCCCTAAAGTGAACAATTTTGAAAAACTCTATTCTTCTGTTTTTTATCAGACGATTTCCCCATATACCAAATATCAAGCCTCTCTGACATTTTTAAAAGAGGCATTTCTCATTTATTCAAAAAATCAGATTAGGTTTACAGCACCCCCTAAAGTAGAAAATATCAGAAAACTGAAATTGCACATGCTCTTCCTTTCGAACTATCTACCTGTACACCAAATTTGAAGTCTCTATCGCATCTCGAAGCATGGTTTCTCGTCATTTCACCTTTCGAACGTTTTACTCTGGAGCACCCCCTTAAACGAACGTTTTTAAAAAACTCTTTTGTCTTGGGTGTTTTCATTAAATGATTAGCTCATATACCAAATTTCAAGCCTCTATAAAATTTTAAAGCAGGTGTTTCTCATTTGTTCGGAAAATCGAACATTTTAGTGAGCAGCACTCCCTAGAGTAGCAAATTTTGAAAATCTGAAATTGCATACGTTCTTCCTTTCGAACGGTTTACCCATACACTAAATTTAAAGTCTCTATCTCATCACAAAGTATGCTTTCCTATCATTTCACTTTTTGAACATTTTGGTGTAGAGCACCATCTCTGCAGAACATTTTTGAAAAATTAGAGTTTTCTAGGTGGTTTTATCGAACGATCGACCCGTGTACCAAATTGCAAGTATCTATCTACTTGGGAAATGCCTAAAAAAAGCATGACAAACAGATGGACGGACACTTGGGAATTAGTATATATAGATTCTACATATATTTTCTTTAATTCTAAAAATTCTGTAAGGAACTTTTTTATGTGTTATACAAAAAAATAAAATGGACACAAACACACAGTAGCATTTTTTTAAATGTTATGTGGAAACTGATGTATGTCTTAAAATACCATAATTTCTAGCAGCAGTAGTGCAATTATCATGTTAAAGAAAATGCACAAGAAAAAATTAAGAAGTGGACAAAAATTCCACAGCTAAAATAAACAATTATAGAAGTTATTTTACATGCTGTCATTACAAAACCAACGTAATTTTAGTATAACTCGGGTTTGTAAGACTTACAAAAGTACATAATAATTAGTGCTCTGACTCTAAATTTTATGGCATTTGGATTTTGAATTTGTTACTTAGTTATGAAGAAAGTAAAAAAAAAGGGGGAGGAGGAGAATCTTTGCCTCTTCTTTTAAGTATATGGTAAAATTCAAACTGCTGAATCTGTATAAGGCTGTATTTCACTAGAAAGTCTTAGATGAGGTGTGATATGTGGGCTAATGCATTATCATGATGGATCAACCAGTCACCACTCTACCAAAGCTGACATCTCTTGCATCTAACAGCATCTTATAGATGGCGGAAAACAGACAGGTAGAACTCTTTGTTGATGGTCAGTCCTTGTAGAACATATTCATAATGTATTACACCCTGGTAATTGGAAGAAAACAGTGACCATGTCCTTTAGATGACTTCATAATTGGCGTGTCTTCTTCGGCCATAGAGACTGGTGTTTTCCATTGAGAGGGCTGTGCCTTTGTCTCAGGGTCACAACCATAGACCCAGGACTCATCTCCAGTTATGAAAATTTTTGTAAAATCAGGGTCAGCACTGGTACATTCCAGCATCTCATATGTTACTTGCAAACGATTTACCTTCTAATCATTAGTGAGAACAAGTCTTGAAAGAAATTTCGTGACGATACGGTGTAGGTAAAGATGGTCAGTCAGAATTGCTTGTACTGTACCAAATGAAATTCCTACTTCGCTCTCAATCTCTCTAATTGTTACTCTATGCTCTTCCATCACTATTTAATGCATTTCCTCAATTTTGGGGGAATTTTTGCTAGTTGTGGGCCTGCCAGAATATTCTCAACTGATCTTTGGCCATCTTTGAAACCAAGACACCACTCCTTAATCTACATAACACCCCTAACTTCATCACCAAAAGCCCTTTTTACCTTTTCAATTGTCTCCAATTGTGTAAAACCAGGCCAAATCAGATAATAAAAGGACTGTAAAGGTAAGGCCCTGTAAAGCCAGGCCAAAGTGGATGGTGGTCAAAAAAGTTTCAGAACCACTGACACACATATCTGTAGACAGTGTGAACCAGACTTAAAAGTTAAAACTTTTGGCTAAATCTAAATATATGGATATAACTTCTATCAAGTTTCTGACATACATTTTATGAGCATACATTTTATCACTGTAAGACCAGGCCAAAGTGGATGGTGGTCAAAAAGGTTTCAGAACCACTGACACACATATCTGTAGACAGTCTGAGGCAGACTTAAAAGTTAAAACTTTTGGCTAAATCTAAATATATGGATATAATTTCTATCAAGTTTCTGACAAGTTTACTGAGCATACATTTTATCACTGTAAAACCAGGCCAAAGTGGATGGTGGTCAAAAAAGTTTCAGAACCACTGACACACATATCTGTAGACAGTGTGAGCCAGACAAAAGTTAAAACTTTTGGCTAAATCTAAATATATGAATATAATTTCTATCAAGTTTCTGACAAAATTTAATGCAGATCCTTTAATCAACACGTTCCACCATTTTCACTCCAAACATGATTGCGTCAAACATATAGTGCACATACTATTATCCAAAACTGTCTGCAGCGACTGAATGGTAGAACCATCACAGAAAAAATCACACACATGCAGCAGGGTACAAGATCAAATGATGTGTCAGTCCTGTTTGCATACTGCAAAGGGTTGTTGCAATGAAAAAAAGGTCAAATACTTCTTGATCAGACCTCGTATGCTCTTAAACACTGAGAGTTTTCTAATGACTTTAGTCAAAAATTTCAAAATTACATATTAAAAATAAACATCTAAAACCATTAATGACTTCTAAACCTTGTTCAGAGACCATATCTTAAAAAAATGATTCTTGATAATAATGTAAAATGTCTTTTTGAAAATTTGTTTTTAGAGAATTAGCAAAATTTTTCTACTGTAAAAACATGTAATGTTCAATAATATTTGGAATTTTTTTTTTTTTTAAAGTAGTCTCATAGGCAGTTTATTTTTTGAGTTATATTTTAGGAGAGGTCAAAGACACCTGCATTGATTATAAACTCCTTCAAAAGAATTTCATACATGTGCAAGCTGAAAGCACTACAAAAATCATATTCATATATTTTATAAGAACATAACCAGATGATAACTGTTTATTTTACTCCTACAGGTTTTACGCAAGGCCAGCCACATACTGAGGAAGCAAAAGCACCCAGGAATAACATATACAATAAGATGGATTGGAAAAATCACATTAAGAATTCGAGAAACTCTCAGCGGTAGTACGGGAAAAAATATGGGCTAACCAACACTAATAATAACTGTGCAAAATGTTAATATTTTCAACTAATATCTTCTGTTCAAGCAATGAGCTCTCGATAGATGTTTTTTGAAGTTCTGTAAAAACTTGAAAAAACAGCAAAATTACATCAAATTTTAAAAATGACTTGTTTTTAACCACTAAAATTACAGTTTTGTAGAAACATTACATATTTTTATTAAAACTAACTTTTACTGACAAATTTACTTTAACATGTGATTACTTTCTATAATTTTAAGTTATATATAAACTTTTGTATAAAAAAAATGAAAATATCTGAAAAGCTTTCTTTTTAAACTTTTTGTCCCAATATTTATTTATAAAAAATCATCAGTTTAAACTCATATGATGTTTTTTAACTAATTGTTTTTATTTTTATTACAATAAATCCTATGATAACATCATCTATTAAGCCTGTTTCATACATTGAACTGCCGCTAAACACACAGAGTGACAGAGCCTACACATTGAGTTCTAGTCATCCAATACTCGCCAAACTTTCTTATGATCGAGGATTATATTTCTTGTGATAACATAAAAAGCATGAGATAATATAAGCTTATAAAGTCTTATTTTCAAATACCAATTAATCTGATTGTGTTACATAGAGGATCTCACCCTGATGACAAGTAACTGTTAATACACAACTGGGTTGTCAATAAATAAAAAATGCTATCAGCTATATTGATGCTAGCCAGATTTAGTAAACATGTGTAACAGTATAAATTAAACTCAATGGTCAAGTCAACATGTTTATATTACAAGTTTATAAAAAAAAAAGTTGACAATCGGGATTACACAAGCCATGTGGCGATTGTGTTGCGAACAGTGGATTATGTGTTGATACAATGTAAAAGATTGAATAAAGTTGCTTTTCTGAGGTTTTACGTTATTATTGTAAGTAATTTTTATTACTTTTAAGTCAACACATAAACATTCTGAGCTAGGCTCATTTACAAAGAGAAAAATGTTCTTTCATAATGTGAAGATCTTTAAAAGATTTCTATCTGTTATAAAATTTTTAAAATAAATGCTATTCTAAATTTTACAAGAATTTTAAAATTTTTTACATTTTCTATATAAACATAGATGATTTTGAAAGAATAGATTGAAGATATTAATATATATTGAAAGTGAGTGAAATTTTCAGCGAATATTAGTGACAAAAATGCATAACGTTCCCACAAAACTGCAACTCAATAAGGTAAAAATATTATTTTTTAAATTTTACATTAGTGGGTTTTTTTATCAAGCTTTTCTCAAACTTTAAGCTCTGTGCCAAAATAGAAGATATTAATTGAAAAAGTTAAAATTATGCACACTTCTTATTCGCGCCAAGAAGACCCACAGTTTTCTTGCACTACCATTGAGTTTCTTTGAAATTCAATTTTTTTGCCCATCTTAATGCACAGACAGCAAAGATGAAAGCATCTATCGAGATAGTGAACCAGTTGTTTTGCAGTACCTTGAAGCGGCATACTTCTTAGTACAATAGCATACTTCTTTTTAGTAAAGCATATTATTATTAGCGGCATATTTCTTAGTACTTTAGAATGTATAACAAACCAATAAACTAAATCACACTGCTGCATTCTATTTGCCTTATGCTTTATCAGTGTGTGGCTTTTAAGTTTTAGAAGTAAATAAATGATTTTAGATACCTGCAAAAATTTTCTATAGTCTTCAGAATGAACACCTCCTTCAGCCATTCTTGATCGTTCTTCTTCATCAATTTGATGACCCAATGTTGCCAATTCTACTGCAGTGAAATAAGGGGCTTGAAGTAATGCATTTAAACAATGTTGTGCACATAGAGATCCCTCTTGCTAAAGGAGTAAGGATAAATTTGAGTGTTTATGTTTTAATGACAAATTATATTAATTATTTTGATGAGTTATTATCATTAACATGAACTAGTATTTCTCAAAGAATGGAATCAAAAATCTCAAATTAACTGGGAGAAAAAAAATAAAATGCTTTGAATCAAATGTAAACAAATTACTTGAATATTCTAAATTTGATATAAGCTAAATTTTAGCTAGAAAAGCATGCATATCTTTAATAGCATATTAGGAACACTTGTAATTAATTGGACAATAGGTAATATGTTTTGTTTGTATTTGCGAATAGAAATAAAACTATTAAAATGCAGGAAACATGCAAGCTTTTCCCTACACCCCTTCCCGAATCTCAACTTTGAATTAAACCAACAAGCATGTTGTTTAAGAATATTTTACCATAATTAAGAATATTTACCATTGCTGTAAAGAAAATTATATCAGATGATGCAGGTAGGCAAAGCATACATTTTATCACTGTAAAACCAGGCCAAAGTGGATGGTCAAAAAAGTTTCAGAACCACTGACACACATATCTGTAGACAGTGTGAGCCAGACTTAATTAAAACTTTTGGCTAAATCTAAATATATGGATATAATTTCTATCAATATGTTAGTGTAAATCACTGTACACTTTCTTAGTCCATCCTAAATATTTAATTTAGCAGTATTTTTTCATTGTAAAGTGGGAGGGGGACAGTATTAAACAAGGCTGAACAAACCCTGGGCACTAGGTGGCTATGACACCTAAACAATTTGGCAGATCGGCAAAAAAAAAATCATCGATCAACAAAAAATTTAACTAGTAGGCTAAACAACAAGAAATAATTTTAAAAGAGAATGCTAAAATTACTGACTTTTATGCAAAAAAAAATGCTACATTTTTTCACATTTCATACATTTAAAACAATTAATGTTTCAAAATACAAAGCATTAATTTAAAAAAAATAAAGTTTATAAATTTTTAAAATGTTAGTATTTGTAACTATTTATTATAAGTGCTTTCTAACAAATGTTGTCAAAATGCAAAATAATGCTAACTAAATGTTGGCTTTTAGATTGAGGAGACATTTGTCCAGCACTGGTATTAGGTTTAGTTGAGTTAAAGCTTAATGTATTGTAAAACTCATATACTTACTAGTTTACTACTATCTATTACATAGCTGCAATATATTTAATAATTATATTATAGCTAGATAAAGGACTAATATAATTGATGAATATAGCTATTTGTAAGCTTGCAGTAAACTGCAACAAATGATAATTGTTATAATTCAATATCAAATTGCAATAATAAAAATTATTATTAATAGCATTAACTATCAACTAGTAGTGAAACTGTTATTAGATTACAATTTCTAATAGTTAACAGTCAACACGTTCTTAACTGTAAACAAACATATATTTTCAACACTACAATTAGCTAGCAGACGTGCGGCACCAGAGCAGTAAATATTGTTAATATACAAACTCACTTTCAACGTCAGTTTGCAATATGCTTTATATGTAACTGTTTTATAATATAACTAGCTGTTAGCTTCTATTATTTTCTGAAATTATTTTTCCCGCCATTGTCCTTACATGTAGGTTTAATGCTGGTTCATACTATAGGCAGGGTAATGTGAATTACTTACAATAAATACATTTAGATGTAAATCATGTTTTGGTGCTTAGACCTCAACAAATATTACATTTATCAATACCACCCATCCAGCATTTTTTATATTTAATGTGATAAACTTAATTTAAAACAGACGACAGATTAATATGATAAATATTTTAGACAAAGTTTAATCATAAATAATAGAGCTTTTTGAAAAGACAGCTAAAATATTAAAATATGGTCATAGAAACAACACAGGATGTTAAATTGGTTATTAACCATTCTGCTGATAAAAATATTTATACTAAACCTTTTCATGAAATATCTTCTCCATAGATTCAGCAGAGCTTTAAATTTAAATGTAAATACGATGAATGGCATTTGCAAACGCAGAATAGTAAATTTAAAGTATTCCGTTCAATTTACACAAAACCGGAGCAAATTTGGTAAATAAAGTTGACGCAATAGGGAAGATGAAACCGGAATGAATTTATGAATCTAATTTAACAACCATGGAGTTTGAGCAATGTTAATGAATACGGGATCACTTCAAAACCATGGAAATATCGCTGACGCATATTATGAAAAGACTTGATTTTCAGTCGGTTCTCGGGTATTTGCTAATGCACGTTTGCAATTTAATTGCGAAGCTCAAAACCGTTCTTGTGGATGTTGTTATATGCTCCGGGAGGAGCCCGAAGCGGGCGACAACACAGGACTAGCCGTTCTCCAGATATTTTAGTGTTTTTGAATTTACACTGCTCCACGGTTGAAAAAAAGTTCAGTTCCCAACTGAGAACTAAAATTGAATTAAAATGAGAGAATAGCTCTCGGGCTTTTTCTTAGCCGGTATTGGGGGTAAACAAATTCTCCCTCAGGGATTACAGGCTTCACCCAGCTGCAAGTTGTATAAAATCTAATAATCTCCTAAGTGTTTGAGCGCACGTATTTTCCAGGTAAACTATACATTGCTGCAAGAAAGACCTAATTACAGGAGAGAAAACGATTCTAAAAAGTTACATCAATTTCATTTATATTAAAATGGCACATAGTTGGTTTAATTTCAAAAAATTTTTTGGATGCGCCAGCAAAAGTCATTCTTACTACACCTAATTTCACTTCCAAATGGCCGCCCCTAATTCGGCCGCTGTGGGCAATTGCCCCCACCGGGCCTGAGTTTGATAGCCTTGAAAAGACTTTAAATAGAAAACAAATTAGAAAATAAATAATATAATAGAAAAAGTAATAAAAATATTAATAATAAAATTTAAATAGAATATATATGTATATTATATATATATATATATATATGTGTGCTTGTGTGTTTTCAATATCAAAATCGAACGAATAGACGAATTGAACAGTAATTTTCTACATGCAGAAACCAAAGAACTTTTATCATTCATCTGCGGCCACACATCTACATGATGTCAGACGAAAAGAAACAGTGAAACTAAATCTGTTGGAAGGGCTGAGTCTGATGAAATTCGTGCCTGACGTGGAAGAAACTCTATGATCATATATAACCCTTTTTTTACTATTAAACAGAAATTAGTTTGATGAAAGGGTCCGACAAAATTTTCAGCCATGCAAGCTTGATCTGTCAGTGCGAAGAACTCTTTTTTTGTAGGGGGGGAGGAGGCTAATGTTTTTAGTCATGGGCATAAGTACAGTATATAAACATATAAAGAAAAATGTAATTTTATCTGGTACATACGATTAAGCATTTATTTGGTTGAAGTTCTCTATCACGTGGTATTTTGGCGGCAGTTCGTTGCGGAGACCAGGCGCTCGTGGCTACCATCACTACTACTAATACTGCTGCACACTTGCATGTGAAAATCTTCATATTCGATATAATCAACACTAATTCATAATTTTTATTTAGTATCCAAATAACCTTTTGCATATATATTCGTATTATTTTATTTATCCTTTCAGTGATATATCTTTAAAATATTTGAGTTAATTTTTTGCTTGAACAATGAACAATGATTATTTTAAAACACTTCATGAAGCTGCTAAAAGCATTACCAGACGCAAATTTGAAAACTAATATTTAGAGATGACGACCTTATGGATCCTTCATATATACAATTGAGTCAGACTTTTAAAAATTATAAATCTTTAAAATGTTACAAATGTAATATTGCAATTAAATAATCTTTGCAATGTTACAGATTCTGAATAGATCATGTACTTATTTATCAGTACGAATGTCCACAGCTACACTCCCAGACCCATCCAGTGAGTCAGAGCAGGAGACAGGACTATTACCCGTATAAGTAGAAAGGAATATATATAATGAAGTGTATGTTTATTGGACAGACAGTAAAATTTACATAGTGATTTAAAAAAAAATAGTTGAAAATTTTGTCAACAGATGGCACTGATAGGCATATATAGTCAAATTAGCTTCAATGCTTTCTGTCCTTTTAAATTTTGTGAAAACTATTGAGTTTTTTTCCAATTTGGACCTCTCAATACTTGTATTTTAAGTTGAAAGCTACATCTTATTTCAGTCGGGCTGCGATTCAACAGATGGTCGAGCACAATGAAAATCCTCTGCTCCAACAAATACATCTCTCTTCCAATGTTTCTATCCACCTCGTTCACTGCATAAAATATTTTTCATGTTTTGACAGCAGAACACAAATAAGACTAAAAGAACTGTAGAACACACCACTATTTAAAGGAAATTCAAATGCCGCCTGCAGCACCATTTATTGGCAGAAATTTGAAGTATTTTTGAAAACCACAGTATGTAAGTTTTACTGGCTGTCCAATAAACATACACTTTATTTCACCCTTTTATCTGTAGCCATTTCAGAAAATAAAGTCTTCAAAGTTCAGGAGTCATTTTTAGTGAATGTATTTGTAAAGTTGACAATTATGCTAATTTTATAAATCCACACTTAGGGCATATAGTTACTGGAGACTTAGCTATAGTTAAAGACAAATATTTAAGAACTATAATGTCATTTGGTACAAACTTTAGGTTACTTTCTTGTAATAACTCTAATAAAGTCTTAAAGTCAATAAATCTTGATCTAGATAAATATATTTATGGATTAGCTTCTAAATATGCTCAGCCTTTAGAGGCATTTAATATGTGGAAATTTACTTTATTAAAATCTATTAAAAAAACCATTTGTAGTATTAATTTGTCTAGATCTATATATAATATGGATAATATAAAACACTCTATTAATGATTTACATAGATCTTTTGTTATTACTTATGTTGATAAAGCCTCTAATAATTATGCTATTATCTGTAAAAAATTCTATATAGAATATCTGTTAGATTATTTTTAAAAAATAGTCTAATAGTAATAATGAAAATTATCAATATGTATAGTGATTTAGATATTAATTATAAATTTTTGAAATTTCCATATATTGTGCTTATTCCTAAATTTCATAAAAATTCTATTAAATTTAGAACTGTGTAACTAGTGGTCATAATTCTTACTCTATTACTGAAAGTAAAGTATTTAAATGTACTAAATAATAATTTACGTTATTTTAGTAATAACTACCTTATTCTAAATAATATTAAAGAATTAAAAAATAAATTAGCATCACTAAGTAAAATAATAGGAATTCAAACTTTTGATTTTAAAGATCTATTTAATAATATTAAGATCTCTGATCTTTATGTTGTAATTTTAGCTTTATATAATGCTTATATTACTAATCAATCTAATCTAACTAAATTTACAAATTTTCTAAAACTTCTCCATTTTGTTCTTTTCAATAATTATATATTTCAAGGCAATAAATTATACTTACAAGTCTCAGGGGTTCCACAAGGTGGCTGTAGTAGCAGTATGTTAGCTAATTTATACGTATATTATTATGAAAAATCTTTTACTTCAACAGATTATAAAATTTAGAGATATGTTGGTGATCTGATATGTTTGGTATTTACTGATAATTATGTCATAGATATAGATTTCTATCTGGATAATTTGGAATTAATACCTAATGAAACTACTATTAGTAATAATATTAATTATTTGGATTTAAATCTAATTATAAAACCTACTAATGGGATAGTTACTAATTTATATGATAAAAAAAAAGACTATTTTAAATTCAATATTAATAAAATATTACCATTTAATTCCTGCAACTCAATTCAATTGTTTAGAAATATTAAACTTAATCAACTTTTAAGAATTTACAGATTATCAGATAAAAAGTTTCATGTTTTGCACATTAATAATCTAAAAATTACCAGTAAATTATATGAATATTCAGCATATTTAGTAAATGGTATAGTTAATAAGTTTCGATTATCCTAAAATTCTTAAAAATCTCTCCTTAGTATCTTATTTTAGCCAAACATTTACATTCTCTTAATATACATTACAATGTATTTTCATCCTTTTACTTTGCAGCTTTTACTGTAGAATATCACATTTTACAGACTTTACTCAGTATTGTTATTTATTACTCACAATTCGCAACAGATCTCTACGTTTAACTTTAGCAAATGGCAACATTGGTCTTGTCATTTAATGCTCGTCATGGTTATACATTTGAGGTGTATTTTCAGGTATTTGTTTCCTATCTATTTTTTCAATCTTTATGCTTGTCAACCAAATAACACGAGTTTATAGATAAAATCTATCTCATGTTTCAGAAACAAGCATTTTTGTGTTCATTTCGATTAAATATTTGGACTTCAAAAATAATTTTTTCGAAATGAACAATTCTTAAAGCCTAGAGCTTTTCCACATGCAAGCTTTAATGCTTGGTATTTTTTGTATTCTTATATTCGATTCCACACCATTGATATTTGTTGATTATCTTTAGCTTGATGACCAGTAGCATGTATGTAAATTTTCTCATTATGGTTGAATTTCTTTTTTACTTCTTTGTATTTTGTAGGCAATTTTTATGTTAGTGTATTATGAATTACTACTTCTATTCTATCATTGGATTTTCATTTTTAATATTTTTTTACACATACATATATATATATATATATATATGCTACAAGTAAAAAAGAAATCCACTGTACTAATAATGTAAAATTCCATCATTTTCATTCTATCTATAAAATTAGTTTTCAATCATTTCTTTATGCTTACATTTAGACCTTGTGGTAAAATTTAATATGAAAAGAAAAGCCACTCTTTTGTGGTCAGATTTTGGACTGCATTTTAACAAAAAATTTTGGTGGTGTTCTTACCTTAGTTGCAGCACTAAGTATGAGGATATACAGCATTGGATAGAACAAACAATTTCAGTCCCCTCCACCCCCCACTAAAAAAATTGTCATGGGTTTTGACCTGCACCTAGTTGATGTAGCAATCATCTCATACTATGTTTTGATTATTTCAGAAAGAAATTTTCTAAAAATTCAAAATAAAATGTTGTTGAAATTTGGAGACAGCAGCATAAACATTCTAAACATTTATTAAGCACTAAATTGGTTCAAGACCTGTAGAGAATCAATGTGCAAGGTAATGCCAGGTTTTATGTGTTTACTGGATTGCGATTACTTTCCACATTCTATCAGGAAATAATTATTTCCGATAGAATTTGGATTGAATTTTTGAATGTTAATTTCTCCCAAGAAATTTTCAGATATATTTCACTATATTATTTACCTATTAAAGCCATTTTTCTTTAAAATATGTAGTGATATAACCCAAAAGAAACGTCATATTGAAAAGTTTTGTACTTTGATTTATTTTTAATTTAAAAATTCGGTTAAAAAATAAAATAGCAACACTAATTTTTTTTTTACATAATCTTTTTTTTTTTACATAATCTTTACATATTTCTACACTTCTAAATATAAAATTTTCTTAAATTTTAAATGTAAGTTTATGAAGTTTGAATATTTAAAAGTTAAAAATTTTGATTTTTGAGTCATCTGATATCCAACCTGCTACCTTGCTAGATTTGCTTACACATTATTGGGATATAAAACCCTATTATTTGACACTAGTGTAATCCCTATACTCAACGCAGTATGTAGAAAGTCAATTTTGGTATATTTTAAAAATTTATCAGGAGGTCCACCTGGAGGGACAACCAGATTTATGACTCTGATGACAGAGTGGTATCCTATCACATGTAATACCATACTCAAGCTTTAGAAGTCCTAAATTTTAGTTTGAAAAATTAAGCATGCATAAAAGTACTTAATTTTGTCACATTTTGATATAAAGTGCTTAAAAGTATTTAATTTTTGTTTTAAAAGGTTCTATGCTGTCATGGAAAGAGAAAAAATATCCTCACCGAAACAACAGACAAGAATTCTTTCTCCTACTTACAGAAGCTTTGAAAAGAAAACCATCCACTTAACTTTGGATGGGTTATTTTAGTTATTGATCAGTTACTAATGTTTGGATTTATGGTGTATGATGTCACATTTTCTGAAAATACTATTACAACATGTGTTCAAAATAACACGAAGGCATGTATTTACATTTTTTGATCAAGGAGTATTGTGTTCCAACCAATTTTAAAAGGTCATGGCTGTGAGTGAGCTGTTTTTAATATTCAAGTATCCACAATAGATTCTGATATCCATTTCTGCTTTGGGAAAATCTTTGATTTATTTATGCAATACCAAGATGCTGGAAAAGTGTATGTGTCTCATTGCAAAAAGAAATTTATAAAAAATAACCATCTCCATCTAATTATAAAAGAAAAGCCGCATGTGAAATATGTATGAAAAACATTGATATTCATAATGGCAGAATCAGCTGCTCTATTTCACCAGCCCCTTCCCCACCTCCGAATTTCTATATTTTAATGATGTCATTCGTTTGTACTACAAAAATATTTGTTCCTACTATTTCCAGTGCAGAGTTATCTAATTTCATAGTGTGGGGCTGAAAAGATGGAAGTCCCCCACCTCGTAATTTCGCCGATGCCATTCATTTGCACAATAAAGTTTCATTTGTATTAATTCTACTACAGCTATTTTTCCATTTAAAAGTGGTGGTTAGAAAAGTGGCAGCCACCACCTCAGAATTTCAATATTTTGTATTTCGTAAATTCTGTCTAATTTCATTTGTACGACAAAAATTTCCATTTGTACAACTTCTAGTACAGAGTTATTCTCATTTCAAAGTAAAGGGATGGAGAAACACATGCCCCCACTTTGGAATTTTAAAATTCTATTGATGTCATTTGTTTATACTATATTTGTACTATAAAATGTTTTATTTGTATTGCTTCCATATAGTGGTATTCCCATTTAAAAATGAAAGGCTGGAAGAATGGCCCACCTTGGAATTTCAATATCTTGCTGATGCCATTTTTTTTTTGTACCAGATTGTAAAGCAAAATTTTTTGTCTGTACCACTTTTGGTACAGAGTTAGTCCTATTGTAAAGTAAGAGGATAGAAAAATGCAGCCCAACACCTCAGAATTTTAAAATTTTGTCAATGTTATTTGTATCACTTTCAATACAGTGGTGGTTTCGGTACATTCATTAGGAGAGGGGGAAGTACAAGAGAAACTGCAGTTCCCACTTAGGAATTTCAAAATTTTACCAATGCTATTTATTTGTATGGGATTATACTGCAAAAATTTTTGTTTGTACCGCTTCTTGTACATGGTTATTCTACAAAAGTACACATTTTGCAAGTCGTCTTCCATCTTCAAATTTCCAAATTCAACAGCTGAAGATATCTATTTTGCATTTAAGTCATCAATTAAAACCTCTGCTAAATCTAGTAGAATTATTCAGTTGTTAATGAATGTTTGACAAATACAAATGAAAACTCAACAATAATTTCAAAATAAAATGTGACTCACATTTATTTTGAAAGTATTGTTAAATAAAATGTGACTCATATTTGCAACAACTGGTTAAATGATTCTGATAATAAGTACACATATGAGAATAATGCATTTATTAAACCATGAATACAAAGCATATATAAGCTTCACCGGTTTAAATAAAATGAAAAACTGATAGGAAAAATCAAAGCAGGCAGTACAAATGTAGATATGCAATGTTCATTTTTTGTTCCAATTTAACCCAATTAAAAATGGAAGGAATAAGTGCCACAAAATTTATTCATATATCAACATAAAATACTGAGTAACTCTGAAATAACACCTCAGTAACAAAAACTGACCAGCAGCATAAACTAGAACAAGTGTCATGATTAGATGAACAAAACATAAGCAATATTCTCAAAGTATAAAAGTAAAATCAAAATTTTGTGAGACACAGAAGATAAAATACTAATTATGCATTTTAAACTTGTTTTCGGAAGTGAGTTTATATGTCAGGAATAGAATGATCCATTGTCTTCTTGATAAAACTGGAAGCAGTGCTGCAAAATAAAAGTTAAATAAATATCAAGATCACTGTTAAAAATTAGAAAAAGTTTAGATTACTAATATTCCAAACAAAGTTGCATTTTAATAAACAAATGTTTAGTTAAACATTAAAAAAAAAAAATTGATTTAAGAGCATAAGAAAAGAAATAAGAGAATAAAAATTTAATATTAAGTTTTTTAAAATGTAACTCATACTTTTTATTAAAATAATATGAAATATAAAAATGCTTAAATTCAGTCTAAAACCTTTTGAAATAATAAATTTTTTAGCAGGCTCCTTTTACCGGATGAAAAGACAGAGCAAACACACCCTCATAGGAAAGAACAGACACATTTTTGCCTATGGGTGTCAAAAGCCCTGACCACCCGACTCATCCAAAGACTTAGAGTAACAGTTTGGGTGGCCGGGAAAATTGCTCTGTCTAGTATTTTATTTATAAGTCAAAAAGCAGATACAACTGTTTCCCGACTAATATTAATAAAAGAAAAAAAAGTTTTTTTATAATTAATGTATTACATATTTAACTAAAAATTCTAACCAGGGTTTATCTAGGTTTATTTCACGGCATCTCCTTTCTAAAAAAAAAGGCAATTTTGAGAAAAATTTTTAGAGTATAGTAGAAAATTTCTTGTTAATTAACTACTTGCTTTTCATATTCTTAACTGACCAAATTTCATGGTCTTTATATTTATTGAATTATTTGTTTAGATGGTTTCCTGAACTTTAGTAAGTGTCTATTTTAGAGACTTTTTTTATTAAAGAAAATGCTCTTTTTTTAATTTTACAAAGGGTTTTTCTTTTATATTCAGAATTTTGTTAAGATGCATTTTTTTCACATTTACAATTTTATGAAGGGGATATTTTAAACAACTAATTTTGCAGTAGTTCGTTCGTCCCTTAAAAATGAACCCATATTTCTCATGAACAGATCCCCAGCTTGGTTTGCGATAATTTTTAAAGATAGAATAGAATTTGTTTGAATGAAAAGTATATATTTTGATAATGTTGACAATATCAATCACATAATAGCTCAAAAACTTCTGCAAAATATTACAAGTATTAAAACTTCATAAGTATAACATAAAAACAAAAATAAACTGGTCTAATTTTAAAGGCAATAACAGCTTTCTTCTTCAAGTATGACAAGAAGCACACCTTCACTTATTCAAGTCAAGTCAGCAACTGAGGATAGCACACATGACTGGAGGTAGGAGGAAAAAAAGTTGCCAACACCATGGGAAGAAATAAAAGCGGAAAGAACCAAAATAACAGGTAGAAAACAATAAACAGACAAAACCAAAGGAAAGAAAGAAGAAAATAAGGTGGTAAGAGAATAGATAGCAGAACAAATAAAAATTGTTGAATAGAAATTATTTTTTACAAAAACTATCAATGAAAAACACTAGAGACATTAAAACCAGTTAATAGAAAAAAAATAGAAAAATTGGAAACTACCAGAAATGAATTAGAACAAACAGGATAAAATGATATTTAAGTATCCAGGAACCAACTGGTTTTAGAGGTCATAAAAGCTAATATCAGCAAAACAATAGCTGAAAAAATATAAACTAAAAAAGATAACCAAAATGGAAAAAAATTATAGAAATTTCTAAGCATACAGGAAGAAGAGACAACGATTATTAACAAGGGAATTAGATTGAGAAACTGCCCGGAAAGTCTAATTAAAAAGTAGAATTAGAAGAAAAAATTATTTTGGTTTCAAAATATGAAATATTTTAGATATAAACATCAATATGAAATAATTTATTTCTATATATAATCAATATTTTATATCCAAATATAATCAATATTATATATATATATATATATATACACACACACATATATATATATTAAAACTATTCTGACTGGCAACTTTATGAAAATCTTTACTTTTTGCAATATAAATTTAAAGAAAAGTTAGAAATTTTAAGATTCATTATATTTGTTCCAGATACTGGCACTGGAATATAAAGTTCACCAAAATTCATAATATGCTGACAAACCAGACTACATATGCATGCATTAAGTGGGATATTTTTTTTATGCTCAACCCTCAAACGCATGTTTGGAACCCTGGTACGTCAGACCCCTAACATGTTGGCATACTTGGAAAAGGTTAGTTTTTAAAGGGTTAACAATACATTTATAGTTTATAAAAGTAAGAGTTCACAGACTATTCAAATGACACATATACATACTTTTTTAACATATGATCATACACAAAGTTTGGCATTATAGTCACAGTCACAGGAGATGGACTTTCTTTAATAATGGCTGAAATTTCTTTATCTTTCAGTCCTACAACATTTTGTCCATTGACCTAGAAATAGAGTTAAGTAAGTTATCCAATTACATTCTGTTAACTTTATAATCTATATAGAAAATGCCCCTAGCATTGCTCAGGATTTAAAGCAAGGATTCATTCATTCAATATTTTAAAAGATGACAGGACTGATATTGGATAAATGGATCCCTGCTGCAAATTATGGGCAATACTAGGAAAGTAAATTTTAATTAATTGTACTTCGGTGGTTTCTGTAAAAGTCTGACTATGAATCTCTTATGGCTTCTCAATTGACTTTATTTGTTATTCAGGTGCCAGCCCACTTGCTCAAAATCCCCAACATGATGTCAATGAACAAAAAATATTAGTTCTTATTTATAGCAGGAAATTTAGTTTTAAAGATGATACAATAAACATTTATTTTCTAAGCAAGTTAAAAAAGTATTAGAAACAATGCATAAATAGAAAAACAATAGTGAACTTTCAGGTGACAAAAATTTGATGATATGTGCAAAATAAATTTATATTCGGTTAGAAAGAACACTAAAAATATCAATAAATTCCTTGAATCAAAACCATTTATTAGAATATTTTTAATTTAATGCCATTACAATACCTTTAGATAACACTATAGATAGTGCTACCAGCAAAATTTAAAGCAATCACAAAAGTTGTTATGTCTCAAGAGTGAAAGTTAGGCCCAAATGCTGCCAGTGTGTTGGAGATTTCCCAGGAAGTTGGGACTGTTGTCATTATTGATAACTAGTGAAACCCTCGGGCATTCTGCCCGTAAGTAATTAAAAATAAAATTATTTATGGCATATAGTATTAAAAAAACACTCAATCACTGTCTGCATAGCCATGGTGCAAAAAGAGGTATTATAATATCCATTGTTGTAAATAAGTTAAAAAAAGAATCCAATATCTAGCTTCACTTTCAGTATCTGATGTCATACGCAACATAAAGCTCCAGAGACTATTGTAATATCCATTGTAAATAAGTAAAAGAAGAGTTCAACATCCAGTTTTGCTTTCAGTATTTGATGTTATATGTAACTCCAGAATTCTCCTCTTTATATGTAAGTATGTACGATGGATCAAAATTGAAAGGACCAATCATGCTCTTTTTTAATTGTATGTAAAATTAAAAAATAGTTTTAATAACATGTAATAAATAGGGGACTGCCAATCAAAATTAGCCACAGTGTTTAAGGGAACGAATTTAAATTCTTAACTGTTTTCAAATTAAAAAGAAAAAAGGGTACTTATCGGTTATAGGGACCATGGGTTAGCGACTGCTTTTTCGAGTTGTTGCTAACATGAACATTGGCGATATACCGTATGTAATCGCATATAAGTCGAGAAATTTGTGACAAAAAAAATCTCAAAGTGGGTGGATGAGGGGGGGGGGGGGGGGGCGACTTATGATTTTTCTTTCTAGACTCTGTGTATAAGTCTAAAAGTTCTTTTTTCCTGTGAGGCAATTCCTCTTAAAGCGATGCAGTAGTAATTACGCAATCGCACACTTAAAAATTCTCCTATGAGTCACTGCCCTCTCGACTACCTGTGTCTCGCGTCATAAAAAATATGCATACATTTCCGTTCGATGTTTATCTCTCTTCTCTGATTATGGCCGATCGTTTTTAACAAAAAATGGCTCTTTTCAGAAATAATTCTGCAACAGGGATTGTTTAAAATTATAATGCAGGATTTTAAATTGAAAGTGTTTTTTTGTTTTGTTTATTAAAGAGAGTATCTAATAACTGTGTTGGGGGGGTTAACGAAAAAATCAGTTCAAAGTGCAGAAGCCAGATATTGTACATATCTCACAGAATTTATGTAGCGACGTGTTACCAGTAGTGATAAATGTAATGAAATTTTATCAGCAATAGCTGAGTTTTGGCTGCCACAAATTTAAATGTAACACAATATTTTTTTGTTAAGTTGATCAAACCCCATTATATATTAAATTTTAATCATTGTGTTTGTAGTGAATTTCTCGTTTCGGATTATATTGCCAACATTCATGTTGGCAACAACTCGGAAAAGCAGTCGCTAACCCATGGTCCCTATAACCGATAAATACCGAAAAAAGTCAATAGGTATTTCTTTTTGGGAGTCGAGGCATCTCTGTACCAAGTTTCATGGCTGTCGGCAGCTCAAACTTTCCACTATGCAACCAATAAACAAACAAAGCAACATCTTCCTTTAATATTTTAGATAAATTATTTCTTTACAAAGAAAATGCTTTACAAGTTGAAAAAAAATAAACTCACTACAAATATAATAATCGCAATTCCTCTTAAAGCGATGCAGTAGTAATTACGCAATCGCACACTTAAAAATTCTCCTATGAGTCACTGCCCTCTCGACTACCTGTGTCTCGCGTCATAAAAAATATGCATACATTTCCGTTCGATGTTTATCTGTCTTCTCTGATTATGGCCGATCGTTTTTAACAAAAAATGGCTCTTTTCAGAAATAATTCTGCAACAGGGATTGTTTAAAATTATAATGCAGGATTTTAAATTGAAAGTGTTTTTTTGTTTTGTTTATTAAAGAGAGTATCTAATAACTGTGTTGGGGGGGTTAACGAAAAAATCAGTTCAAAGTGCAGAAGCCAGATATTGTACATATCTCACAGAATTTATGTAGCGACGTGTTACCAGTAGTGATAAATGTAATGAAATTTTATCAGCAATAGCTGAGTTTTGGCTGCCACAAATTTAAATGTAACACAATATTTTTTTGTTAAGTTGATCAAACCCCATTATATATTAAATTTTAATCATTGTGTTTGTAGTGAATTTCTCGTTTCGGATTATATTGCCAACATTCATGTTGGCAACAACTCGGAAAAGCAGTCGCTAACCCATGGTCCCTATAACCGATAAATACCGAAAAAAGTCAATAGGTATTTCTTTTTGGGAGTCGAGGCATCTCTGTACCAAGTTTCATGGCTGTCGGCAGCTCAAACTTTCCACTATGCAACCAATAAACAAACAAAGCAACATCTTCCTTTAATATTTTAGATAAATTATTTCTTTACAAAGAAAATGCTTTACAAGTTGAAAAAAAATAAACTCACTACAAATATAATAGTTTCTCAAATTATAAGTATGGATACACATAATACTAAAACATGCTCTAAAAATGCTAAAATTTTTTATATAACTGCATATTAAGAAACACATTTAAAATAGTTTTTTGAAAAGAGATTAAATAGAGAATTTTAACTAAGTAAATTGATTAATTAAAAAAAAAATCTGTGAATCAGAATTATGTAAATAGTATTTATACAATTGATAGATTATTATATTTCTGTATTATTGATAAATGCTGTTACTTCAGATTACGACTAGTCACATATTGTATTATAATTACTTCTATATATAATTTTCATATATTTTATAAAAAAAAATATATATATATATAAATTAGCTCCTAATTTAAACTTTGTACATCTAAATGCAAAATTCTGAAACACAAGATTCAGAAAATTGATACAGTATCAATACAATAAGCAATGTTGATGGAGTATTGATACATCTCTTAATGATATGTATTGATATATCACATAAGTTAGTGTACATTGTCGTTCCCATAATTTCTCTTACAATCTGGTTATCTATATGGATTATAATTGGGTTTTAAATATACAGTTTGAGCATTCTGCATTTGTTATACTAAATCTCATCCTCTATGAATTGCTGATATCAAGTTAACTTCATGTGCTGAATTTCATGCATAAATCAGATAAAAATTCTTATATTAACCAAATATGCAAACTGTACACAACAAATGAAAAGCCATGATGTTATTCTTATACATATGCAACATTCCATTTTAGAACTAAATTTGATTTTAATCAGTTATCACCTATAATGTAATGTAAAACAATTTTAACGATGTTTTTGTACAAAGTTTGGGGAAAAAAAAAAAAAAGATCCCTTAAGGGGCCCAAGTGCACAATCAATGTAGTTATACACAATAAATGTGTTTACGCAAAAACAAATTTCTAATGTGAAATTTTTATTGCAAAATATGGCTGTATATTAAAGTAAGAACCAATAAAAAAAATAGTATGTCTCTTTAAAATGTGCATGCTATAAAAAATAAAATACAATATCATATTCAACTTAAAAAACATAAAATTTACACATTCCTTTATGAAATGGTATATAAATATAATCAATATAGCCTAAATTGTAAAGTATGCTACAAACTCCACAAATTAATCCTTTGCATAAAGAGTAGTTCCAAAACATAATATAACACTTTTAAATTCCCCAAATTCAAATAATTTCACTTCACCAAATGTTATAATTTTGATAACAATTAGAATGTATTTTGTTGTTGTTGTTGCTCATAACCTCCTGTTTCGGTCGAACCACAAACAGGACCAGTGATGCCAGAAGAAGGACAAAGAATGACATAAGACAAGATCACAAAGTTTTTTATTAACACAAACAAGCATCACTGACGAAGGTCTGGGGGGGGGGGGGGGGTGCAGTTTCACATTTGGCGAGGACCCAGAAGGCGGAAGACTGACTTCATCCTCAAGGAAACGCCCATGCCTTACTCGGGATTCGAACCCAAGCCCACTAGACAGTAGTCGGAGACGCTATCCACTTCACCGCCTGGGCGGCAGAATGTATTTTAAATGTGTTTATACACTGCCTATAACAAAACATGTTAAAGAAAAGAGATTTTGCTAATATTCATTACTAACAATTAATTCTTTTCTAAATTTGGTTTGGACTAGAGTTTTAAATATGGAAAAAACATTGTATCAAAGTCAGACTAAAAGGGCTGGTATGAAAGGTGAAATAAAAAATATTTTTTTTTAATTAAGGCATAACTAAATAACATTTTATGAGATTGAAAAGAAGCTTCAATACAAAATGAAACTGTTGAAAAGTATGATTAATATACTGGCTGTTCAAGATATGATTTTTAGCAATATATTTGCTCCAATTTCACACTCCAAAGATTTACAAAAGGTGCAAAATTATGACTAATATATTGGTAAAAACTGCATTTTAATTAAAAGATAAGAGCAAAAATTCAACTTCTCAGAATATAAATTTTATAATTTTGTGCAGTATAAAATGATTCAAATATTAAGACAATCAACATTTTTCTGGAAGTAAAAAAAAAAAAGTAAAATAAAATAATAATAAATAAAATGGATCTTATAATTGAAAGATTTTAAAAGACTTACTTCAAGAAGATTATGTTCAATAAGTATGCCATTGCGAGCAGCAGAAGAATCTTTAACAATGTTTATAATTTTTCCATTTTTGAAGCCAAATCCAACAGTACCCAAACTATCTTTATGTACAGTTACTGGTCTTTCAAAAGGTCTAAGAGAAAAAGAAGTTAATATGTACATAAGTTTATGTTTGTTGAATTTGTTGCTTATATAACTAAAATATTTACTATACTTTTATGATATAGACAAGAAAAAAGAGATGTTTCAATTCATTAACAAGTAAGGGATAAATAAAAAGAAACGTCTTCCCACAGAACTAAATGAAACTGGTTTTTAAACTACATGTCAGAAAATAAGGAACACACACAGGTTCAAAAAATAAAAGAATGAACCTGAAAATGCCATCTATCTGTGTTTAGCATCATTAACCATGGTTATAAAGCTCACCACCTCTTTATTTTGCAGGTTTTCTGGCTGCTAGTTCAGTTATTTAATATATTAGTAACCAATAACTGTATTTTTCAATTATCAATGATAATATTTTAGAGTAAGCTGGTGAACTGTCTTTTTCTTTGACAAGGGTTTCTATTTTAATAATATATCACATTTAGTTAATCAAAGTCTGCAACACTTCAACTTGCATTTTTGCTTTTGGCAGTGTGAAAATATCAGTAAAATGAAATTGAAGTACAGAATAAAGTACTGAGTGTAAAGTAAAATAAAAAAGATGAGTGGACAAATTCTATGAAATTAAAAAAAGGGATTGAAGAAAAAGTTGCTAGCTTATTTGAGCTTGCATTAAAAAGAACATTTTTAAATAAAGAAAAATACAGAAAATGTTTCCTAAGTGCATAAAAGAATAAATAAAGGAAATACATTTAATTTTAAATACATAACATTTTGATAACTTTGAAAAAAACAAACAAAAAAGGCATTCATTGGACATTGGTGCATCTTGCTTAAAAAACTTTTCCTGAACTCTCACTAATTACAATGCATAAATGTTGTTGTTGTTCTCGTGTCCTAATTAAGGAAAGGAATTTGCGCTGTTTCTGTTTGGTCTAAGACCCGGGGCACCCCTACGGTAGAAGTCCGACTTCTGCCCAATAAGACATCACAAACATCCATGCCCGCAGGCGGGAACAATGCATAAATACCAATCAAAATAGGAAACCATTACCTGTCTCTAATAACCATCGTGATTCTGTCAGGGTTAGCTTTTTTCAGTAATTTATGCACTTCATCCATGGAAAATCCTGCTACAACGACATCATTTATCATCAAAATTTGATCTCCAAATCTGAGACCAGCAAGAGAAGCTGGAGTATTTTTCTGGACTAGGATGATAAATACACCCTATAAATAGAAAGATGAGAAGAAAAAGATGAATGAGCAAATGTTTTAATGAATAATTTTGCATTGAGCAAAATTATTCATATAAATTAGCTAAGCTGGTAATAAAGTTTAAATAAAATAAGTATAAAAAATATGTATAAGCATGATGCAAAAATAAAATCATGTATAACATATTTATACCTTAATGCTAAGAATATCTGCATATAAGAATTCTAAAACTAAAAATTTCATAAAATGTAACTATAATATATATATTAATAATAATAATGTAAGGTTATTACATATATCTAATAAACAAAGTCATTAGTTCAGTTCACCAAATTCGTAATCATTCTAGCTCATAACATTTATATTAGCATGTATGGAATGATTAGGCAAATATTTCCACCAGATTTCATTTGTCGGAACGAACAAGAGGGTCGTATTATTAATTAATTAAAAAGTCTGCTAGTTCAATTTATCATGTCCACAATACATTGCTATCAATACGTAACAGAAAACTATTGTTAAAATTTAAAGGTCTGAACAGAAAACCATTGCTATAATTTGAAAGCTTGGGTCGCTGAACCTCGGTGACTCTAGCGACAAATTTGAAAAATATCACAGACTTGTGACTTTTGGCGAGTTCTATGTTTTTGGTACATTTATTTTAATAGATACCTATTGTGTTTAGCCACATTTATGAGGACTAATTTTTGTTATTGTTAACCTTTACAAGAAATTTGGAAAGTATTGCCAACTTTCTACTATTTTGATTTCATGTTCAATTAAGATTAGAAACTGACCAAATTATATCTTGATACATAATTTGTGAAACACCTATGCAATAACAGGGGTGGAAAACTGAAAACTGAGTTTTGTAGCACCTTTGTAGCAGGAAAAATTGCTGTTTCATAGCAGTGCAGAGAAGTTTTGTAGCAGCTAGGAAATGTTGTTCACTCTCTATAGTTATTTTATGACTATAGAATCTTCATTTTATATCAATCAAATAAAGAAGAGTATTAAATCTTGAAAATTAAATGAAAAAAAAAAACATAATATGAGAAAACCAGTAAATGATACTATCCAGTTTAAAAGAACAAAAATTGATAGTTCAATACATACTAACATTGAAATCTTTTATTCAAAATACACATCATTTATATTCGAGATTGTTGCTTTTTAACACTTTAGACACTTTGTATTAATCTGAGTTATCTGAACTCAATGTTGTTGGATTTTTTATTCAATATTAGACCTTGCCTCTTTTTCAAAAATTTGCCTATTCATAAATCTTTGATGAATGTTTTTGTTAATGCCTTATTCGATCCTTATCTCAGCTTTTGAAAGTGATGAATCTAACATTTTTCTCAACTCATCAGTATCAATTTTCAAGCTCTTTAATACATCTTTCTCTCATTCAGCTTTTCCTTACTTTACACTTGCCGATAAACAGAAGAAAAATAAAAAGAACCAAATAAAATCTCTCAAAATTCCATCCATAAATTTTAGTAGAATTGTGGAGAAAGACAAGGTAGATCCTCAAGAGTTGGTTTCCATTGCATGGCATACAATCGCTAACCAAGATACGCAGTCAACAGCCCAGCCGCTTAAGCAGCTGCTCTATGCCCTCGGGTGAGTCATTCGATCTGGGTATTCCATGCAGTCGACAGGTCTTGTAAAGCTACATGCAAGTACTGCAAGAATTAATAGTGAATATGCTGGAAGAATGTAAACAAACATCGTGATTCATTATTCCCCTGAACGATGTTCATAAACTCAACTTTATTTTTGAACCACTTACTTCTTTCTCGGGAGTGACTCACAGCATTCTTTCAGCAGAAGTCTTCATTCAAATTGAATGTCCGATGCATACATAAGCTCATTTGCATAATTTAGGTTGGACCCTGGACAACGTAGTATTCCAGTAGGTACCCATCCCAGTATATATAAGAGGTTCACTGTGGAAACATCATTATCTCAGGATCATGGATGGTTGTAAGTTTGTATTTATCTAGTTGACGGTTTAGTTGAGGCATTGGATATAAAGTCCTGATCTTAGTCAATTACAGTGATAAAAGTTAAAAGTTCTTTTCAGATGAGTTAGCCGGTGTGTGACGGTTTATGCCACTAGTAGCAATTTTTATCATAATACACTAGTAATTTTTCCTGCTTTTAAACCACTGATACCAAATACGACTGATTCTAGTTAAATGATTCAACATTAATGCATTGGAATAAGTTTTGTGTTCCGGATATGTGGCCTGCACAAGGTGGAAAATGAATGGCATATTAATAAAAGTAACTACAGTTTACCATTTACGATGTTAGCAGAGGGAACCTCTTGTGCAAATGTAAACCATCATGTAAATATGTTCAAGCTGTATGTGTTTATCGCAGCAAGCCATTGTAATTGGCAAGATTCAGATCTTTAAACAAAAGCAGTCTCAGCATTTTTCAATTGAAAAGGACTATTGTTTTTCTTCTTTTACTACTACGCAACACATGCTATGCCTAATGACGTAATTTAAGTTTATCTCCAATAGACTACAACTTTTCTTTGATGGGCCAAGGAAGTTGCAAGGTATAAATTTTAAATTACTACTTATACATTTTCAAACAGAATAGAGGTGGGGTTTTGTAAATGCATGTATCATACATGCAGTGCATACACCCAAGTAGCAAACTAAAGATTGTTCCTAAAATAGCTAATAAAAGACTAATTTAGAAACTCATTATAAGGACTGAATGCTCCAGTGCAATGAGCTGATCCATTAATCATTGCCAATCAACATTAAGTGCAAATAATTGCAATTCAAGAGACAAAACTGAAGCCTTCATACAATCTAAAACTCGGATTTCTGTATTCTCTGAGATGATAGACCTAATAAAGGAGGCGGGGGCTTAATGTTTCTGATAAGAAATGTTAATAATATGAAATCCTACAACAGAACCTTCCTTAAGATTCAGAGCTTGAAGTTCAAGCTATAAGGATCAAATGGAAAAACAGGAATCTCCATTTATAATACTTATCAGCCTCCTAGCAATCGAGGACTATGTTCTGATACTTTGATGTCAGTGTCAACAGAGATATCTATCACGCCAAGCATCCTCTCTAGGGAAATTCTACTTCTAACCAGAGAGGTATTGACCTTTTTAACCTTGCGGACGACAATGCTTTTTGTTTCCTAAAGATGGAATCCCAACACATTGCTTATATAACAGCCGTAATGCCTTGGATATCACATTTGTTAGTTTAGATATCTTAACCCATCTTATAGATGGACTGTACTGGAGTCTATTGGGAGTGATCATCTGCCTGTTCTGGTTGAGCTCAAACACTTTCACAAAACTTTCAACAGCAGAAAATTTATTTGTATTTCAAAAAAGCCAATTGGGAATTATATAAAAGCTCTTTAGACATATTGTTGAACCTGGGCTCATCTATCAATGACTTTGACCGTAAATGACAGCATTTAAAAAACTCTGTTCTTAAAGTTGCTAAGATGGCCATGGCCATTCCCAGAAGCAATAGGGGAAAATTTAAGCCAAACTATGTCCATCAAAGGTCCTTTAGCCTTTTACACAACAGAGAAATACTCTTCAGGATCATCTGATGCCCTCTCCATCTCCTATCCTTAGATCTGCTTTCAATGCCATAAACAAAAAAATCCAATGTTTGCATGCTGATTTTAGAAGACAGTGATGGAACAATTTGTAAGAAAATCTAGACTCCTGAGCTCCCAATTTGAAACTTTGGAGATAGATGAAAAACATTGATGAGATTCAGCCTCAGGTTGAAATGACTAATACTCTTATCCACCCAGACGGTACTCTATGCAATGACAGTGAGACCACCAATATATTGAGAAGACATTATCAGAAGGAGAGTCAACTTTCTTTTAATCCTGAAGACAAATTAATTGCAAAATCAGCTAGAGATTTTATTCACAAAAGCCACTGTTCTGGCAACTATCCCCTTTTAAACAAAGATTTTACATGTGAAGTGCTGGCTATCACTATTCACGATATTGATTATAGCAAATCTCCTGTCTGGATGGAACTCATGGTCATAGGCTGGCCAACTTGAGTCAATTAGGCAGGAAATATCTTCTCGATATATTTAACCTTTCTTGGAATGTTGGCAGACTTCCGGGAGACTGGATAGATAGATGCTCTTATCATTTCCATTAGAAAACAGGATAAATTGGCAAATGAATCTAATAGCTTTAGGTTCATTGCTTTAACCAGCATCTCATGTAAACTCATGGAAAAGGTTATTTTACATAGACCTACTTATTGCCTCAACATAAATAACATGCTTCCTGCTGAGCAAAATGGTTTCAGAAGGGGCCCCAGCACAATGGATCAGGTCTTGTACATGAGTCACACAGTGGCCACCTTCCTTGTCCTTTCTAAAGTCTTCGATAGGGTGTGGAAGAACAAGTGACTTGCTAAATTATATTGTGATTTCAAAATAAAAGGAAAGGTCTTACCGTGGCTCTCTGAAATCTTGAAGGTCAGATACATTAGAATGAAGTATATAGACTCTCTTTCTGAAAAATACATAATAAGTTAAGGAATTCCGCAGGGTACTGTACTTAGTTATACCCTATTCTCTCTTTGTTGATGGTATTGAGGCAGGGACTAATGCCAACTGCTGCATGGGATTGCATGTTGATGATATAATTATTTGGAGTAGAAATTCATGTATTTCTTCTGCCCAGAGAGATATAAATTCATCTCTCTTTAACTTCCAGGCATTTTCTGAAGATCATAAGATAGTTTTTAATATTTTAGAGTCTATTTTTAGTATTTTTGCTACTAATAGGCATTTGTACAACCTGGAGCCTGACATCTTTCTTCTGGGTAGGAGACTACACTGTGAGAAACATCACAGATACTTGGGTTTCATCTTGGACCAGGAGATCCTTAGCTGTACACATATATATAATTTGGTTTTTAGAGGTAAACAGAGACTTAAAATTTATTTCTGGTAGGGATTGATGGGCGGATGCATTGACTCTTGGGAACACATACATTTTCTTATACGTCCGATCCTGGAATATGAAGTACAGGTCTATCAGGCTGCATCTATCAGTAATCTTGATAAATTGGAAAGGGTTCAGCTTTCTGCTGCCAGAATTATTTCTGGTCTCAGTAACAGCTGCCCAAGGAGCCTTGTATTGCATGAAGCTGATCTCCAGCTACTCACACTTGGGAGTAGCTAAATACAAGGGTTATTTTTTAAGTAAGGTCCATTTTGCAATAAAAATGAAGTATATTTTTTTCAAAGAAGCATTTATTTTCTGAATTTACATTCAATTCTCTATTTTTATACACAATTTCCTTGCAGATTTAAACATTTATCGAAACAATATACCAGTTTTTGAATATCGTCATCATAGAACTCTGCCGCCTGTGATGATAGCCAGTTACTTGTGATCATTTTCACTTCTTCATTAGTGTCTAAATGCTTGCTGCCCAGAAAGGTCTTCAGATGGCAGAAGAGGTGGTAGTCGCTAGGCGCAAGATCTGGACTGAATGGCAGGTGATCGAATACCTCTCAGCCAAAAGATTCGATCAGATTTTGAGTAGCAGCATGTGGCCTTGCATTGTCATGAAGAGTACGACACCAGCTAACAGCATTCTACGTCGTTTGTTCTGGGTTGCTTGACCAAAGCTTCGAAGCTTTCTTAAGGTCTCACAGTAGGAAGCTGAGTTAATTGTTGTTCCTTGCGGCAAAAAGTCCACTAACAACACACCCTGCATGTCCCAAAACACAGTTGCCATGATCTTGCGCTTTGAAAGTGTCTGTTTTGCTTTCACTTTGACCGGCAATGATATGTGTCGCCACTTTATCGGTTGCTGTTTCGATTCAGGAGTCACATGGGACACCCATGTCTCATCTCCTGTGACGATATGACTCAAAAAGTCATCACCTCCTCATTGTAGAGGATCAAAAACATTAGAGCACTTGCCATGCCAATCTTTTCTTTTTGTGTTCCTCACTCAGCAGTTTAGGAACCCATCGACAGCACAATTTCTTGAGCTCTAAGTTATTAGACACAATTTTAAGCAAAACTGACCTTGAAATTTGTGGGAATTCCAATAACAACTTGGAAATTGTGAATCTCCTGTTTGCGTGAATTTTAGCATCAACTGCCTGCACTAAAGCGTCAGTGATTACAGATGGCCGACAAGAGCGCGATTCGTCATGGACGTTTTTCCAACCTTCCTTGAACAATCTCACCCATTTTCACACTTTACTGTCACTCATTGCATTGTCACCCTAAACTTCACATATCTAATGATGAATAGCCGCAGATCTCATATTTCCTGCTGTAAAGAATAGGATGACTGACCATATTTCACACTTGGAGGGGCGCTCGATTTTCTAAAACATTTTAACGAAGCATATGAAGAAAACAGACTGATACCGTGAATGCAAATGGCATCGGATTCTGCTCAAAGAATGCCGGGAGTCTGCGCATGCAATCATTCTCACGGGCATGGGGAATTTCAAACAGTATTCCCAAACGGACCTTACTTAAAAAATAACCCTCGTACTTTGAGTGACCTCCTGGCTAAATACTTTGCGAAGCTGAACAGCTACAAAGATCAGCACAGAACCTCTAATTATATGTGTAATTGGAACAACAATCGCCGACTCAAGAGATAGAGCCCACTTAGTTGCACTGAGAGAGAGGGTTGGCTTCAAAATAAAGTTCAACAAGTCTCTTTGACCTGCTGTATCAATGTTACTACTTCCTTTTAGGATCAGGTCTTTTTTAATACTAAACTTTACTGATATGCCAACAAAAGCACCCAACACCCAGAATATCTCAAACAGCTTGCTCTTGAGACCATTAATAAAATTCCTGATGATGCATTACAAATATATACTGATGGCAGTAAGGGTGATGGTGCTAGTTGTGCTAGCAGAGTGTATATCAAGCAGGAGAGAGACATAAGAATTAGTAAGAGAAACCCCAACCACTGCTCAGTTTTCCGAGAAAAACTGATAGCTATAGATGAGGTTCTGAATTACTGTGTCTTTTCAGAACTCGACAGGGACATCTGGATATTAAGTGATAGCTGCAGCTCTTTACAGCACCTAGCTGAGTGGTGGAGACATGGCGACCATACAACTGTAAATATTGTTCAGAAATTAAAAAGTTTAAGTGCCCATCATAAGATATATTTTCAATGGGTACTGTCACAAGTAGATATATATGGCAACACGAAATTGCAGATGGCTTGGCTAAGGAGGGTAGCCTTAAAGAACCTCCAGATAGTGGTAGCCTTTCTTTCATGGAACTTGCCTCCCAGGTCAAATTAGAAATCAACACTTCTTGGAGATCAGCTCCTCTGCCTGAGTGGTATGCTTGCAGCTGGCCTGGTGCAGCTCTAATTAGATCGAACAGCAGAGGAGACTAAACAGCTCTGGTCAGATTCTACAACAGTCATCTGTATACACTAAAATTTGTTTTAGGTCATAAGGATTATCCCCTGTGCCTGAAGTGTAACTTAACAAAGCATGAGAATGGGTGGCCTGTGCTATGTATTGGTTGCCATGAAGGTAAGCTGTATTCCAGTCCTGAAATGGTCTTGGACCTTTTGAAGTCTTATGAGATCATGGACTTGATGTTGCTGTCAGTCAAGTGGGATAAACAACAACAAAAAGTTACTGTAAGTTAAGAGTTTTTCAAAAAGTGACTAGTCACCAAAGGCAGCTAGTAACATTATCTATATCTAGTAGTGATGGTAAAGAAGGAAATAAGCTCTCTCATATATCACCAAAGCCACCCAAATCAAAGTTACTGCACCACGAAAGATACAACTTTCTCATTCCTGTCCCATTATCCTATGTTTTGACTAATGCAATATAAACAAACACCCGCTCTTATGAATAGCAAAGCCCTACTGCTATTCCAAAAAGCTATATTTTTAAATATTCGTTTTAAAGAAAAGCTGCTTTCAGAATTAAAATTTTCAGAGCTTTTTACCATAATTGCATACTAAACATAGAATGATTTAATATAATTTTAAGCTGTAGAGAAATAAAAATAGTTTTTCAACTATTTATCTAGTGAAAGGGAGAATGTATTACTTAACAAGCTTCAACTTTCAGCTTCACACAAAATGTGGGGGATGTTGATTTTTTCTCTTTGCTTTAAATTCACGTCTTGATCTTATTTTATGTATTTGAGATGAGGAAGGTGACACACTGGTCAACAGGAGGTCAAAAACTATAGTAATGAAGGCAGATGATGAACCCTTGGATTTTTTTTATTATGTATTTGGAATTATACATGGGTTGGGTGGTTTTCGTTTGAGGATGGCATTTTTTAAAACTGCCTTGGGGAAACTCTGCATCAAACACATGCTGGATAGTTTCGTAGCAGGAAAGAAAGATTTAGCATCAGCCATGAGCACCATAAACAAAATGAAAAAAATATATCGGCGAGGTGGAATGGAATTTGGAATGATGATGTATCCATTTTTTTGGCGAACAAATCCGAAGTATATATGCCATAAAATCTCATATCACAGACCATTCAATAGCATGTTTGATAATTAGTTTGTAATTTACAATTTATCAATTTTTTGGTGACTTCTTAAAAAAAAATGAAACTTTTGTTTCTGGGCATGTTGGGGAAATAGCATTTTTAGGGCAGATATTAAGATTTTATGTGTTTTTGTAGCAGGATGTGTCAGTAAACTGATATTGTAGGAGTTTGATGCAGATTTCACATCCCTGCAATAAGTCCAGGGAGGGCCAACCTTTCGATCTTCAGACTAGTATGGCACAGAGATATAATTGCCCCTGGATTCATCTGAAGGTAAGCAAAATTCAATCAAACAACTACAAAGTTTGAAGAGAAGTGCAACAACAAAATCCTTTAGTAAACTGTGAGTATATGTTTTCCATGTATAGTTTCAAGATTTAGGATTAGATCAATGTTTATTACATCAGCCACAAATTACACATGTATCAATTTTTTGGTTAACTATAGCTGTAAAAAAAGATGGAGCTGCAGCCTCCAAATACAGCTAAACATACTATGGTTAATTTGGAACTGCTAACTTAAATAATTCTCATTCCATTTAGAATCTTTGTCCTAGGGAGACAAATTTGTAAACAAAGTGAAAATTACTTTGTTAATATTTGATTTATTACTAATCTTGTAACACAGCTATAATCAACTTCCATAACTTGAATCTACAAGGGAATGGTAGAAAAAAAAGTTTTAGAAATTTCAAGTTACAAAATCAATATTGCCTGATATTCAAAAAGTAAAATTCCCTAAATCAGAATTTCTCAGTAGTTTTCCACTGATATAGCAATTTTTTTTAGATACGTATAATGGCTATGCTTTCATTAATAAACCTGGTTCAAAATTATAACTTATATTTTAAAATCTACATTCTTAATGAATATGCCAGAACTAAAAATTTACAGTTCCCTTAAAACATGAATTTATGCATATTTTTAATCAAAATAAACGAAACAGTACTTTTAATACTTAAAAAAATAAAAGTTATATTGCCTGCTGTTTTGACTTTTGATTTTCTTTTTCTATGAAATCATCCAAATGTGACTATGCAAAATGCTGTAAGGTATCTATTATATCTGCTGCTCCCTGAACTGTTGGATCTATTGAGGTACCAATAATCATGAGCATGTTTAGGGTCTGAAATAACTGAATTTTGTAAGAACCAGGTACAAATGAGTATAACTCAAGAAGGGAAAAGGAGCTCCAAGATAAAGAAATTATAACATTTTAAAAAATTTGTGCACAACAAAAAGTCCATTGAAAGCAAAACTTTGCAGAAGTTGTTGCTTACATGCATTGATTAATTTTTTTTTTCAAAAAGAAGCAGTCAATTTATGATTTATTATATATAGAGTAAGTAACTTTCTGTATAATTTAGCATCAGCAGGCTGTGGGACTTTGCTTCTAGCTATGTAATGTATAGGGGAATTTGTTACCATGGTGATTGGACCGACTATTTTACTTCTTGGTCATGTTTATCAACAGTTTCATCTTAAAATGTATTCAATAATTTCTGTGTCAGTAACTACTAGTTTGTTATCAATACTAGCAAACTTCTCAAAAATAAAATTTTTTTGAATAAGTGATCGGGTCTGTAAGAAAAATGTAAAGAGCAATGACATCAACTTGTTTCTAAGAAAATGTGAAATGAATAGTGGATAAAGTCAACATTCACTAAGCTACCTATCGGGGACAGGAGAGCCCAGTGGTTAAGGCACAGGGTTTACACTCGGGGGACCCGGGTTTGATTCCCGGTCCAGCCTAAACTATTCCTGTGTTTATGAGGAGTACAGGAATATTAAATCTGTGTCTGAAAGTCTTTACGAAAGGTTAGTGGTAGGGGAAGAAAGGTATGGTCCCTGTGGTTCGTTGTCTCCCCCAGTGGGTTTCAGTCCAAATTAGGTGGTTCTGTCTCAGCCGTCCAAACTTATACCTTACACCTTTGGGTAGGTCGGACAGTCTGGGTTGAAAGAAGCTACCTGTTGACAGCTAACATGTTAAACCAAGAGTAACAATTAGAATATAGAATTCTAATTTTGTTGGAAATTAAATGCATTTTGTTTCACTCTTTACAAAAAGGCAGAACAATGTTTAATTTCATTAAAATGCTACCAATATATCAACATATATAAAAATAATAAACAAATGTTTGTTTTGACAATAATGTTTTTAGCCACATCACATTTTTATATTATTTATTTATTCTGCTTAGTTACCCATGTTGTCATTTTGCATGCTATTAACATATTAAAACTGTATTTTTCGCTGCTAAAACATTTAACAAGAGTATGTTGAAGACCCAGACCATTCGACTCATCCGAAGACCTAGAGCATCCATTTGAATGGCCGGTAACAAGAGTATGTGTAGTTGCACAATATAATATGACAAGATGTTTGTAATATTTTCACAAAGCCATAGTTCATAGCAGAGGAGTATTTAAAGATAATTTAAAACAACTACAATTGTCAAATTATGCCCGTCTGTAGATACTTTATTTTTGTGAAAATCATCCTTTACATTATATATAATATAAATGATGATTTTTGATACTTGTGGTTTGCATAAATGCTAACCACAGGTGTCAACAGTTGAACACTTGCAATTGTATTCTTTTAATAAGCCCTTTTTTAAAGTAATCATAACAGTTCATTAGATTACAGGTCTTTCCATAGAAATATAGAGAAACTTTGAAGTATTGAGTTTATTAATTGTGTTATAAAAATTTTTCATAAAATAAAATGAGCAGTTATATACCCTAAAGCATAGAAGAAAAATATCTAGTGTGGATGAAAAGGCAAATGAGGTATAGAAAATTAATGAAAAAAATAAAAAGATCTTTAAAGGCCTTTTATTATGAGGACTACAAAGTAATTCTTCAGAATTTTTAATGACTGTAACTTGATTAAATAACATAAGCTAAAAGCATGGCACTTATCACCATGGATCCCCTTAGTTTTCAGGTATGAAATTAGAAATATTACAAATTAAAAAAAGTACCTTATTGATTGGTTGCACTCTCAGTCCGATACGCCCTGAACCATCTTTGCACAGAAGGACTTCCCGTAATCCATGAGTTACTTGAGCTCTAGCTAGACCTAGGTTGGAGCTTGACAATGGAGCCACCATGTTAGTAGGCTTTACAGCAGGAACATGTATTTGAGGCTATGAGGTTTCAATGGAAAAAGAATGAAAATAAGAAATTATGCAAAACATATTTAAATTTTGATTATTTTTCTCTATAAGGTTGTTGCTTTCATTTTCTATAAAAATTAAAATACTTTGATGGTGTATATTATAAGCTAAACCTGTAATGTAGTATTATGGTAGATGAAAATAATGAGGGGGAAATGGAACTGTTTATACAGAATAGATGATAATAAAAGCCTGGCAAGGTTCCCATAATTTTCCACAAATAAAAATCAAGCACTTTTTAAAGATTTTCATGAATTTAAATGTTATTTTTCTAGGACCATATATCTTACTTCTTTGTTAAAATTTTAAAACAAAGGAATTAAAAAGTTTTAACTATCAAACATGGCCATTTTTTTTAAAAGAAACAATAAATAAATTATCTTTTTACAATAAAGGAAAGAAAACTTAGTAAAAGCAATTGTAGAAAAAGTACTTAGATGATTGGAAACTGTGTGACAAAACTAAAAGTTTGAAATAAAAGAATAAAAATCAAGGACTCCAGGATCTATTTCAAAAAATCAAGCATTTTCAAGGACCCTTAACCCAGATAAAAACCACACACTTTTCAAGGATTATGGGAACCCTTCATATGTGGGTTTCTAAATAAAAAGATTTATGTTGTTAGCGTATTTATCATTGAATCAGAAAAGCTCTGATGTTCAAGTGCCGTTAGCTACACTTTTTAAAAGCTCATCATGAACTCGTTATGTCTAATGTGTGGGTGTCTGTCTGTTTCAACTTCTTTGATGGCATTTTAAACATACTTTGCTATGTCCTAGAGAACTGAAATATGGTACACAGCTTAGTCTAGTAGATCATTTTAATCTTATTAACATTTTGCAGATCCTTAAAAAATAAAAAGGGCCTTTTATTTTGATAACACCCACAAAACTCCCATTATTGAAAGATAATTAAAAAGTCTATTCTGCTTTGCTTCTTTCTCTCTCTCTCTCTCTATATATATGTATATATATACATATATATATATATATATATACATATATACATACATATATATACATATATATATATATATATATACACATACATATATATATATATACACATATATACATACATATATACATATATATATACATATATATATACATATATATATATATATACATATATATATACACATATATATACACATATATATACACATATATATACACATATATATACACATATATATATACATATATATACATATGTATATATATACATATTATACATATGTATATGTATATATATGTATATGTATATATATATATATATATATGTATATTACAAATTATTAAAAAATAGAACAATAATTTTACCTTATTGGCCTTCAAAGTATTGTTACAGTGTCTAGAAGGAATAGTGTGCGGATCGAGGCGAAAAACAGGTTCCCTAAAAACCGCTTCCACCAGACGGCGTTGATCTCGAATAAGCAGTCTAAAGCAGAGGAGTTAACATTGAAACTAATGGGAATTTAATGCAAATGAAATGACTGATATCTTTGAAAATAATTGATGAATTTGTGTGAAATTTGGAATAATTATTGCAAGTGGTATACACAAAAAGTCATTTGATTTTCAGAGAGATTGAGCTAGGGATATATTCGTATTTTTAAGTTTTATTTAACTTTATCTGTGGTCGATCAAGCATTTGAGATCCAAAATAATCAATTTCATTCTTCACAGTAACGTGACATTCGGTATGACGTTTTCTCTTGTGGTACATTTCAGTTCTTTCGATTTTGAAGCTTATGGGGTTAGACCGTCTTGGCCCGCCATAGAAATTTACTCACTTTTTGAATAACTCAATCAAACTGAGTAGCTAAAAAATGTAAATTTAGTATATCATTTCCTTTTGGATGGATTTAAATTTAGATTTTGAACCCCCTCTGTGTAGCCCGTCCTGAGCCCATCAAGAGGGATATATAGTTTTTTGAGAATAACTTAAAATTCAGAGCATCTAGAATGTTTAAATTTAATATATCATTGTCCTTTGTGGTATATTATATTTCATCGCATTTCGAACCTTGTCGGGCTAGCCAGTCTTGGCCCGCCATAGAAATTTACTCACTTTTCAAGAATAACTCAATCAAACGGAGTAACTAAAAAATGTAAATTTAGTATATCATTTTCTTTTTGGATGGATTTTAACTTAGATTTCGAACCCCATCGGGCTAGCCCGTTTTGGGTCCGCTGAAGAATGCATTCGTTTAAGAATAACTCGAGAACCGCAATAGCTAAAAATTCCAGTTTAACATGTCGTTGGCTTTTGTGGTATATTTAAGTTTCTTCGGATTTGAACTTTATCGGAGGCAGCCCGTCCTGGGCCCGACATAGGAATGGACCCATTTTTTTAGAATAACTTAAAAATCGGGACAACTAGAAAATATAAATTTAGTACATCCTTATCTTTTGGGGAATATTTTAATTCCTTCGATTTTGAACCGTATCGGGCGAACCCGTTTTGGGCCTGCCTTAGAAATTCACTTTTTTGGGGGAATAACTCTATAATCGGAGTATCTAAAAGTTCCAAGTTTAGAATGTCGTCATTTGCGGTATATCTTAGCTCATTGGATTTAAAACCTTAACGGGCTAGCCCGATCTGTGTAAACCCACATTTGATCGTCGACCTCCCTTATCCTAGATCTTGACTACGCTTATATGCAAGAGAATTAAATAGTGCAAAACCCGTCATTAGCAAAATGCAACTCACAAACCACAGAGTTATTGTTTAGAACTTTATCTGCACGAGGAATTTACTTTGTCCATTTAGCTCTCAGTTCATCATTGTCAGGAGCTTTATATACAGAATATTTGCCTCTGAAATTTTTGTAACCTGTTTTACATTCAGGTACGAAGCAGTGTCTGTCATTCACTTTCTTTTTAGAAATTGAGGACATGCTTCATCGACTATAAAAACTATTAAATATGTTGATAGATCTATTAGAAAACTGATATAATATGGCCATAAAAACAGCCCTTTTTAATCCAAATATAGAAAAAAAAAATATAGATTTTCAACGTCAATTACAACGTCAAACATCAAATGAGTGAAAGCTTGCTACTTATAGTTTTGAAAAATATTTCCTTCTGAGTGGGTCCATCCTGTCCAATCTTAGAACGAAAAAGAATAGTGTACATGTGACAGTTCTTAGTAAAAACAGATTCGATCTCAGATGACCAATGTGCTAATGAGATACTTCCTATTGTATCTAGAGGCCACCCTGAAGGCAGTACAAAATGTCCTTTCCTGGTGTTCTACCCATTTCCAGAGCCCCCGCTGATTTGCGGATCTTTTGAGCATTGTTCGTGTAAGAGATGTGGCAATTTGCGGAAACGTATGTAAAGGACACGTGCCTGTTGAAATAAAATAGCGGTCGATTACATGTCCACTCTCAATCGAAATTCTGATCAGCGCTATCTTTCACCGTACAAAGAGATAGCACTTATAGGCAGCCCCCCCCCTCCCCTTGTTCTAATGTTCAAGCGGCAATGGTGTTTCATGTTTTACTTCCAAATTCACAAGGCCACCAACAGGCATTTTTCCTAGTAGCCGAACATATGAGATAAAACAAAATATCTGCTAGACATTCTAATACATTCTCTTTTTAGGTTTACATGGTAATATGTATCAAAATGCAAAACAAAAGTTTGCTTTTAAAGCATTCGTTCAAGTTATTCATATAATGCTTTTAAAAATTATTGAAAATTTTCAATTTCAAGTAAACAAAATCAATACGTGCGGTCCAAATTTCTGCTAAAGAAACAAAATTATCTTCGTAAAACGCAGAATACAACTCAAAATACTAATATTGACCAGTTTCAAAGGCATAAAACCTTCATCGTCAGATCACACAGAACGGCAACCTTCACTCGTACTCCCAGTGCACCGACCCAACATCCGTGGACAAATTTCGCACTTCTTAGCTCATTTGCATATGGATGTAACTATGTATCTAGGAAAAAAGGGGGTCGACGATTGAATGGAGCTTATAGTACAAAATTCATTTTTTTTTAAAAATATGGACAAGTTTGAAAACTGATGTAATTGTTCGGCAAATGACGTTTTTTACCCCACATCCTATCTCCCATTCCTAAGCCACTAATTATGATTATATATACGCCAAAAATAATTAATTCTACCCGAAAAGGAATTAACATACTAAATTTGGATTTTCTATCTGCTCCAGTTTTCGGGTTATTCTAAAAAAATGAGTATATTCCTATAACAGGCCCAGCACGAGCTAGCTGAATGAAGTTTAAAGTCGAAAAAATGAAATATATCACAAAAGACAATAACATGCTAAACTTGGAATTTTTAGCTACTCCGGTTCTCGAGTTATTCACCAAACACGATCGCATTCCTAAGACGGACTCAAGACGGGCTAGCCCGATGAGGTTCAAATTATAAATTATGATAAACCCCAAAAGAAATTGATATACTAAATTTAGATTTTTTAGCTGCTCCGATTTACGAGTTATTCTCGAAAAATGAGTACATTATCACTATGTCGGGCCCAAGATGGGCGAGTCTGATAAGGTTCAAAATCCAAAGAAATAAAACATACCCTAAAAAACAATGATATACTAAATTTAGATATTCTAGCTGCTACAGTTTTGGAGTTATTTTTAAAAAACGAGTACATTCTTTTTGTTGGGACCGGGACGGGCTAGCCCGATCAGGTTTTAAATCCAATGAGCTTAGACATACCGCAAATGACAATGACATTCAAAACTTGAAACTTTTTGATACTCCGGCTTTAGAGTTATTCCACCAAAAAAGTGAATTTCTAAGGCGGGCCCAAAACGGGTTGGCCCGATATGGTTCAAAAACAAAGGAATTAAAATAATCCCCAAAAGATAAGGATGTACTAAATTTATATTTTCTAGTTTCCCCGATTTTCCAGGTATTCTAAAAAACGGGTCCATTCCTATGTCGGGTCCAGGACGGACTACCCCGATAAAGTTCGAAACTTAGATATACCCCAAAAGCCAACGACATGTTAAATTTGGAATTTTTAGCTACTTCGGTTCTCGAGTTATTTTTTCAAAAAAGAATGCATTCTTCAGCAGATCCAAGACGAGCTAGAGCTAGCCCGACGAGGTTCAAAATCTAAATTAAAATCCGTCCAAACGGAAATGATATACTAAATTTACATTTTTTAGCTACTCCGATTGATAGAGTTATTTTTTAAAAGCGAGTAAATTTCTATGACGGGCCCAAGATGGGCTAATGCGATACAGTTCGAAATGCGATGAAATGTAATGTACTCCAAAGGACAATGACATTAAATTTATACATTCTAGATGCTCCGAATTTTTAGTTATTCTCAAAAAACGATATATTCCTTTTGTTGGGCTCAGGACGGGCTAGCCCGATAAGATTTTTTTATCCAAAGAGTTAAAATATACAGCAAATGGCAAGGATATTCTAAACTTCGAAGTTTTAGATACACCTGCTCTTGAGTTATACTGCGAAAACGGGTGAGTTTCTAAGGTGGGCTAACCTGGTACGGTTCAAAATTGAAAGAATTAAAATACACCCGAAAAGAAAACGATATATTAAATTTAGATTTCCAACATTCTCTGATTTTCGAGTTATTTTCTAAAACCAGGTAAAGTCCTATGGCGGACCAAGGATGGGCTAGCCCGATAAGCTTCAAAATCGAAAGAATTGAAATGTACCACAAGAGGAAACGTCAGAACGAATTTTACGTTACTGTGATATATGAACCTGATTATTTTGGACCTCAAGGTTTGAATGAACACCAGATCAAGTTAAATAAAATTTTAAAAATAAGAATATATCCCTAGTTCAATCTCTCTGAAAATCAAATGACTTTTTGTGTATACCACTTACAATAATCAAGCCCAATTTCACACAAATTCTTCATTTATTTCGAAAGATATCGATCATTTTATTTGCAATAAATTCCCATTAGTTTCAATGTTAACTCCTCCGCTTTAGACCGCTTATTCGAGACCAATGCCGTCTGGCGGAGGCGGCTTTTCAGGAACATCTCCCAGCATTGGGAGGTATGGGCGGTCGGCACACTATTAGTTCTAAACACTGTAGTATTGTCCTCCTGCATCCACACACTTGTTCCAGCGTTCGTATAACTGTTCAAAACACTTCTGAAATCCATTTCTTGAGAGGTCCTTCAGTTGCTTCGTCGCATTTTCGATCACCTCATCTGAATCCACAAAACGGTGTCCTTCAATTTCATTTTCAGCCGTGGAAACAGGTAAAAATCTGCTGGTGCTAAGTTGGGAGAATAAGAAGAGTGTTCCAGAGTGGTAACACTGTTTCTGGCAAGGTACTTTTTCACAATCACAGTGCGATGTGGTGGAGCATTGTTGTGTAAAAGAAACCAATCGTTTGTTGCCCATTTTTCAGGTCGTTTTCATCTGATTGCATCTCATAGTCGTTTAAGGATCTCCAGGTAAAGTTCTTTATTGACATTTTGGCCTTGAGGAATAAATTCGTAGTGAATGACGCCCTTGTAATCGAAAAACACCTCCAACATCACTTTCCCTCGGCTTTTGTCCAAGCGAAATTTTTCCTTCCTTGGTGATGTTTTTGCTTTCCATTCACTTGACTGACGTTTTGTCTGAGGGTCGTAAAGAAAGCATCACGTCTCATCACCTGTCACGATTTTCTTCAAGAAGCTGTCATCTTCATTAGCCATGTCAATCAAATCCCTGGACATGTTCACTCTCACTTCTTTTTGTTCAAGTGATAACATTTTTGGAACCATGTGCAAACAAACACGATAAATGTTCAAATTATCATGAAGAATGCTATGAACACTCCCATGTGAAATTCCAAGTTCAGAGGCAATAGCATCAATGGTTATTCGTCTGTCTGCACGAACGATTTCTCGAACGCGCTTAACATTCTCATCTGCGGTGGAAGAGGAGGGCCGCCCAGTCCAAAGGCATCTTCGATGTTTGTGTGTGACCTTCACAAAAACCCGTATGCCACGCGTACACAGCCGTTTTTTTCATGGCATCGTTTCCATATGCTTTCTTCAGCATCTTGAGCATCTCAGAAGGTGATTTCTCGAGCAAAACGCAGAATTTGATGTTTGCACGCTGCTCTAAAGACGACATTTCAAAATCCGACGAATGAAAAATTCGCTTTGTCAGAAACGATCTGCAGCTAACGCCAACAGTACCGGAAACGAATTCCAGATGGCTGTGTGTTTTCCTTATTAGTACTGCCAACCTCCAAAAGAGATATTTCCCCTCCAACGAACACCTGCGTGAATGTAGGCGACCATTCCGGGAACTTATTGACTCTACCTCGTATGTATATATATATATATATATACACACACACATGAGGTTGAGTACTTAAGTTTTTAGAATTTGGTAATACCAAAAATAACAGCTTCCAGTGCAGACAACTTTTTTAAAATTTGAATTTTCTTATGAACATTGTCTGTTCAAGAACGAGAAATGCTATGAAATTCTTTTACAGCATTGTTTTGAAGTTAATAAGATAGTGACATAACATCGATTTAAGTTGAATGGATTTTCAAGCTATGATTTATTATGACTTTCGACAAGGGTTGACACAACAGTGTGTCGATCGAATGAATTCGACTTTTGGTGATGAAGCATCACTCAAAGCAACAATTTACAAATGATTTAAAGAATTCCATCCTGGACATAAGAGTCTCAGTGCCTAAGTTGTGAAGGTCGATCAAAAACTGCTGTGATGTCAGAAAATATATGTGTGCATTGAATTCCACATAATTTAACTCATGTTCAAAACTATGTTCGTGTCAAATGGTGCAAGAAAAATCTCAAAAGATTCAATTCTCCTGCATCAAAACATGTCTTTAATATTGTAACAGGTGAGGAATCATGAATTTATTCCTATAAATCTGAAACAAAACAACAATCTACTGTTTGGGTGTTTTAAAATGAACCAAATCCTATAAAAGTTGTTTGTGCATCAAGTGTTTAAAAACAATGATTGCCTTTATATATGTATATAGATGAGAAAAATTTTAACATGTGATAATGAAAAGTTAAATACTGCTAAGTTTCTAATGTAACTGCATAAATTGAGCTCAATGGTTTTTTGTACTTTGCTGTAGAACTAAAATGATTTTTTAGAGTTCCCATTTTTCAGATATTTCTTATGATTTGCCTCCATTGAAGCTGATTATGACGAGTTATGAATAAAAGCTTTTACCCCAAAGCAAAGTTTATATATTTACTTGTTAAAAGCTGTTATTTAATTTTTCATGACCGATGACTGTATTTCAACTTTTTTGATGGCATTTAAAAAATAATTTCCTATGTCATAGAGAGCTGAAATTTGGTACACAGCTTAGTCTAGTAGAACATTTTACTCTATTAAAATTTGGTGAATTCTCAAATAGTAGAATGGACTTATTTTTGTGAAACGGCCTGCAAAACTTCTGTTGTTGTAAATTATTTAAAAAACAGTCCAACATTCAGCTTTGCTTCTCTCTCTATATATATATTATATAAAAGAGAAAACTTTTAACATGTGATAATGAAAAGTTAAACACTGCAAAGCTTCTAATATAACTGTATAAATTGAGCTCAATGGCTTATGTTAATATATTTATTATTGTTTGCATCCATTATATAATAAAAGAGAAAACTTTTAACATGTGATAATGAAAAGTTAAACACTGCAAAACTTCTAATATAACTGTATAAATTGAGCTCAATGGCTTATGTTAATATATTTATTATTGTTTGCATCCATTATATATTTCTTATAATTTGTCTCCATTGAAGATTGGCGAGTTACAATAAAAACTTTTACCTCCAAAACAAAGTTTTTATATTTATTTGTTACTGTCGCTTTTTGACTTCGAACACTTTTAATCACCTTTCATTAAAATTTGGATGTCTTGTTTTTGAATATCCTAACATAAAAATATTATATTTCTACTTATATAATAGAATGTTGTAATAGAAATTAAAATGATTTTTCTTTTGATTCTTAATTTAAATATATTTTCACTTGTTGCAATCAGTTTTGTTATTTACAACATCATTTTGCATGCTTGACTTGACAAGGAAAGAAAATAATAATAATAACCAATAATGAATCAGTTGAATTCTTTAGAAAATTGAAATTAGTAGTTAATCTAAAATTATTCATCATATAATATTTCTTCAGAATCAGCAAATTACATACTTTCAGAAATAAATTGAATCCAATAATTTTAGCAACTCATTAAATTATTTCTTGTATAATAAAATTATCTTGTAGTATAATTATACTTGTATAATAAATGTAAAATATATACTTGTATAATAAATGTAAAATATATACTTGTATAATAAAATTATCATTTCATTACATCAGGAATAAAGAAATTGATACAAGGATAAGTTCAAGAAGAAATATATAATAATTTATGGACAGTGCAAAAATATAAGTAAACACACACAAAATCCATATTGCCATCATAGATATCAATGTTCTACAATCTTACATTGACTGGAACTTGTTACATTATACTGATCCAAGAGGGAAATTTCAAAACCTTTGATATTAAAAATGTTGTAAGACAGGGGATGCACTTGCTTGTCTACTTTCAGCTTAGCAATGGAGAAAATAATTAGAGATTCTAATATCAGCTCTAAAGGAAATATCTATAACAAATCTATTCAAAATCTTTGCTGATGACACTGATATTATAACTTTGATATTATAATCTTCTGACGAAGGCCAAGGCCCACAGTGGGATGTTGAGTCAATGATGATGATAGTCATATAAATTATCAAAATGAGACTTTATGTTCACTAACATACATTTTTTATTTGATTTGTGTGGAACAACAATTCTTCAAAACAATGATTTACAGAAATGCAAACTTACCCGAACAGCTACTGCATTAGATGGCAACAGGTGCTGATGCTGCTGTAACTGCAAACCCATATAGTCATCTAATATAGGATAAAGATTGGCATATTTGTCATCAACAACTGGATGAGAAACTGAACTTGTTGGATAAGCAGAACTTGTTGGATAAGCTGGAGGGGCACTTACAGGAGGATGAGCAGTTACTGGATGTATACTCTGAGCAATCTGAGCCTATATTTAGAAAATTCAATGAAAAACACAAATAATTTAAAACAAAGCATACAAATTATTTAAATATATGTGGTAATTAGCAAAATTGATTTTTTTCTATTGGTAAAAAGTGTTAATTTAAGGTGTTTTAACATTATTTGTGGTGTTTTAACATGTAAACTTATTTTTAGAAGACACCAAGTTTGCAGTCAGTAAATCATAATTTTAAAATAAAAAACTCAGGTCTAAGTTAGTATACATAGGCAGTAATTTTTGTAACTGTTTGCTTTAAATATAATACAGAACACCAAGGTACACCCTTGTGACTACCTCAGTCAATATCAGATTTATCAACTTGCATATTTTCTTATATTAGGGTTCCAAACACTTACCTTACAGCTTTTTTTACAAGTTAGACCCATTTGCAGTAACTGATACATTCCTGGGCTACTAGGCACATTACAATTGGGGGGCCCTCTACATTTTTAATGATATTTGAAGAAGTTAAGTGAACATTTTCAGTAATGTTTTCTACAAATTTATTTATTTGATAAAACTTTTATAATATATTACATAAGTATTAAAATATATTTACAATACTTTGTAAAATTAAGAAGCAGCAAATTTATTAATTCCGAAAAATGAATACTCTTGACAAATCCATGTTCAATGCATACTAATTTATGTTCAATGCATTTTAATTATTTAATTGTAATTCAAATAAATATTAATAAGTATATTGAGAGTCAATTTTTGGCTAAAAAATTAAAACAGAGGCCTTCAAAGTCCAGGGGTTCCTAGACACATGCCTCATTTGTCTTTCAATTGCTACTGCCCACTTAAAAATAAATCTATATAAAGCCTTAGGCTCTTTTCAGTTCTTATAAGTTCTTATTGCTTTTATAAAGTAAACTCTGCTAAACTTAATTATACTAATTAATTACATTTTTCATTGGACAATCATTTGTCATACTATTAACTACTTCTAGTTATTTGTGATTAAATTAAATATTGGGCAAGATACTTAGTATTTAAATTTTAATTATTTCAGTAAATTGTGGTTTTTACAGTAATAAAAGACAAGAATTTCACAAAATGGGATAAATACACACTTTATTAATATATTAGCTTTCTTGTAAGGGATAAGACAGTTATGCTTATTTCAAATTAAATAGGGATTAAAAAGAAATTGGCACTGACGAGACATAAAACAGGAGTCTTTAGTGTTTCAATCAATTAATGAAAAAAGAAAGGTTAACAAATCTGAAAAAAAAAAGGAGAAAACAATAAAAGAAGCATAAAATACAAAAAATAAAAACTAACCAATTTTGGAAACATAAAGTTTACATTATTAGTTTAGGTTGTGTAGAAAGCCCAGACCACACGACCAACCCGAAGGCTTATGGTTGCTGTTTGTGTGGCCGGAGTTTAGGTTGTGTGAAAGAGTAGTCGGTAAATCCGGAGATCAGGTCACCGCAAATTTTTTTCTAAGTACAAAATCGGGCCAAGTTGGCCTGTGGTTGGCGCTTTCTTCCGTGTTTTGAAATTGGCTCCACCCATCCTTAGTGATGTCATTTACCATCATTAGAAATAGGCTCCTCCTACTAAAATGATGTTTTGGTAGAAGAACCCTATTTCTAAAGACAGACTATTGTGTTTGTTCTAAACAAGATTTTCTAATATAAATGATAATTTAATTTAACTTAAATAACAGTGAATAATACTCAAAAAAACGTTACAAAATCAGATTTTTGTGTATTTTAAGAAAATTAAATAACTTTATAAAACTGCAGAATAAAAAAATTAATAATACTCATGTAAACGTTCCAAAATCAGATTTTTTTAAAATTTAATATTTTTATGCTACAATTTTATCTGTGCATATCGCACGTATCAAGATCGCTTTCTCCATCTAACTGAGGATCCATATAAAGGAAGGGGTTCGACCTACAGGTCCGTGTAAGGGCAGGGATTCGATCTAAAGATCGAAAATTGTGGAACGGATGTATCGGTGGTCCGTATGTACCAGTGGTCCGTACAAGGGCAGGGGTTCGACCTAAAGGTCGTTCTACACCGGAACGGGGCCCCCAGTGATCTCCGGTTTATTAGGAACGGTCGCCTGCGGCACCCAGACACAGAATATGCTACAATTTTATCTGTGCAAATCGCACGTAGCAAAATCACTTTCTCCAAAATAAATCATATAACGAAAGAACAAGCAAACACGCGCAACAATGGCCAAAAATATTGATAGAAATGTTCTTTTACATCAAAAAACTGTAGCAAACACAAAAACGTATTCTTATTGGATGTTACACAATTTCCGCCGAAAACATCCGATACAAGAGGTTACCAGATTGCAACATAAAGCGCTCACAAAGTGCGTGGCGTCTTCTCCGATTTAACCTCACAAAGTGCGTGGCGTCTTCTCCGATTTAACCAAGGTGACCTAATCTCCGGATTAGCCGAGTAGTCTATAGTAAATTGAAAAACAACTGTCAGTTTCACATGGTAAACAATTAGTTTAATTTTTCTAAGATAAATTAGGTATTGTCTCACAGTATGATGATGGCATGATTAAAAATAATTCACAAAGACTGCTGTTAAAAACAACTATAAAGGAAACACTTTTAGAAGATGAGCATAAGATTGAGTATCTGGAAATTGACAATTTTCAGGTTTTTAAAGACGAAAAAAAATTACTTGAAATAAGTTTTTGGGAATACTTTTTAATATTTCTAATGGATGGCAGAACTGTTTAGCATGGTTTAATGAAAGTTTAATGCCTATTTTAAATCAAAATAAAGACATCATTTGAAAATTTATGAGGATCCATATAAAGGAAAAATATTAAAAATGAGATTTTTTTTTTTTTTTGCAAGCAAATTTAAGTAAACAAAGCAACCATATCATTTAAGATGCATTATATGTAAACACTAGATAACTATTTTGCAAAAAATTATTTTCTTAAATAAATTCCATAAATGAGGATCCATATAAAGCAAAAATATTAAAAATGAGATTTTTTTTTTGCAAGCAAATTCAAGTAAACAAAGCATAACCATGTCATTTAAGATGCATTATATGTAAACACTAGATAACTATTTTGCAAAAAATTATTTTCTTAAATAAATTCCACTTTATGTGTAGTTTTTTCAAAATTGTCTTTATTTGGTTAATTTTTGTAAGTAGATCACATCATTCAAGATTACTCTCCCCTAAATTCCTAGGAATTCTAACAATTTAATAATTTTTTATTTAAAATATGTCACCAGAATGACATATCATTGGCATAAGGAATGCTTTTGTAAGAAGACATATCACCTGCTTTGATTGGTATTAATGAATTTTGATAATTTATTATGCTCTTGTTTTAAAATCAATCTTTCATAAGATGAATATTTAGTTAAAAACTTGTGTTACTTTGCTACCTTGGAAATATACAAAAAATTACCAACCAATTTAGTGAATCAATTTTGTTAAGAAATTGACATTTCAATTTGAAAATTCATGAAACTATAAAATTGGCCAGTGACAATAAATTTGCTGAACAAAAATTGTATTTGACAATTGAGTTGCTAATATCCTACACCTTTGAAGCTAAATGAAATAAAACATCGGATTTCTTATCAGTCAGGCAGCTTATACGCAATCGAATATACAGTGAAACAGAATGAAACTAGATAAAATCCCTAACAATAATACCGAAAATTAATGGACTATTTTCAATTTAGAAATCAAATTGATTAAACTATAATACATGTATAAAAATATTCATGATTTATAATACATTTTATCATTTATGTGAGTGGATTAATTCTGAAAATACACTCACCTGAGTTAACTGGTCAACTTTCATATCTTCTAATGACGGATATAACGACATCTTTTCCGATTTATCAATACAGCTAAAAATAAACCAATAAGGTAGAAATTAACTTTTAAATATTCAAAAGAGTTCAACAACATTTGAAGAAAATATTCTTTGATGACAATGATAAATAGTAATGGAAAAATAATAGGCAGCAGCAGTTATAATTTTAAGCAAGTTTTAGCGTAATAGATAAACAAAGTGACTGCTAGTGTATAAGTTACGCATTAAAAAGAAACACGGAAGTACCTTACATTCCCAATGAAATATAACAAACTTCAATGGCATTTAAACACTTCACTAAAAGCTCTGCAGTATACAATATATAAAATTTAATGAATTTTTGATTCTTCTAGAGAGAAGGAAACTAATACTAACAATAAAATTATTTACCTGTAACAAATTTTTGGAAACGAGAATGTACGAGTTCACAGCAGTGTATTTTCACGAGAAAGAACAATTCTATACTATAACACCTTTAAAAATCTATCATTATCACATGTTATCTGACAGTTGCTCAATATGAAGCAATAAACAAGTAACCTTTAATAAGTTAAAGTACAAGTACTGAAAAGATTGTTTACAACATAGTTTTCATACCCGCCGAAAGGTGACGCGATCATGCTACTAGAAACCAACATGACGTCACAAGTTCTACATCTTCTGCCGTCACCTTCGTGAACTTTAGATCTCGAAGGTGACGTCTTCTGCTTTGGAAGCATTTGTAGGAAACCCGAGGACTTAGAGAAACCATTTGGATGGCCGGCACCTTTAGACGTGTGTAAAACACCTTCTTATGCAAATTTAACGTTAATCCCTTGAATTCGTGTTGAAGTAAATAATTAATAAAAATTGAAGTAAATAATTAATTAAAGTGGAAAAATATGCCATTTTTATCTTTAAAATATCAATTATAATATTTTCACGGTTTCGTTTTGAATGCCAAGTGCGCAATTTTGAATGATATGTACTGGCAGGAGCTTTATAGTAACCTTTTAGAGCAACCCCGGTCACTGTGTCGCCAACAAAAGCTGGGCTTATTTATTGAATTATGGTGTGTTCGCGTGGGTCGTATGGTGTATTCGCGTGGGTGCTTCTGTTCATATGAATGCTTTATTTTTGCGTTATGTATTTTATAATGGTAATCAGATATTGTCATGAAACACTTTATCTAAGGTTGTTTTTAAAAGGTTAAATGTTTGTTACTGGTTAACATTTACTCATCAAATTGAGAACGAAATGTGCTAATACTTGTATTATCTTGGGTTCGTTTTATATTTGTTATTTTATTTTGTTACTTTCGATTAATGGCAACCGGTTTGTGTCGCAATCAATATAAATTTTCGTAGCTAAATGAGCATGTTTTTAGCAATGTTGTATCAAATAAGTCAGCATCTCTTTACAATGTGCTTTTTCGCTCGGAAACTGTACAATGCATGTAAAAAACCTATCACATATCATTTTTTATGATACAAAAGTGTAATAAAATTTCTAAACTTATTTCCTTGCATTTTTAATACTCTACATGGTTTTCTTCCTCCAATTATTTTATTACAAAACAACATATGAAGAAATTTGTAATTTCAAAACAATCTGAAAATAATGGAAAACTGAATCATATCTCTTTTTATGGTAAAAATATGTAATATAATTTCTAAAAATGTTTGTTCACTTTTTTAATATTCAACAAAGTTTACTTCTGAAGAATGTATCTGATTTGGTATGTATCCTCAACAAAAAAAAGTTACCCAACTATCAATTTTTTTGATTGAGCACAAAACATCCAGAGATGAGTAGACTAGTTATGAAACTACTCAAGATACCTCGAGATATGGTCAGTAGCCTTATCAGAAAATAAAAATGGGGGGGGGGGGATAACAAAATATGTTGTTTCCCATTTCTGTAAATATTATTTCTTTAATAAAAACAAAAAGCAAATCTGAGGCCAGTTTTCTCAAAGTGGAGAAAAAAGTCCGATCTCACCAACATTTTATTACCGTCCGTTAATTTAAGTGGTCAATTTTGACCTGCTGACATAAGGTGGATTACAATAGATAAGGTGGATGACAATAGTTGATTAAGGTGGATTTCGAGGTATTCTTATGAACACAACAGCGAAATCATGTCAAACAAGATAGGGGTAATTTCCCCATCATTCGATATTTTCTGATGAAATTTTATTTCTTGACCAGGATTAGATTATTGATCAATTACTTTTATGTACTGAATTGCCTCCAACGTCAACCAGATCAGATAAGTATAATTCCATATCCAGTATCTTCGAACTAAAGAGAATGTCCTGGAAAAACTGTCTTTCTTATTGCACAGACGGTGCACTTCCAAATTGCAATGGCTAGAAGATTGAAAGGATTTGTTTCAAAATTGAAACACTATTTTAAGAGTTTAGGTTCAACACACTGCTTCAAATCTTGGAGGCTCTGGCTAGACTATTTCAACAGAACATCGTTCAAAGGCTCCTCAAACAAATGTGCCATGAAGCAGGTTGTCTACTTGGCTAATATTTTCAGCTATTTAAATTATTCTAATAAGAGTATGCAAGGAAATGTACTGGCTTCAAGCGATGAACTCACCGAAGAAAACGTAGAATAGTAAAAGTACAAGTGGAAAAGAAAAATTTTCAGATGCTACCTTTGACTTTCGAGGTAGATCCATACGGGGAAGTGACATCTGAGCTGATTTTAAATCACATATTCTTGAGGGTAACGTGACACAATGTTTTCCTTCCACCACTCAAGTATGACTGGGTGCCAGTAGCGTGATATTCTTGACTGGGGAGGCTAAGCGATTATCATTTTAACGTGGAAAAGGTTTTTGTATGATAAGTGAATTTATATTGGAATTCGCACTTTCAATAAGTTTTATTTTTTTAGTGAGTAAAATAAAATAATTTAACATAAAAATGCTAAGGGTGATGAAATGCATAATATTTAAAAATATATTAGCTATGTAAAATACATACAAAGTATAACATTTTAAATGTTTTCTTATTTCTAAATTAGTTGAACTTTTACAATCATTTTATTAAATATGAAGTGATGGTCTCTCATAGGGGAGGACAATCTCCCCCTTGGATATTCAAGATAACATAAGGGAGCATCAATCTAGACGATGTTATACATTTTATTCTTGAGTTTACCCCCCCCCCCCCCCCCATCATTTCCGTAAAACGTTCTACATGCGCCCATGTATGAAAAAGTGCACTGAAAATTTGTGAGAAATCTGGAACATAAGCTAAGTTGAAAATCACTGTAATCAACAATGTCCCTAAACAATATTGCTTATTAATTATTTACAAATACTGTACTATGAAAACTTAAAAATATCTTATATTTACAATATGCTAAGAATCCGCTAAAAAATTATCTACCACATTTATTTAACTGAGATTTTCGTCTAACAGGGGATATTAAAGGGAATTGAAATGTATTCTTTCTAAGACGCCCCAAAACGCAAATCGATGCTTCGCCATATTGATGCCTATATAAAGAGCTAAGTCTACTTTGCAAAATACTTAAGTTTAATGGTAGTCATTATTAGTATATTTCTTCGTCTTGAGATTGTTTAAAGTTAGGTAAATCCTAGATTACTTATGAAAAATGACTCAAATTCTTTAGTATTACAAATACTGATTTATTTTCTACAAATAGTAATTAATAGAATCATGTTTGACCCAAAATGGAGGACCCATTAGGCTTGCATTACCCACCCTCTTCCCTACCCATCATTGATGAAACGTCATATCCCACATCCAATCATTGATTGTTTATAAAGGGTTGAAATGGAGAAGTAATAGCCACGTCTTCCTGTAAGCTAGCTTTCCATATTGGTTAATCAGAAAGAGAGGAGTTTAACAAATGGGTGGTCTTAATGCCATATTTTTCCTTATTGAAGACGAAGGTTGGATGATTTTAGCTTCTAAAACATTAAAATATGCCTTTGTAATGGGAAAAATACTTTGAATCATGTCACTTTAAGCAAGTAAAATGTAACAATTTTCTAAATAATACATATATCTTCTATATATTCGCAAAATTATTTAAAAAAGTATAATAAATAAAAGTATGTTTAAATAATTCTTTAAATTAGATTTTAAGCTGGGGAGGCTCAACTTTTTAGCCTCAATGGACGATACGCCACTGCTGGGTGCACAATCCTCATGCTGTGTCCCAAAATTCATCATCGACCTCCCTTTGGAGAAAGAAGAGCAACTCGCACATCTTTAGTCAGACCGAAGACTGAAATATGATGAACCACTATTTCCTAAATTTGGGGTATTGGTGAAGAAAGAGTACTCAGAAATAGCAGTGGAAGCAATTAATGCTCATTTACACTTTTCTACCATCTACTTATATGAGATATATTTTTGGGCACTAACTAACATAAAACACGCAAGTGAGAGACTTCTCTAAATTGAACAGGAAATGTGTGTGAGTTTGTCTTCAATTCTACCAAGAATTGAATTTTGTGTAAAAAACGACAAGCTTAAGATTCTATTTAATAACGCAAATCTTTTATTGTGAGTCAATAAATTTCTTGTAAAATAAATATGTGTAACCTCTTGAATATTTTCTATTGTTCCTTTTTCAAAATTAATATTGAGTGAAATTATTTTTACAAGCAATATCCCAATGTTTTGGAAGTTTAACGGCACACCTAGCAAATCTCGTGGCAGACCTCTCGAAAATTTCACGATATACTAGTGTGACACGGCATATTCGTTGGAAACCACTGATCTGTCGTGTGAAGTTGCCAATGGAAACGGAAGGGTTGCTGTACGATTATCGGTACAATCTTGCAGTAGTTTCTCTATTTCTATTGGTAGCCCCCATACGCTGTAGGCATGTCATCCGTGCTACTCAGATAGTTCGACCAAAAATAAATCAATTTGGATGATCGGGAGATTTTGGAGACACACCCAATTTAGACCAGAATTTTATACGGGTGGCAACCAAAGGGACTGTATCATCTTTTTCCAAACTTATCACATCTCGGATAGACTTCTGGACCTATACATTCATTGTGCCTATACTCTATGTCGACACGGGGATAGTTTTGTACAACGTCGAGGATACTGAACTACCGCGTGTGACCCTCCTGCCATAACTATTGAGGTCCAGATGCATGTCAGCAATCTCGGCATTCGTGAAATGCTCTGTTTTACACGTAAGAAGTGCGCGTTACAAATGACGACGACGAAACATATCTAATTTTCGCGCCGCCCAACAGCACCCTCTCTTACCAAAGGGTGACGTCTACAAACATACATTCGTTAATAGAAATATTTGTTATAGTGTTAAATTTTGTATAGAGAGTTTCAAATCACCTTGCAGGGTGTTTCACAGAAAGTGAACAGTGGAAGATTTTTTGAACCGCTGGTTGTAGACCCATAGTTCCAATTTCAGAAAGTACTCCGATCGCTGTCCGACGCCTCTATAGCGCCATCTATTTCACAGCTGTAAAACTAAAACTTTATAATTTTGTTTGAGTATTTTATTTATAGATAATTAATTGATATTATACGAATTTTCTGACTACACAAGAAACTACATATATCATTCTATCATTCGTACAAATTCCAAAAGGATTTGCACAGCCGTTCTTTTGCGGTTATGATAATAGGAATGGCCTATACTTTAACATGGGTGGAAATCGACCGAAATCCACCTTAAATAAGGTGGGAGGTAATGAAATAGTAATTTAAATGTTGTTTCATATTTTTGTAAAATTTAAGTAAATTAACTTTTTATACAGCCCTTCTATCGAAAAAAATATTGCAAAAATATTACCTATACCGTATTTGGTAAATCTGAAAAAAAAATGGTTGTAATACGATTCAATTTGATAGTTATTATTGGTTAACATTTTCATTGAAAAAAAAGAGAGCCTCCACAAGTTAACTTCGGTAGTAAATAGTTACTAAAAGTTTTACCACTTCTTCAAAATTTATTTTATGCAGATATTTCAGTAAGTCTATTACATCACCATTATATCGATTCACAGTTTGTATTTAAGCGTCCAATAAAGTCTGCTACCTGACTAGAATTTGAATTATGGCACTGTTCAGTAATACCGAATTCTGTGAGATGATTTTGATTTACTACGAATATAACCAATCTTCTACTGAATACTGTCGTCGTTTTCCGATAGAACAAAAACAGAAAAGAAACTCAGAGGAAAAACTCAGAAGGCATCCTTCTAAAATTTTTTTTCTGCGGCTGGTATATCGATTGCAATCAACAGGTTTGTTTCATTGTCGATGTGACCCAGGAAGACAACTAGTACTAACAGAAAGTGATGAAATAGATATTTTAACTTATGTCTTGTGCTATCCACATGTGAGTGTCCAGACCATATAAGTACTGAATAACATCTTCCTCGGTCTATCCGAACTATCTACCAGTCTACTCGAACCGTCACCCCCGGTAGAAAAGGCCGAACTACTTTCCCCCCCTGTACCTCGTGACGTATTAGCTGTAGGCCCAATTCTGGCCTTCGAATTCGAATTCCTCCGTCTCAACTTTTCTGGAAAGTTCTCCCCTAGTAGAGTAGCCCACACAAAGAAGTATCGTATGTGCAGTGCAGTACGTGGGCTCGCGCGTGTGGATGCATAACGGTCTTTTTATCGTATTTTTGAATGTCTTATATGTTAGTTCATCATTTAATAAACATTTTGACCAGCATACCTTCGACTACATACCTTATAACATTGGATTACTAGTTACCTTACTACCGTAATGTGAAAAACGAAAAATGCTATTTAGAAGTAAGTGCTTACCATTTTTTGCTTATTATCATGTCATTTAAAATTATATAGAATTTTAAATATATGGCAATCAAATTATTGCTATTCAATTAACGCTAACTGGATTCTAAATTGTTTTGTTGCTAATTATAACGTCAACAAACCTTTTAGAGTTTTCTTAGTTTGTTTTAAAATTTTATTGTTGTCATATTAATTAAGAACTGCCCAGGTACTTGTAAAATTAAGCTTTGCTAAGTAATTGTAAAGTATTTAAAATCATTCAATGTTTAAAATGTATATTTTATCAAGTTAGCTTGTGTCATTATACAGCTATTATACATGTGTCATTATACATAAATTATACAGTCTCCTGCAAATATTTTAAAATTACTTTAATAATGTTAGTTGTGTAATATTTTATAATAGACTAGCAGCATGTCCGTTCTTCATACTGACCATATAATACAAGAAACCTAAAATTCAGAATTTGATGTGAAGTTTTAATATTTAGAGTCTCAATTTTTGAAATTTTATAATAATTCTAATGAAATGAAAATAGGTGATCTCTACCGTGCTGAGATAATAAACAGACAGATAGATGTACAACATACAATTTTATGTATACTGTTAATAGCAGATATACCCGACATTGCCCATGATTTAATATATGTGCAAATTCCTGCAGTATTCTAAATGACATTCTTACTCAAAACATTCTATTAAAATATTTCATTTAATTCTCCTTTCTGTGTTTTCTATACAAAATTATCTTCAAGCAGATCTGAATAAAACATTCTCGTTTGAAAACAAATTATAAAATATATATGAAATTGGATCAATATAAACTAAAATAAAAGCGCTAAAATTGTATAAAAATGGTTATAAAATTTTGTTTTATATTGATTTCTTTATTATTTAAATCTTAAAAAATTTAATAATCGTCTGCCTAATAAACACATTTGATTTAATTGCGTTGCTAAGCATCATGATATAATTTTCTTAATAAATTTGTGGAAAATATATCATCTGCATAATTCTATTTTTATGGAAGGTTTAATTGTGGGATTTTTATTCATATCTCGACAATCCCTGGTCCTAGAAACTCGAAACATGGACTAAATTTTAAGTAGGGCTATTTCAAAGCTACCCACAGAATGTTCATGAAATTCGATGCAGCAGTTCTACCGTGATGATGAGATAGATAAACACACAGACAGATACATGTATTTTCAATTTTATTTATATAGATAAAAAAATGTCATTCTCTTTTTAAGATATTGTCAATAGTAAGAAATCGTAGCAATAAAAATGCTACACTAAAGTTATGAAAGTAAAATAATGTAAAATGGAATATTTCACACATCAAATAACATATTTTAACTGTTTGATAAGTAAGTAATTGCATATAAAAGATATAGTATCTTAATATATTGCACGTATATTTTTTATTATTTGTTATGGCATGCTGAAATTTTAGAAGAATATGTTAGGAAGTCATTTGTGTTTAGGTTGGGTACATTTTATTTTTTATGTAGCGAGTTATTATGTTATTGAAAATTGTTAAAATAACTTGGAAAAAAGCAAAGTAACTAACTTACAATTTCAAGTTACCATTGTATATTTCATTATATTATAGTTAATGTTATTTTAATAATACAAAGCTAATTTAATCTTTCTTACATTTTCACTTCAATGGAATTGTAAATGAAATATTAATACCAAAAAGTTTTATTATACAGCTTTATTAAATTTTCAAAGCCCCTGAGGTATTTCAAACTCTATAATTAAGCAAAATTGTTTACAATTTGTTAATGTCTGGTAGTAAAAAAGGGAATATAAGATGTGCTATATTAGAAAACCTGAACTTCTACAATTTATAGTGCATAGGTTAATGAATGACATTTAACTAGTATTTTATCTTAATTCTAAATCATTTTACAATTTATAATAACAAAAAATGAATAAAATAAAATGAAATAAAAATAAATAAACACGTAAGCATATTAAAAGTTAAATTCTGAGTTTCTTTTTAATGATTATCTTATGATATTTAAAGATATAGTATTCAGTAATCATTTTAGTTTCTGCATACTTTATCTGTAAGCACGCATACTTTAGCTGAATGTACTGAAGAATTATTCAAATAAAATGCCTGATTAAGCAATAAATATACAGGGTTCTTTTTCAAACTTTTATTAAAACACTAACTGAATGGAATCCTTTCATCTTTGCTCCTACAGTGAATGAGTCATTATAAATATTTTATTTTAAGGAAATGTACAGCAATATTAATATTTTAAATGACCCATTTTAATGAACATTATCGAAAATACTTCCAAATTTCATGAATATTATTTGATTGACTGATAAATTATGATTCCTTTACATCGAACAGAGAATTAAAAGGGAAACAAATAGCAAAAGCTTCGATCGCGATCTGGAAGACCTACTCGCAGTGGGCCTACAAGCCAAGACGTCAAAAATTAGTGCTCCGGCCTCTGCTTTCGGAGGTGACGCTCGAACCCGCCACCTGCTGTACCACATGTAAGTCCTTACCGATTCATCTTGAAGGGCATTCTGGTGGAAAAAGTGCAGCGACAAAAATGTCTTAGAAACTTATGAAGTTAACTGAAAACAGTGATTTTAAATAAACCTATTTGATTTAAAAAATTGAAGGGCATGCTTATTTTACCATAGAATTTGTTAGGGAAATATCTGACAGACCGGCAAAATCATAATAATTTGTTTTATTTACCTTATTTAAGTGTTAAAATAACTTTTAACCAGTATAGTCTGTTTGTCTTTAAAAGTTTCAAAGACAAACTATGGAAAAATTGTTTTAAAAGTCTACTAAATGATTTTTGTGCATCAAATCAATTTGTGAACGAACGGCCCCTGGATTTTGGTGATTACAAGAGTTTCAAAGTGCCCCGAGAAAGTGGTGTATGTCAGGAAGTTTGACAATTCAATTCAACCTAAATTTGATCTTTTGAGATCGAAATTTTTCTTTATTTGACTAAATGAAGTATTGGTATAGAATTTTTTGCTAGAGGGGCTGTATAAAAAATTATTATTATTGTTTTTTAACAAAAATAATTAACATCATTTAAATTACCAAAAAGTGTCAAATGAAGTTCTCTAACGAGAAAAAAAAATAGAATGTAAAAATAATTTTTACTGTAGCAACAAAATAATTTCACAAAGCTATGAATATTGTTACTTTTGAACCGAATTTGTACGATTTCATGTACATTAAAAATAATTTGAATAAAAAATTATCCATGTCCAACCAAAATGTAAAATTATTTTATTATATAAAAAATGTTGCTACAACTCAGTTCGTTATAACCATAATCGACTTAATTTTATATAAATCTCTGACATATTCATTATGACCCTTTTTCTAACTTTACGCAGTGAGTAAGTAAACTACTTACTGCACATTAAATTTTATCTATTTTCAAACAATAATGAAATATAACTAGCAATATCTGTTTTCAAGTGCAAATGAAATACCAATTTAATCATTATCGTGCCGTTTTGACTTTTGCGAGTTAGTTCTAAACATCATATGTATAAGAAAAATAAACAATAACTGCTTAGTGATAAGAAATATTATCAAATATCAGTGCTGATATCAATGACAGCACGAGCAAATGCAGTTGATATCGTTTTTTCTTAATATTAAAGATAATTCTATTTAAGTACAGGTATTGTTACTATGAAGGTATAAAAGCATTCTTCTATGCATTCATCCTTGTTGCAAAACGTTTGGAAATCAAATATTTACTAGCAGGAACGCTGGTTTGACACAAGTAATTCAACATCAATGAATTTAAATTTAAAAACTTGATAGAAAGTAATAGACATTTAATTCATAACATAAAGAACTGATTTCTGTAGTTTTGAGATGTTAGAATGTTATTTTCTTCTAGACTGTTATTTCCTTTCATGGTTCCTTACAAAACACATAAAGTCAACAGATCTTCAAAAACTTGAAGTTCGTCGTCTCATATTACGAATGAAGTTAATCAACTGATTTGCATCAGTTGAATTCGTGCTTTCATCTAATGACAACGAATAACATTTGCATGCTAACAACTTTTTTTTTTCTATGACTCTTTAACCATCAATGCTAGTTCTTCCACCTTCCTAGTAACAGCTATTCCAGACAAACCTATCTATAAGACATTATCTTTGTTTGAACATACAACTTCAGATGTTGCTACAAGTTTCTCTTTTACAAATTCTACATCCGAAAATTGTTTCTTTGGTAATCTCTTGAGCAATGACAAAAATCGCTTTGACATATCTCTTCTGATACTTTCTTAAAAACTGATTGTTACGATTCTAACGATGTTTTGTGCGTAAGTTGTCTAGTAGACAGTTTGTCTATGCGTATCTGATCCTCAATGGGCGTATCTGACAAACCTGACTGCATGTTTCATGCCATACTGTCTTTTTAAATTGTATTCCTTGTGTGTGTGAGTTCATATATTGATTCCTGACACATAAATCCAGCATGCTTTTCACCAGTTTCCATAACGAAGTATAAATCAATTCATTTTTCGTTGAACTTGTGAACAACTTCCTGATAGGTCCATACTAATTTATGTATCTTGGTACCATATGTCTGGCGCAGCATATCCTCTTTGGATATTGTGCCATTAAACCATAATCAACCAACCAACCTGATAGGTAAGTTAGGAGTTGCTATACACTACTTTATTTTGCGTTTTTATATATTTAATAAAACAAAACAAGTTTTGGAAGTTTCACGTTAGCGGGCCACAATTAAGAATCTGGAGGGCCGCCCGCGAACTCATGTCCCGGTAGAAATTCGAACTACCGATCTTCGTCTAGCCAATCGACATTCTATTGAACTATTGATACCGTATCATGCTTTTTTCGATAATTGAAAACCACCCTACATCTTTCCTTTCAGATGTAAGATCGAAGTGCAACTTCAGTTTATATAATGGAAGTTACACTTCGATCTTATAGATCTTATAGATCGAAGTGTAACTTCTATTGCACAAACTGACTATTGTACAAACTGGTTACACTTCGATCTTATAGATCGAAGTGTAACCAGATTTGTAGGACCTGTTTATTCTTTTGAAAATTAATAAATAATAAGTAGCTAAATAAAATTCTATTTATTCGACAAAAATCTTACGAGTTGAAAATTGATGTCATCAATCTTAGGGCAAGATATTTTTTAACGCGCAATAGCGCACAATTTGTGCAGTGTAAATAAATATATAAAAAAATGTTGTTGGAGATTTAGCTGATATATTTTTTTCATATAGATTAAATTTGTTTATTCCAATGTCTGTAAATGCTTTATAAAATTTGAAGAGTCCTAGTTAAATTATTTACTGGAAGGTGTTGTGTGTATAAATTAATTATTACCCCCCCTCCCCCCAAAAAACCATAAAAAACCCGATGACAACAATAATAAAAAAAACAGTGACATTAACACATCTATTTAATATTTTTTACAGTTTAGCTTTTCATCTTTTGTACAAAGCTGTTAAACTTTTAAAAAATCTGATGTGGGCAGCACATGGCTTTCCTTATATAATGCAATAAATTTACTACTTTTACAGTAAAAAAAATAGATTATTTTTATAGTAGATATTTATATTACTATACTATAATAAAAAATCTGATGTAGGCAGCACATGGCTTTCCTTATATAATGCAATAAATTTACTACTTTTACAGTAAAAAAAATAAATTATTTTTATAGTAGATATTTATATTCTTTCCAAGATACTGGATTTTCGTCAATGAGTCTTCATTTTCATTGATTTAGCGTCATTTTAATCCATTTGGCGAGTTTTTCGTTAATTTAGAAACATTTAAAAAAGTCGCCAAGTTGGCGACATTCCACCAAATTTGTCACCAAAATCTCGCCAAGCGTTATGGACGGAGAAATAAGTTATTCTTACAGCAGAGAAATTACTATTGGCGTTCAAATACAAAAGTATTACTCAAAGTATTTTTTTTTTCATGAATGGGACGAGCTAGATCCACGAGAATGATGTCACCAAATTTATCGCATGGTATTACATATGAAAAGTGAACAAGTTTCTGAATAGGAAATATTCTTTTATTATTTGATATGATTTTTTGATAATTTTTTTTGAAAAATGTGCAATATCTCGAGAACGGTTCATGTTAACGTTCTAAAATTTATGTCAATCGTTTTCTAATGAAAATTACATAAGAAATGTCTATTTGCGCAAATTTATTAGATGTTCTGATTTTTTGACGATTTTTTCAAAATTTCACTCGAAAATTTAGGTGGGTTCTGAACATTCGATTGCGTTTAAAAACAATAGGCTTCCAGCATAGGCGCCGACTACGGGGGGGCAGAGGGGCACGAGCCCCAGCTGAATTTTTTCAGAGGGGGCAAAGCCCCCCTCTGGGAAATTTCAATATTTTTTTTCTAACTTCATATTTTACTAAATACCAAAAAATGAAATTTTTTTAAACATAAAAATAATTGAAAGAAAATCCTATCAACGTAAATGCCACATTTCCGTTCAGTCTTGCTCACATCTTCCTTACCATAGCTCCCTAAACTATCTCGCACACAAACCAAGCTCATCTTTACTCCCAGGAAACATGTTTACGCTAATGACAAAAACACCTGGTTACCAGAACTTTTTCAACTGACCGCCTAATTCAAAGAGAAATGGAATATTTACAGCCATGTTATTGGCATTTCCAAAAAATAGCTGTTTCCCTCCAGTAATAACTATAAATGATTACCACGAAGTAGAGATGACTTATTTTGTCTACCTAAAGAGATCTTATCTGTAATTACTCCTGGATCCTATATACCAGTGCTGTCTTTACAGATGGCACCCATTCCGTTTGAAGCTGCAAACCCCGTGGGTGGTATCCATTCCGTTTGAAGTTGCAAACCCCGCGGGTAGTTTTGTTCCTGCTGGCACGGGACGTTTGGCACAGCACCGTAGTCAGGCAAGGGCCAGAGGGTGCTACACCCTACCCCCACCCACTAGGCATACTCAGCCCACCCCTTTGATAAAAATATTAAAGTTTTAGTTGTGATAAGAACTGTCAACTAACATGCCATCCAAATTTTGCATAAAAATATTATTTATGAGATTTTTTTTTATAAATTGATTTATTTAAAATTTTTTTAATTTAGCTGAATGTGTGGTTATAGTGATGATCACTTTATATACATATTTAATTTAAAAATATTTAAATATAGACAGTAGTGTTTGGATACTTTTGTATTATTGCTGGATTCATTGTTTTAATTTATTGTGTCAAAATCAACTGATAGGTATTTAAGAGTTGATATTAAGCGTTAACTTGTATTAACTTTCAGGGGTTTTTTTTGATTAATTAACAGCTTTGCTACTACTTAATTCTTATACTAAAATCCATTGTAATTATTATATATTATAATATTGATGCATAGTAACTATATGGATTTTCCTAATCAACTCCTAGCTTACAAATATAAATAGGCCTAAAAAGATTAAAAATATTTATCGTACAATAAATAAAACTGCTGATATCTTTCTTTCGACCCAGCCCGTCGACCTACCCGAAGGTGTAAGATGTCTGTTTAGACCGCCGAGACAATGACATCTAATTTAGATTGGAAACCAGTGGGGGCGACATCCACAGGGACCGACCCTCCTTCCTTTGTTACCAATAGCTCGGAAGGACTTTCAAACCCACAAATTTAACGTGCTCGTACACGGGGACAGTTTAAGCAAAGCCGGAAATCGAACTTGGGTCCTCCGAGTACAATCCCCGAGACTTAGCCTCTCGGTTATCTGACTCCAAAACTGCTGCTTGTAAGACAATAACTTACAAAATTTCCTTGAGGAAAGCATATGTATGTCAGTTAAGTTACTACAGTTGCTTCGATGACATTATAATCCCCCTTTTTCAGGCCAAAATAACAGTATGCACTCTTAACAACCACTACTGCCGTTCGTTGGGCAGTTCGTTCTTGGCGGTTGTTAAGGGCGTATGCTGTTCTTTTGGCCTAAAGTAGGAGCTTAAAATGACCTCGAACCAATTGTAGGCACCTAACTGACATATGCTTGCTTTCTTCAAGGCGGCTTTGCAAGTTGTTATGTATTTATCGACTTTGTGAATCTTTTATATATCTTTATCGGATTGTGCCCCCCCCCCCGAGATTTTGAAAACTCGGCGCCTATGGCTTCCAGTGTTTATAGATTGTAATTTTTGTATCAAATTTCGTTCAAATCGGTCCATTCGTTCGTCAGTTCTCGTCTCCACAGACTCTCTCTCTCTCTCTCTCTCACACACACACACACACATACACACACTTTCACACACGCACACACACACACAGACATAACTTCAAAAATGTTCTATTCGTGATCAGAGATGCTTGAAACGTGCTCTTCCGTCGAAAACTCGAATTCGAATTTTCGACCCCGTCACAATACTTTCCTTATACGAAAATATTGTTGCTGTCATTGCAAATAATTTCAGTAATATTTATGCATCCCATTTTATTACAGTAACGTATTTCATTACGTGTTAATGGTTGATTTTCGAAATGCATTTCAGTAACTTATAATATCTAAACATTATCCTTGTTTTATGGCTTCAAGTTAGACAATTCTGCATTAGAGTATATATTTCATAGATAAGTTATCAAAATGAGGTTAGTACCCCTCTCCACCGAAATGTAAGATTTAGGATATTTTTAAAATGACTAAAATAGACATATTATAAACTTTGAAAATATTCTGAATGAAAAACACCCGGATCTCCCGCCTATAATTTATATGTTACTAATAGTGTCTGCTTGTGCAGCATGAAATTCTCATTAAAAAGAAACCCCAGTCGTAGGGTCCGTCAAAAATTCAAAATTCGGGCCTTTAGTAGGCTTTTAGATCCCCTGTTCCAGGCGAGTATTATTTTCATTTAAAATTGGGTTCAGTACTCTACAGAATCTATAATCTTTTCTTCTATATTTGAAGTGGACCCTACAAGTTATATTATGTATACTAAATACTCTGAAACTTGGTTAAAGTGACCACTTGTGGGACCGAAAAAATGGGTCAATGATGGTGGTCAGTGTACTGGAAAACTAAATTATCTTTTTATGCTTGCTATAATTTTTATGCTTGTTTCGAGATTAAAAGGTCGCAAGTTCGAGTTCTGTATGTGCTAAAATTACATACTAGAACACAAACGCCATTAATAATTTTGGTATACAAAATAATGAAAAGTGCCAAAATAAGAAAAGTGGAGTAGAAATAAGGTAAATTCAATGAGGCCAGATGAGACAGGCTAAAATTGAGGGGAAGATAATGTTCGATGTTCTGATAGATTGGATATTCCGTTGGAAGAGCACTTGTTTCAAGATCAAGAGGTTACAAAATTGAATCTTGCTATGATATAAGTTTCGTATAGAGTGATATTGCGAAAATGTGAAGAGGCACAACTAAAATTTAGGTTACATCTGTGATGAAATATTACTTGCACAGATGCCCAAAGGAGTGAAATATCAAATCAAAAATAACTAAGAGCGTAGATTTTTTGAACTGCAAATAAGAGAAACATTTCAAGCTTGTGAATGTTTTTTAATATTAATGCACGAGAAAATAACAATAAAGCAATATTGATGCATTTAAATATATTTATTTTTTTTATTTAATTTTTGGTCGAATTTTGTGGGTCGTTTCGAAAAGAAAGAGGGCCAGTTGTATTTTCTTGCTGCATCAAAGAACGCATGCGTGACTTTACTTTACATATACTTTTTGAGCTAAAGAGTGTACACGTACACACACACACACACACACACACGTTACGTTAATAATAGTTGATATGTGGCTTAGAGTGTCTAGAAATGCAAATCCACCGTAAACACAAATTCTAGTTTTCTACCCATATTTTATTACCTTCTCATTCTATTACAAGGAAACCGAAATGGTTGAAAGTGAAAAAGATTTTGAAATGTGCATAAGAGGAACATTCCATGTTTGTAAATTCTTTGTAATATTAAGGCAGAAAAAAAATAAAGTAAGTAATTAGCTTTATATTCCGTACTATACATATTATTCCTACTATACATATTATGTTTATTATTCCCTACTATATATAGTAATGTAACTTCTCATATACTACTATGTATAGTGGGGAAACCAAATAGCTGAAAGCGACCCTGTAAACTGCATAAAAGAAACATTTAATGTTTGTGAATTCTTTATAATATTAATGAAAATTAAAATAAATGATTAATATATATATGCCCTACAAAATATATTATTCCTACTACACATATTATGCTTATTATTCCCTATAATGTAGTTTTGCTTTACTATGTATAGTAGGGAAGCCAAAATGGCTGAAAGCGAAAATGATTTTGAAAGGAGCATAAGAACATTCCATGTTTGTAAATTCTTTGTAAAATTAATGCAAGAGAAAATCAAAATAAGTAATTAACTTTATATTCTCTTCTATACATATTATTTCTACTATATATATTATATTTATTATTCTTACAATATATATATATATATATATATATATATATATATTATACTTATTATTCCCTACTATAATGCAATTTCTCATCCATTACTATGTACAGTAGGAAAATCAAAATGGCTGAAAGCTAAAAATATTTTAAAGAGTGAGTAAATTCGTTGTAATAATAATGTAGGAAAACACGAAAATAAATAATTAAATTTACATTCCCTGCTACACATATTATACGTATTATTTTCTACTATATATAGTAATTTAACTTCTCATGCATTAGTATATAGAGCAAGAAAACTAAAATGACTGAAACTGGAATGGCTGAATGAACAGTAGAAAATATCTTGAAAAGTGCATAAGAGAAACACTCCATGCCTTTGCAATATTAATGCAGGAGAAAATTAAAAAATATGTTTCCAATAGTTAGCTTCCTCATTTATGTTTGCGTTTGATAAGATTACGAAACAAAGTTCAATTAATATTTCCACAATAAATAAAATTGAGAGGTATTTTTCTTTCCAATTAAGAGCTTTGAGTTCTTAATTAATGATAACGGTTACTTTAAAGTACACAAAAAATAAATTAAGCACATTTGCATTGACTTTCGACATTTATTTTATTATGCTATCCTGATTTTTAATTTGCACTTTACATTAAGATAACAAAGAATATATCAAGCTGCGAATAGCAGAAGAATGTATTCTAAAACTTTGTGCCTTGAAAGTTAATTACTTATTTTGCATAAAAAAGTCAAAGTTTGTTTTACTTTTTGATTCAAATAAACTTTAAATTTTGTGAGTAAATACTTCTCTAAGAACACTCTTTCGAAGGGAAAAGAAGCTTCCAATAATTTTTTTTGGCAAAGTTCCAAGATGAATATTCTCCAGAATGATTTGCTCAAAAGCAGGAGAAAAGTTCGTATTTTAGTTTCTGTTTCATGCAGGCAAAATTCGTGTTATACATTCTGGGCAGAATACATTAAAGAATTTTATGTGCGTGTTTACGTTTTAACAGATTTGCATTTCTTGTAAATTATAGAAAATACATTTTAAAGAAGAAAAGTTTTATTTAAATCATACGTAATGTCAAAATAACAAAAATTGTTAACTATCGATGTCTATCATTAACTGAATTAGGCAGAATTAATTCCTAAAATATATCTTAAAATATCAAACATATTTTGTATAAAATTGGATATATGTTCTATTCAAATTGCTACAAATTTAAAGTGCGTTAAATTTGCGCAAATTTAATAATTCTGTTTTACTTTTCCGTTTAACATAGCAATTTAATGGAAAAGTAATGAAATGAGCACGGAAATCGGAATTCGAGTTTTCGATGGATCTATACGTTTCGGGCACTCTAGAACAGGAATCTACTATTTCAGAGTAATGCGCGTGTGTGTACATATGCACGTATCTGTGCAATGTATGTTCTTTTGTTCTCCACTACCATTCGAAAACTATTTGACGAAATTCTATAAAATTTGGTAAGTCACTTGTGCGTGGGTTACCTTGTGCTGATTAGAGTTTGGTAGGATTCGGAAAAATATAACCTACCATCTTTTGCGAAATGGCCCGAAAAAATTGTCAAACTCTGGTACTGAAATGTATTGATTAAAATGTTTTATGCGTAAATTTTATTAATGAAAGGAATAAGACAAACCTTATTTCTCTAGGACGAACCATCCTTGAGATATTCCTTTTTTCTCTGCCACATTTTTAAAATACCCGAAGTCGCCAAATAAATTTGAAAATTTTATTTAAAAAGCAAATTCGGTGTTATTTAAAAAAAAGCATCCCTGCCATTTTGTGCCATTTAAATTCATTTAATGCATTATGGAAGAAAGAACGAAAAAAGTAAATTGGAGTCTGTATTGAACTGCACAACCTGCACGGTCACGTGCTTGTTGCTCAAATCAGATTCTCTTATTTGGATGGTATTTGAGCTGGTAAATCAATAATGGCTGCTATTCATTCCAAGTAAAATGAAAGGGTCTCCATGAACTCATTGGATTTTGTTTAGTGCTTTTTTTTTATAGAGAAAGTATTGTTGTCGTACTTTTTACTTCTTGATACTATTGTACAAAGCGTTATTTTGCCGAAAGTTTTCGAATTCAAGATCGCGAACTAAAAGAATACTTTAAAGCCTCCTGAATTGCATTTAGAATTCTTTTGAAAGGCTGTTCATCTGTGTGTGCAGGGCTGATATCGATGACAGGTGTGGAGAGGGGAGGGGCATTGCATAGGGGCGCGAATCACACACACACAAATTTATGTAAAAAGGCCAATAACTTGTAAAATAGGGGTAATAGGGGGCCCGCTCATTTTCTGCATAGGGCCCCAAAAAATTTTGCCTGCGGTACTATGCATATGTATGTGGGAATGTCTGTGAAGTGTCTGAACGATAGATCAAGAAAGAAAACACTTATTGTTATGAAATTTGATGTGTAGATTTTTGTATGAAATTTGATGTGTACATTTTTTGTATGAAATTTGAGGTGATGATTTTTTGTATGAAATTTATGAGTAAATTTGTGCGTACATGCAAAGTACGCGGGTAACATTATTCCGTACAGCCATTTCGCTCGTTTGTACGGGCTCTAAGTTTTGAACACATATTACAGTCAACATCAAACTTTGTAGCTAGATTTAATTGTGGAAAATCTTAGTTGGTATTGGTTTTCAAGTTGATCGGATGGGGGTGCGACAGCCTAGTGGTGAGCGTGCGGGGATTGCATTCGGACGACCCGAGTTCTATTCGAGGGATCTCTTCCTTAGCCAATGGGCGGGATAGCCCAATAGCTAAGAAACGGAGACCGCATTCGGGGGCCAGAGTTCGATTTCCGGCTCTGCCTAAACTATGCCGGTGTTTATGCAGAGTACGAGCATGTTAAATCTGTGGGTCCGAAAGTTATTCTGAAAGGCTGATGGCAGGGGATTTCGCCTCCACTGGGTTCCAGCTTAAATTGGATGGCACTACCCCGGCCGTTCAAACAAATACCTTAATACTTTTGGATATGTCGTACGGTCTGGGTCGAAAGGTGATCGGTTAGGGCGAGATAGCAACATGGTTGAGGTGTGAGTATCGCACGACATAGTCTCGAGTTCGATCCTCGTCTCCACCTAAAACTATCTCAGTGTGAACAAGAAGTGTGGTCACGATAAATCTGCAGGTTTAAAAGTCCATCCGAGAGGTGATATGCTAGGGGAAGGATAGTACGATCCCTGTAGTTGCCATCCATATTAAGTTTCAGTCTAAATTGGGTGGCCCTTTCACGTTCGTCAAAGAAGATGCTTTGTACCTTTGGGTAGGTCGGACGGAACCGAGTAAAAAGGAACAATATATCATCAGTTGTAAAAATACTGGTAAGTAACTCAACTTTAGTTTTTATTTTTGATTTTTTTACTCGCTAACAGTAAAATAAATGTCCAAAATAAGATTAGAATGTTTTTCTCTTAAAATAGCCTTATCGGTTTTTTTTTCACCCATTTGTGCAAAATACTTTGAGGCTATTCTGGGAGAGTATTCACTCGATTAAATACTTAATACTGTAAAGAACCAAGTTTTCTTATGGCATACTTACTCCTTTAATGGCAGAAGTTTCCCAATCATTCGATGGAATCTTATGATGTTTTCTGTATTTGTTTTCGTAAATGTTAATTCTAGTGATAGTATGGATAACTGCGACGGTTTAACGTAAAAAGAATCTAATGTGAACAGCATATGACTTTCCCTATAGAATTAAAATGTATTTTCTCTTACACAATGCATTAAATTGAATATGATTTCACAAAATGACAAGGATACTCGCCCAAAATTACACCTAATTTGCAGTTTTAATTCTATTTTTGTTTTATTTTGGCGACTGGATGCATTTTCAAAGGGTGACAAAAACTGAAATATCCTGGTAACGGTTTGTTCTACTGTAATGGGATTGCACTTCCTTTTTGTCGTCAAAAATAGCGTTTAAACCAGTCATTTAGGCGTTTAGCGTTTAAACCAGTCAAAATAGCGTTTAAACCAGTCATTTAAAAACATTTAGTTTTTACTGCAAATTGACGAATTTTATGGGTTATTTCGAAAAAAATTCCCAGTTCTCTATTTTTTAATCGTACTAAAATCTAAACAGCACAAGTGTAATCCATTAGCGACTTATCTACCCAATTGTGCGAAATTTTATCGAATCATTTTTGAGTCACACACACATACGTCACGTTAAAAGTAGCTTTTTCGTGTTCCAGAGTGTTTGAAACCTGCAGATCCGACAAAAACCCGAATTCCGATTTTTGACATGTTTCCAATACTTTCTTTATACATTACCATGTATAGGGACAATAATTAAAGAAGGTTCTTTAAGTACATCTTGTTTAAGATTAACAAGAAAGATCAATCATGCATAAAACATTGATTATGAAACACTTCAATGCAATTTTATATAAACATCTCTAAAATGCGGCACATTCCTCGGTAATATTTTAAAAATTATCACAATACTACATTAATTTATTATATTTGAAAACTTAAAACTTCATCGAAAAAAATGAACTTCATTCAAATGACGGCATTGACATATACATCGCCTGATTTAAATATCTCTAAAATGTGATACATTCCTCGGTAATATTTTTAAAATTATCATGATACTACAATAATTTATTATATTTGAAAACTTCATCTCGAAAACAAATTAACTTTATTCAAATGACGCCATCGAAAGATAAATCGCCTCTATATAAAAGCAGCATTTCATTCATAACTTTTTTAATTTTCTTTCATTCATCACAATACTATAATAGTTTATTTTATTTAAAAACTTAAAACAATGGAGGTACAAGTAATTTAACTCTATGCTTAAAACTTCATCGAAAAAATCGCCTTCTTTGTGTAAAATCAATAAATGCTTCATTCATATCAGTTATATTGCAGACTCCATGAGCTAAATAATTTTGCGTTAAAGAAATGCAGCAATTCTTATGCAACTCATTCTACATATTTTGGTGTTTACATTTTCCATAAGTGAAAATTAGGCTTCGTTGTAGAAATAATCAAAGTTTGATGATCATTTAAACTCAACTATATTGTAATTTCGTTGTTTCAGAGCATTGATGCACAGAATTTAAACAAAAATAAAGCTGTTTTAGGACTGATACAACACTAAATATGAAGTAAAACGAACTTTAAAAATCACGATTTTGATACAAGATGGATGACATATTTTGTTTTGAAGCGGGTCTCGTGATCTCTTCATATAATGGTCACGTGATCTATCCATATAAAGGGTGTAATTATTATTTTAAATTTTATTTAAAAAACTACTAAATATATTTTGCTGAATTTTTTTTTATATATTTTATGGGATGATTTGAATACTTTATAAAACTTTCGAAGGAATTTGTGAATTTTAAATTCGTTTAAAAAATGTTTGAAAAATTAGATACCATAAGGTTCAATGTATTTCATTTTTCCAACCCGGGTTCAATCCAAAACTAATCGAGTGATATTATTCATTTATATTTCCATAGGTTCCATAGACTGTCTGAACAGCATACTAAAATTTCATTTTGATAAAGTTATTTTTACGGCAGTTATCGTGCTAACGGACAGACAGACAGACAGACAGAATGAGCAAAGTCATAAACACTTTTCAACTATGTTGTAAAGTGTTAAAATTAGAAAGCAACAAAAATATTATTTAAAATTTTTTAAATTTTAGTAAATCAATTTTTTCATTTATAAATCATCATAAAAGTCGCACCAAAAGATCTAAGCTCCGAATATTCATAAAAAATCTCCTTTCCGCCTCCGCCACACAATCCGGAAAGCATATGGATAACAAGTTTTCTGGTATAGCAGTTGTAATTTTAAAAACAAAAATATTAGTTAGAGTACGTTCCTATGAAAGGTCTTGGTGTAAGGGAATGAGAACTATATTTGTCAAGAAAATACTATATTCAAATTAAACTATGAGAGTTTTCAGAATGTGGTAATTGAACCGATGCTCTGAACCGAAATTTCTTAGTGGGTAAGTAAAAGGACTTACTTCTGCAGTTAGAGAGCGGAGTTAGAGGGGTAAGGGATTAGAAAATATACACGTACATAAATTGATGTCCACAGCCGATTCACATTACCTTTATAGCCCTTTGGCGATCTGATTCTTATATCCCTATAGGCATTATTTACTGACCATTTTCCAAAATATACATGTCCCCTTATAAGTCCTTCCGCATCCCTTTAACTTTCGATTGAAGTGTCCTAGAGCTGCAAACTGCATTGATTCGGAGGTCGATTACGAAGGCCAAGTCTTCAACAGCAAAGTTTATGCTTTTAGTGTTCAATAACGTTCTTAATTTGAAAACGAGATCATGAAATTCGTTAAACCTCTGAACTTGTTTAACGAATAATTTGTTTTATCTTTAATATTGCATGAATGCTAAAATTCCCTTCTTTGCGATATACAGGGTTCCCAGAAAAGCCCTTAAGCATCCCAATAAGGACAAAGATAGCCCAGTGGCTAAGGCACGGGGATCGCGCTTGGAGAACCTGAGTTCGATTCCCGACACTGCCGTAAAGCTACCCCCACGTCTACATGAAGTATGAGCATGTTAAATCTGTAGTTCCCGAAGTCCTTTCGAAAGGTGATGGACAGTGGAAGGAGTGTATGGTCACCGTGGATGCAACTCCATTGGGTTCTGGTCTAAATTGATGGGTAGGCAAAGTCAAACTTCTGGGGTCTTTGGACTAGTAAAAGCTGCATTCTTACCTCTTTTGCCATGTCTTTTTGTTTCATGGGCTTGATCTGGCCTTGTTCCAGACAAGTGGGGGTTAGTAACAACAATAACAAAACATAACCTAATAAGGGGAAGGTCTATGAGTGTACACGTGATGTGTATATGTGAGTGTATACGTAAATTGACCATGCCCGATCAAATGAAAGTAATTACGGCGCCCTTAGCGGAGAGTTAAAAAAGTTAGGATAAGGAACTCGGCAACAAAGTAAGGTAGACGTAAAATACCATTTACAAAGTTGTGAAATATTTTCTATTAAGAATCAACACCAAGAATAAACGCTCCGAAAGACAATACATACCTGTTAAAAAGTTGTATTATCAGGGCCTCTATCATATACTATACTCCTTCATATTTCTTTTGGAATTCTGTCATGTACCTTCTGAAATTCAAATGTACATTGCCACTGATGACGGACATTTTAAACAGGCTCTACACGAGATTTCTGCTCACTTAAGTGTTCTTTATTTTAGCATTCCTGAATAGGAAAGCCATTTGGGAGATATAGTCATTCAGACCATACCAATAACCCTATTGTGCGAAATAAATGCCTTCTGTTACAGTTTTACTTTTGATTCTAGACAATGCTCTACAACTTTGTAATTGGCCTTTTTTGTCTATCTCGATTTGTCACAGAGTACGTTATTCTAACATTTAAAATTTAATTAGGAGCTCCGCATTCAGTGTTATTAGATGGGGCATAGTCGCTTTACTATAGATAAACCTAATGTGTGCACTTATGGACCTTTCTTCATAAAGTTATTGGAGTGCTTAAGGACTTTTCTATGAGCACTGCAGTATTTAGTATTTTCAATGATGTAAAACGAAGAGCGGGATCATTAAAAATCGTAACTTGTTAGGTAACTTCTTTAACATGGGATCTAGCTTTGGGCTGTACCTGCACATGCATTCTATTTAATAGATAGGGAAAAGTTTAGAGAAATAGTTTACCATTTCAAGAACATTTTCTTTTATATGATCGAATAAAGCACGCATTGATGGTTCAAATTTTATAGCTAGAGCCTAATTTAGACGTTTCCTTATAGGATAAAAGCCTCAGTTTGGTCGGAACTAGATTTGTTACCTGTTTAGATGGTGTTAAGAGTGTTATTAGGCTATAGGTAAAAAACACTAACAATCAAATGCATTCTTCAGAGAATACTATATCATATTCCAAAACTGCAGTATGAATTTCATGTGTTTCATTGGATAAAAAATTATTATAAAGAACACTTATTTTGCTTTATTGAAGTCTTTTATTATATTTCAGTTTCGTGGATATAGTTTCGGTACTTCTATAAGGAGGAAACAGGGACGCAGGGGGCATTATTAGGCGGGGCTTAAGAAAGGATATGTTGCTGCAATGACTTCAGTGCCCGAATGAGGGCGAAAACATATTGAGTTTGGAAGTGAAATGCATGTATTCTATATATTTTCGAATAATTTGGAAGGGTGTATATTAAGCGTATCCGGGAGTATACATGTTTGCAATAAAATTTTTGAGAGTTGAATTTGTATATTTCTTTTTCTTTTAAATAATACGCAGAATGTTTTTCTTTGGGAATAAGAATAACACGCTGCTGTGTTGCGACACATTTGAAAGTGACTATAGATTCTGTATCATACAGATGAGTGAAATTGACCGAGTGACTAACTGAGGGATGAGTGACATATCCCAAATTGCTAAGGGTGAAAATTTGAAACTTTGCATTACGCGTGGGACTTGATGAGTAATGAGGAAAAGACAATCTAAAATTTTGAAATTTCGTTCAAAAAATATATAAATCTTTGAGCTTTTGGTTTCTTTTTCTATATCACACAGCTGAGAGAGACTGACTTACAGTAGTAAGATTATGGGCGCACTGGACATCAGGAGCTATACCTTAATATGGAGCACCTTCAGGAGCTATACTTTGGCATGCTATAATATAGGGCTCCAGAAGAAGAGTGGTAGCGCTTCTACACGTCACGTGATTTTAAACGAAGAATTTTAGCAATAAGATTAAAACAAAGGACTATTTTTAATCAGTGAGAAGATAAGAAGTATTATTCAGGGTAATTTGAAAATAGTAATGAAATGTATATTTTACTTCGTTTTATATACCTTTAATATATGTATGCTTTTAATCGTTTCAGTTATTTTACCCATAGATATGTTTGCCATGCCTATGTATCTTTAAATGAATACAGTTTTGTTTGTATTTGTGTAAAAGCAGTGGTTTTTTTTTATATAATTTCACACACTTCTACCCAATTACAGATCCTTGTAATGTTTGAAAATCATTTAATTTTATCTAAAATGAATTAACATCTTCATTTCTTTAATTAACTGCTTCATTAATTAAATATATGATATTTATGGACTGTTCCCACCACCACATGGTGTAATCAATGCACCGCAACAATCCAATTTAATGTCTTTTTACCATTTAAATTTGTTAATGATTATACATTGAGCTCCTGATACCATTATTTAAAATAAAATATAGCGTGTGTAATCATAAGGGTTGGGAGAGTACACATTTTTAATAGTTTTAATAGTTTATATTTACACGTCAAAGAATTCCGTTGGCCCGTGTGTGTGTGTGTTCGTAAGTCTGTGGATGCGATGTCTTCTGAAAGAAGAGTGTTTCGAAAGAAATTTGGTACAAATACTACGATTAGTTAATACTGGAATCTTATTAATTTTAAACGCAATCAAGTGTTCAGAAGATCCCCAAGTTTGAGAATGAAATTTTGAAAAATTCATCAGAAAATCAGAACCTTCAATAATGTTGCACAAATAATCATTTTTTATGTAAATTTTTATTAGAAAACAAATGACATAAACTTTAAAAGGCTAGCATGAACCGTTCTCGAGATATTGAATATTTTTCAAATAAATTTATAAAAAAAATCACATAAAATAAAAAAAAAGTATTATTAGTATATGAAATATGTTTCTGTTTCACATATAATAAATAGTACGTATGTGATAAATTTGTTAAAACATCATTTTACGTATATTCCATTCCATTTACCAGAGAAAATACTTTGAGTAATGCTTTTGCAACTTGACACCTAACAATTCGTTAATAGTTCGAAATAGTTTTAAATGTTCTCATCCGAAAAGGCGCAAAATGTGTATAATTCAACGTTAAAAGCATTGTGTCGTGCATCCTGTATCATTTGATTTTTACTTTGAAAGAAGTAAATTCATTGCATTATATAGTGCAAGTCATGTTCTGTCTGTCCATATCAGATTTTTTTGGTAGGGATTCGTGTGGTGCCGCCGTTGCTGCGGGACTACGTAGTTTCTGCTTAATCAGCCAATGTTGTAATGCGCATGTCTGTGGTAAGGTATTTAAGATGCTGCAATCGCCAGGAGTCTCGTTAGTTCCGCGAGTTTCGTTAGCCCTCTCTCTCTCTCTCTCTCGCAAGTTTGTAAACTCAACTCTAGTAAGCATGCTGCTCATTAGATGAGTTACTCTATAGCATTCTTAAGCCAGACAATGTAATGCATATCTACTTTCTTGTTATGTTAAAGTTTCTTGTTATTAAATGGTTGAGTTTTAAACCTGTAGTCTTTTCTTGTACGTTATATTACGAATAACCCACACCATGCAACCAAATCATATGGTGGGTTATTCTTCTCTCGCCAGTCACTGAAAGTGGCACCCACCATATTCGTATAAGAATTGATCAGTATGGCGGGCGTATAAAAAACTGGTATTTACATCCAGTTTTTTATACGTCCATTTAACGATGATAAGATGGTTGTTATAGTAACGAGATTCGCCTTTTCCAAATTAAACAACGAAATGTTAAATACAATATTGATATATGAAAAACATTATAAGAATTATAATTTTGAATTTTATGTATCTATTGATTAGAACGAAAACTATTCGTTTCATATAATAAATTATAAGTATTATAATCGTTTAATATACACTACGCATAATGCGTATACATACATAATGCAACACAATGAAGAGTGACACAGGACACACAGACAGAGATGGTATATAAATAAGTGGTGTTAATTCCAAAAGGATAATGCAATACAATAATGGCATAGACAGGGTGATCAGTAGGCAGTAGGACCACCTCTTGAAGCGATACAAGCAGCAACCTTTCGAGGAACTAATGCAATGAGCGTGCGGATAGTTTCCTGAGGGATGGGCGACCATATGCCTTCAACCATCCTCCTCAGGTCGTCCTCTGTTTGAGGCGGGCAGGACAGTTAAACGACGGCCAATCACATCTCATACATGCTTTATGGGTGAGAGATCTGGAGACAGCAGAGGCCAAGAAAGTACCTGGATACCTTGCAAGGTTTGTCTGCTGATGGTTGCCTTGTGCGGTCGCGCATTATCTCGCTGGAAAGCAGCATTTTGCAACCGTTGAAAGTAGGGCAGTGCAACCAGCCACAGCACCTCATCCACATATCATCGTGCCGTCATTGTGCTTCTGATACGAACCAGAGGTGATCGGCTATCGAAGCCGATGGCACCCCAAACCATGATGCCGCGTTGTCGAGCAGTATGGCGTTCAATAGTCGCAGAAGAATTGTATCAGTTTCCACGTCTCCTACAGACTAACACGGTGACTGTCATTCGACAAACGGAATAGAGTCGTCGCTGAACACTACCCTGTCCCATTCAGTCGTCCAAGAGTCTCAGGTCCGACACCATTGTAATCTCTCATGTCAGTGTTTTGTCGCCAATGGTAGTTTGCGTAAAGAGCGATTTGACAAGCAGCTTTTTACCAATCGTCGAGAAACTGTTCTCGCTGATATTGGAACATCTAATGTACCCTGCAAATTCTACAGAATGTCGACAACCGTCGTTTGTAGGGCCGCCACCGCATGTCTTCGAATGCGTCATCAATGCGGGCTGGCGTACATCGTGATTTACCTGTACCAATGAGATAATTCACATGTCCTTCTTCGATCCATCTTCTCCAAATCCTTTGCACAGTGGAGCATCTACGCATGTTTCAGCGGCGATAAGCCGGTACGACCACTCAACCGTACGTAGGCCTAAATTGAATCCCCTCGCCCGATCGTCCAAATGCTGAAACGGATTTAGGCGTCGTCGACTATACATCTTTTCAACAACACGTGTCTTTTGAAACGATGACAGCTCGGAAAATCGGTTTCCGTAGACGACAGACAGTAACAACTGTTGGCTCATCTGCCGTTTCCATCCCTTTTATCCCGCGCTCTAATCACGTGAGCTACTTGCATTTCAGATCATTTGGGTACATCGACCAGCTGCGTTTGTCTCTCAATTTGCACAATTATACGGCCAAAGCTTCATGGTGTCGCATTTTCTATGTCGGGTAGTGTATGAACTATCTGGCTTAGCAGATTCTAGTAATATTTCTAATTGTTTAACGTTAGTTATCATTAATTATTAAATGTTATCAAATGTTATTTATAACTGTTTAGTACATGAACTATATTGCTAAGTAGATGTTAGCTATATTTCTAATTGTCAAGTTAGATTTGTGTAAAATAAAAGTTAATTGGGTACTTTGAAATAGTTTTGCAGGTTGTCATCTAGAAAAGCACCCAATATTAATGTACAATTCAATTTTAAAACGCTGTGCCGTGAATCTTGTGGATCCTTGCTAAGCTATGAAAGAACTAAATTTATTGCATTATGGAAGAAAAGTCATGTTTTGCCCACATCAGATTTTTTGTTAATTTATTGTTATTTTTCAGCTAAAGCAGTAATATTGGACGAGTTGCAGGAGATGAAATCTCATACCAGGGAACTGGAAATTCTCAACACCCCCGTATTAGTTACGGAAAAATAATGCGTTCCCAGGAGAACAAAGTAGATGAAAGTTATTTAGAGATCATTTTTACAGAAAGAAGATTATGAATGTACTTTTAAAGAATGAAGTTGAGTTTGCAGTATTTACGATAGAAAACATTTTGCCAGTTAGAGAATTAAAAAAAAATAATAAAACAAGTTTTATTACTTTGAAATTTCCTTTATGATAGATGAAGCAGACTTTGTTAAAATTTTATATAAATGTGTAAAAAGGCTTATGAAGTTTTTGAAAACAAACTTTTTTCACGAGTTACGCAAAATTATAATTATACTGTTTTGAAATAAATTTTAAAATACGAGGTTTTTTGTGAAGATTAGTTGAAACAAATGCATTAGTTCAAACGATTTTACTATTAAAAATTTTTAGTCACAATTTATAGCATTATAATCATACGATCAACACCATATAAAATCATTTATTTTAGCTCAAAGATCTGTAATGTAAAAAAAAAAAATCCTATGTGGGCAGCACATGACTTTCCTTACAGACTGAGATTCCTTTTCTTATTTTTTAATTCATGATGTATTAAACTGAGTCGTATTAAAGAAAATAACATGGGTACTGTTCTGATATTATATCTAATTTGTATTTTTATGCATCTTTGTTCCATTTGACAACTTAATGCCCTTAAAGTCTTCAGATTTTCTAAATTCGCAAAACTAAAATACCTCGAGGACGGTTCATCCTAGAGTCATGGGGTCAGTCTTATTACCTTTGTTGTCAAAAAATACATGAAAAACGAGTACTTAATTAATACATTTAAAAAAATTGTACTCATTTATTTCCGATTTTCAGGATCTTTGCGGGCCATTTCGCAAAAAAAAAAAAAAAAAAAAAAAAATCTAATGTGAGCAGCACATGACTTTCCTTATATAATGCAATGAATTTACTACTTTTACAGTAAAAATGAGCCAACGGCTCTACCATGCTAAAAACACCGGTTCTCGTTAGATCACCGAAGTTAAGCAGCATCGGTCGCGGTTAGTATTTAGGTGGGTGATCACCTGGAAACACCGCGTACTGTTGGCTCATTTCAGTCGACCTAGTGGCCGAACGGTCAAGGCGAGCGTTTCCAGCGATTGATCGGCCGCCACGTTGTGGGTTCGAGTCCCACGTAAAACATGGATGTTGTGTGTTGTGTATGCAGTATGTTCCGCCCCCTCTGGGGCAACGTCCCTGGACGGCTAAATTGTTCACGATTTCGGTCGTACATAGAGCAAAAAGACGTAAGTCTAGTAAGTGATTTACCTACCAAATTTTATGAAATTCGGTCAATTATTTTTTAGTTAGAGTGGATACAAAATCTGCACAGACAGACAGACAGGTACATATACAGACGTCATGTTAAAAATAGTTTTTTCGTATTCTAGAGGTTTCGAAACGCGTAGATCCGTCGAAAACTCGAGTCTCGATTTTCGGCATAATTCCATTACTTTTCCTATACATTACCATGTATTGCAGGGAAAGTAAAAATCTGATGTGGGCAGCACACGACTTTCTTTGCAAACTTCAATTCATTTTTTTTTTATTTCTTTAAGAACTCATTAAATTGAGTTTAATTGCACAAAATGACACTAAATTTGCATTTTTAATTCAATTTCTGCTTTTATTTGGTAATTGGACATTTTTCCAAAGGCTGCATAGAAAAATGCGAAAAATCTCAAATATCTCGAGAACGATTAGTCCTAGAGTAATAGAGTTGTTCCTATTCTTTTACTCGTTAAAAATTACGTATAAAACAAGCATTTAATTGATACATTTGAACATACGTAGTCTTTTTTTAGATATTGGCGATTTTTACGGGCCATTTAGTAAAAAAAGGCAGGTTGTCCTTTTCCGAATCGTACCAAAATCTAATCAGCACCAGAGTATCCCACATGTGATTTATCTACCAAAATTTGTGAAATTTGATCGATTTGTATTTCAGCTAGAGTGAATACATGAGATTTTTGAGGGCTATTTCGCAAAAAAAGCCGGGTTCCTTTTTTCCAAATTGTGCCAAAAACTAATCAGCACCAGGGTCACACCCAAGGGTCTTACCTACCAAATTTTATGAAATTCGGCCCATTAGTTTTTGAGTTAAGGTGGATACATACTTTGCACATACACACAGAGAGACACACACACAGACGTCACGCTAAAAATAGTTTTTCGTATTCTAGAGGCCTCGAAACGTGTAGATCCGTCGAAAACTCGAGTTGCGATTTTCGACATGATTCCAATACTTTCCCTATACATTACCATGTATTGAAGGGAAAGTAAAAATCTGATGTGAGCAGCACATGACTTTCCCTGCAGACTTATATACACATTCTCATTATTTTAATTAAATTTAATTCACTTTTAATTCAATTTTCGTTCTCATTTGGGTACTGGACTTATTTTCAAAAGTGGCGTAGGAAAAATACAAAAAAACTAAAATATCTCGAGAACGGCTAGTCCTAGTGTAACGGGGTTGGTCTTATTCTTTTTTTCGTTAAAAATTACGTATAAAACAAGCATTTAAAGGATATGTTTGAACATATGTAGCTTTTTATTTTATATTTTGATTATTTCTGCAGGCTATTTTGCAAAAAAAGCAGGTTATTTTTTTCCTAATCATACTAAAATCTAATCAGCACCAGGGTAACCCACAAGCGACTTATCTACTGAATTTTGTGAAATACGGTCCATTAGTTTTTCAACTAGAGTAGATAAAGGCATTTTTTGCGGACCATTTTGCAAAAAAAGGCGAGTTCTTTTATCCCGAATCGTACTAAAAACTAATCAGCACCAGGATCATACCCAAGTGACTTACTTACCAAATTTTATGAAATTCGGTCCATTAGTTTTTGAGTTGGAGTGGATACATACATTGCATAGACACAGACAGACAGATCCACACACCGACGTCAATCTAAAAATAGTTTTTTCGTATTCCAGAGGTCTTGAAACGCGTAGATCCGTCGAAAATTCGATTTGCAATTTTCGGTATGATTCCAGTACTTTCCCTATACATTATGTACATCCCATGTACCGCAGGGAAAGTAAAAATCTGATGTGGGAAGCACATGACTTTCCCTGCAGACTTATATACACATTCTCTTTATTTTAATTAAATTTAATTCACTATTAATTCAATTTTCGTTCTCGTTTGGTAACTGGACTCATTTTCAAAAGTGGCGTAGAGAAAAAACGAAAAAAGAAAAATATCTCGAGAACGGCAAGTTCTAGTGTAATGGGGTTGGTCTTATTCTTTTCTTCGTTAGAAACTACGTATTAAACGAGTATTTAATGGATACATTTGAGCATACGTAGTTCTTTATTTTAAATTTTGGCGATTTTTGCGGGCCATTTTGCAAACAAAGGCAGGTTATTTTTTTTCGAATCGTACCAAAATCTAATCAGCACCATAATGACTCACAAGCGACTTATCTACTAAATTTTGTGAAATTCGGTCCATTAGTTTTTTAGCTAGAGTGGATAAAAGCCTTTGCGGGCCATTTCGCAAAAGTAGGCGGGTTCTTTTATCCCGACTCATACCCAAAACTAATTAGCACTAGATTCGCGCACACGTGACATATCTACCAAATTTTATGAAATTCGGTTAATTAGTTTTCTAGTTAGAGTGGATTCAAAATCTGCACAGACAGACAGACACACAAGTAGTGTCTATACGCACGTCTGAGCGCACATATTCTTTTTACACTAAAAACATGATTTTATAGCTTATTTTATCTTTTTTTATGAAAAAAAAAGGTCTTGATCCATTTTAATATTAAAAACATGATTTTTATAGCTAAAAAGGTGTATATATACCTTTTTTACATTAAGACCAAATTTTAACAATGAATTACTGAACTTTTTTAGTTAAAAAGCTAGACATATAAAATAAATGTGTGAAAAAAGAGGACCTGAATGGAAGTCTTCTAATATATGTACCTTTAAACAGTGAACTTTTTTAGTTAAAAAGCTAGACATATTAAAAGTATGCAGTGAATTATTTAAAATAAATGCGTGAAAAAAGAGGACCTGAATGGAAGTCCTCTAATATATTAAAAATGTGTACCTTTTAACAGTGAACTATTTTTGTTAAAAAGCTAGACTTATTAAAAGTATGCAGTGAATTATATAAAATAAATGGGTGAAAACCTCCAAATGAATGGAATCCCCCAGTTTTTAAAGGGTGGGGTTGAGACCCCCCCCATATATTTAATAGAAAAACTCAAAATGTTTAACTAAATCTAAACATTTTTTATAAAAGTAAAAAGAATTATGAAAATATGAAATCATTATGAATATACAAAACATATGATAATTATAGTGGGGGGTGACGTCCCCCCCCACTGAAAAATGATTAAGCTTTCTCTAATTCATATTCGTATTTATCATCAATCATACCCGAATACTTAAATATATATCTACCTTTATTGATTTTATTTATTGATACATCAGAAAGTTTTCCATGTTTATTCGCAAGGTAATACTCTTTTTCTTCAACTTCTACATCTAACTTTACGATTACTGAATCTCCATATTTAGTATTAATTTTTCTCAATGATATCAGATCATATTCCCCAGGATTTAAATCATTTAATTTAAACGTTATAGGATAACCTCTCAGTCTATTGAACTCTTCCATTTATTAGTAAACATTTTTATAAATATAAATTCACCCTTTCTTCATAATCTGTGAAACCTCTTTCTTCCATCTCTTTTATAAGTTTTTCTCTGTATTCTTCATCAGACTTTGACTCTCTAAATATTTTTTCAGCTATAATATTTTTTGTTCATTATCAGAAATTGTAATAGAAACATCAGGATCAAATCCATTTAGTACATTAATTATTCTAGTTACTTTCCCTACAAAACATTTATCATCACCCTCTTTTAGTTCATCTTTTAACACTTTTATTATTTCATTTTTATTCTTATTTTTTAAAATTCTATTAAACACAACAACTAATATCTCTCTAAATTTAATATTATGGAATTCTTCCTCCAGTAAGTGTCTTTTAATTTTTATATCTAATTCTTTAATGCATTCATCTAAATCATATTTAATATCTGTATTTAATAATTTTATGATAGTCTCTCTCAAAGATTTTTGAATATATGTATTATGTACATTTTGAGAGTCATTATATAGATTATTATGTAATCTTCTTAAAATCGGGGGTAAATTTATTTTATCTCCATCATACCATACTTTATATATTCTAGGCAAAAATATTAATTCATTTAGAGATGTAATATCATTTTCTCTACAATCTAATAATACTATATTTATTAAATTTTCTATTCCTTCAAGTGAAGTTAATTTATTTTTTCTACAATCTGATTCTTTTAAATTTATTAAATTTTCTATTCCTTCAAGTGAAGTTAATTTATTTTCTCCACAATATAATTCTCCTAAATTTGTTAAATTTTCTATTCCTTCAAGTGAAGTTAATTTATTGTCTCCACAATATATATTTTTTAAATTTATTAAATTTTTTATTCTTTCAAGAGAAGTTATTTTATTTCCTTCACAGTATAATTCTTCTAAATTTATTAAATTTTCTATTCCTTCATGTGAAGTTAATTTATTGTCTCCACAATATAATTTTTCTAAATTTATTAAATTTTTTATACCTTCAAGTGGCGTTAATTTATTTCCTCCACAAGACAATATTTCTAAATTTATTAAATTTTCTATTCCTTCAAGTGACGTTAATTTATATCCCTCACAATATAATTCTTTTAAATTTGTTAAATTTTCTATTCCTGACGTTAATTTTCTATTCCATAATATAATAAAAAAATAGATTTCACTTCAGCAGGATTCACTATATTTAAGAAAGAGATAAATGTTTTTTTTATACCATTATTATATATAACATTCATTTATTTAGAAACATTATTATAAAATATTTATTTTTCATCTTTGTTAGTTAATTGTCTCAAAAGATAAACACATTCTCTCAAGACTTTTTTAACTTCACAAATCTCTTCAATAATTTTTTCTCTGGAAGGTTCTATTTCATGATGACCAAACTTTTTATTTAATTCACTCATCTGTATAGTTTGTATTTTTTTCCAATAAACATTAAAAAAGTGATCAGGTAATAGACCAAATTTGTATTTAATCAAATAACAAAAATCTAATTTATGCATAAATTCTTCTATAAAATTTTCACTAAATGTTTGATATCTAGTTATATACAACCAATTTATATCATCTTTTAATACTCTCATGGTATCTTCTGAAAGATTTTGAAATATTGATACTTTATATAAATCTAAATGATCAGAAAGTTTTATGATAAATTCGTAACTTAAAGTTTGATAATGAGAAATGTTTTCCCAATCTACTTTATCTTTACATTTTTCTATAAAATCTTCTGATAATTTTTGACATCTAGAAATTTTTGGCCAATCATCAGGTTGAGCAAATTCTTCAATAAAAGAATCAGACAGTCATGAATATTGAAAAATTAAATCCCAATTTACATGATCTTTAAGATTTCTAATTACATCTTCAGATAAATTATTTCTGGAAAATGCATTCCAATCGATATCCATTTATTGGTGAACGTATTTTAGAAAGGGATTTTTTCAATATGCATATAAGGTTTTAAAGTGCTAGATTTACCATTTTTATCCATAATGTGATGATATCATCACGCTTTCCATAAGCAAAACAGGTTACTGTATCTGTATGAGCTTCTAAAATTTCTTTACCATTGATTTCTAGTGATATATGTAGATCTTGACTTTTATCATATATATATTTACTTACTACATATATAACTAAATATATGGAAATTCTCATATACATATCTGTAGTTAATCGCATCTCTTGATCCAGTAATTTAGAACTCATCAAAAATGGTTAACAGTTTGAAAATCATCTTCTATGGTAATCCAGATATCTCTATTGTCTAAACATATTTTATTGACAGCATCTTTATCATTTTCAGGTTCTGAAACATTCGTAATTATTTTATTTTTTGCATTAAATTTATCATTCTTTAATATTAATGAATTTTTTTCTAAATATCTTTTATTCACAGCATTTTTAGGTTCTATAGGATTTGCAACATTTCCTATTCATTTTGCTTTTGCATCAAAAGCTTTTCCTTCTAAAGAATGTAAAGTTGTTTCATCTAATTCTTTTATTCTCTTACCTGTTTCTTCAGTAAAGGATAAAAAATCCTTATCATATTTAGTTTCTATAAGATCTCTCAATTCAAAATGATTATTTTCTATTTTATTCAAAACGAAACTTTTAGTGGTTAAATCTAAATCATCTATAGGATTTTCACAATTTTTTAAAATTCTATTTTCCATATCGTAATTTCCATCATCCATTAATTAAAAACCTATACCAGGAGGTCCAATAGGCCCTTCTTTCATTTGATCATCATAAGGTGGATGATAAGCACTCATTTATTATAACATTAATTTTTTGATTTTAAACTCTTAACCATTGTTACAGTTTTATTTTTCGAATTTATAAAACATCTCTTTCTGTCTTTAAAAATAATATAAAACTTATATTCCTTTTGAGTATTCATTAATCTCTCCCAATTAAATTCAATATCTAAATTATTTAAATCGGTATAGTTTTCATGATTTGATAAGTCAAAATAAAAAATAGTATACATATCTCCAAAATTTTTCTTATTTATCAAACATCCTGTTTCTGTATTAATATCATTTAATCCTGCATGTAAAAGAGCTTCATACACTCTATTATAATCTTTATTGGTAAAATTCGTTTTGTAACGCATAAGAGGAATTTGTTTATTATTAATCATCAACCAGCATTCAGTCATATCTATATTATCAAATATCATATTATTTTTTTCATAATTACCATCTCTTTCAACGCACTGAAGAATAACATAGACACCTAAAACTTCATCAGAGGCTGCTGTTGCTGTGACAGATCCGCTATCACTTTTATAGGGACCTACCATCTTAAATCTATATCGATACCAATTTACCTCTATATCTTTATCAGATAAAAATGATTCCATAAACACGCTTTCTTCAGAATTTTTAAACTCTATATAAGGTAAATGCAAGGTTAAACCTTCAACTACTACCTTATAATTAACATTTCCTATATCAGTATATATCATATTCTTATTTTCATTTCTTTGTATTTCTATTTTCACTTCAAAACCAGAAATAACCTTTTCATACTCTCTAAAGAAATCAATGTCATTTAAAGGTGTCCATATTTTAATGACATTGCTATCTTTCATTAGTTCCCATCTGTTTGCGAATCCTTCGTTATAATCTTTATTCATTTTCAAATTATTAAAAAAATCAGTTATTTTAGTAGTATCTTGTAAAGTACCCTCATATTTTAACTCTTTTCGGTCAGCTGAATCAGCTGTATCTAGATAAAAAAAAATTCATCTTGAGCTTGTGATGTTGTATAATCAGGAGTATAATGAGTTAATCTTAAAGCATGATTCATGATTGAAAAATTTGACTGTGTATTTGATTCAATTTCGGTATCTCCTATATGTACTTTTAAAGTTTTGATAAAACCACCACCATTTACCAGACAAACATTTTCGTTTGCTATGGATGTTTTATCATGTTTTGTAATTTTTAATTTTTGTTCAAGATATCCTCTAGAATATAAAATTTTTGCTTTAGTATCATTAATATGAAAAACATAGGTGGCATTCTCATCTGAACTATGTTCTTTTGGGTGAATTTCTCTTAATTCATAACTTTTAATATGATCATTATGATAATAATGAGTATCACTCAAATCATAAATCTTTTGCATTTATTTAGGAAGAATTTTTAAACCGCCTCCTTTCTTTTTCATAGAAAATATTTCATTTAATTTACTCCGTGCTTCAATAATAGGTTCAGTTTTCAACAAAACCTTTAAAAATCCCTGTATTTTTTTACTTTTTCTATATAATCTATGTTTATTCATTTATTTATGAAGAAAAAATAGGTATAAAATTAAATTCTACAGCTCCTTTATTTAAATAAATTAATTCACCTTTTTGATTAGTAATACTCATTTTTATTCTTTCAACAGGATCCGTTTTAACAGGATAATATATCCAATTATTAAATTCTTTTGAAATTATACTACCTGGAGGGTTTTTATTAGTGAAAGAATATATGACTTCTGAATTATATTGATTTATTAAAGATCCTTTTACAACATCACAGTGAATAAAAATATTATCATTTCCATTGGATATATCAGCTATATGTTCACCTTCAGCCTCTGTTTCTTCATCATAACTTCCATATGTCGGTTTTAAAAAGCCTATAATTTTATGAAATTTACTTTTTGTAAAATCAATTACCCAACCTTTTTTCAGTTTAATAGATATTCTTTGTCTTGCTTCAATAATACCAAATTTCACAGGTGGATCCTCACCAAATATTTTTATCATATACTCATTTAAACCTCTTATAGTATAATTACCATTTGAGATAGTAATTGTTATATCTGTGTCTAATGTATACATTCTAAATATGTTATTTCTATAATTCTCACTTATATTAAACCATGAAACTTCCATAGAAAACGACTGTAAAGCTAATTTTTTTAATTTTAGAGGTGTAATAAAATTTACAGTAAATTCCTCTGATTTCTCATGACCTTCAGATTTTAATATTATCATTTATACAGAACAAAATTTTCATTATAGTCACTGGGTTTTTGTGTAGGAAATGATTAGAAAACATTTTTAGGTGATTTACCTTTATTCCTTTCTCTTATATATTTCATACAAAATAAACCACATTTCACAGATGTAGATTTCTGTAAAAAACTATCATTATGACCTATTTTTGGTTTTTTATCGGATGTAACAAGAAATGATTTAATATTTTTAGGTATATCGTTATATTCACCAAACGGATCAAAATATTCCACATATTTATATTTAGGATCATTATAATAACAAACCCAATGAGTTCCAGGACATGTTGATACATCTAAATTAATGATTCCATTTTCAAATATTCCTATTGTTTTAGGTAATGAATCAGAGGTAAATACACCTCTAAATCCTTTTTCATTTTTCATATTTTCTTCAATCATTTTGTTACTAATTCCCATGGTTGATATATCCCCTTTCCACGTTTTTTCCCCCCAGATCCCTTTTTTTGTACAGCTGAACTAGCTAATCCAGATAAAGCACCTGTTGCTAAAGCTGGAACTGCAAATTTAGCAGCGGTTATTAAAGAGGGTATAAGTGCTGCTAGAAATGATAAAAATCCTCCATTTTTAGCTAATTGAGTTTTACTGATTGTAATTCTTTTTCCATCACTAATATGATTAATTTGAGTTTTAGTTAAATACATCTCATATTTAGGAGTTTTAGATTTATCTATTTGTAATGTTAGTTCTTCTTTATTTCTAAAAGCTGATTTAAGTTCATTTTTCTGACCTTCACTCAAATAAACTTTATTTTTTTATCATTTATTAACAGAGAAATTGTTTATGATATCGTTGTACATCATTATAAGTCAGTTCTCCATTTTTTAATAACATATCTAACAATAAAACTACTTGATTATACAATTTCTTTGATTTACTACCATTACATATTTTTTCTGTTAAATTTGATAATACATCCAATCCTTTACCAACCTTTATATCTTTACTACTTCGAATCAGATTTAATCTATTCATATAATTTTGCAACATATTTTCTTTATTTTTAATTTCTTCTATTTCGTTATTTTTCTGATTTAATTCCTCCTCTGAAAAATTTTTAGCCCTAGAAATTGTGCTTTTTAAGTTGCCTCTTATCTTTGATAATCCTTCTTTTAGATGTTTAGCTTTTGCATACATCTCCTCTAATTTTTCTTGATCGCTTAAAAATACTGAAGGTCTGTATAATTTTTCCTCTTTTAAATATTTTAAATTTAAATTTTGATCGATATCATAAGTAATAGATACTAATTCTTTCACAGCTTCAATAGGCTCTTCTATAGATGGAAATGAAATATTTTCTACAACATTTTGAATACTTTTTACAACCTCTTTATTTGATTTTTCATATTTTTCAATTTCTTGAGTGACTGGTTTATGAAATTCTTCTAAGGTTTTTTGAATACCTAATTTTTCTTTTAGTTGATCTTCACTATTCTTTCTTATTTCCTTTTCTAATTTTACTAATTTAATTGAATCTTTTATTTGCTTTATAAGCTTTTGTTTTCGTTCTTTTTCTAATTTGTTCATTTATATAATATTAATTTTTTACTGCAGCTAATTTTATTTTTTACTGCAGTAAATTATTTTTTAGTTATATAAATGATAAAAATTAAAGATTACACAGAACCAGATGAGTTACCTGATCCTAATCAACATCCTTTGTTACCTAAACATCCTTTTAGATTGCTTATAACAGCGCCTTCAGGTTCAGGTAAAACAAATTTACTGTTAAATATGATTTATGATTTTTTAAATTTTGATGCATTATATATATGTGCAAAAGATTTATACGAACCTAAATATTCTAAATTACAAGAAATATATACATTGTTTGAAGATATAGAAAGAGAAGATATTTTGAAATGTAAGAAGAATAAGAAAACATTATTAGAATTATATGATAAATACAAAAAAGAAGTATTCTTTTCTTCAGATGATTTTATTACAGTAGATGATTTAAATCCTTCATTAAAGAATTTAGTTATTTTCGATGATTGTATGACTGAGAAAGATCAAAAAACCATTCAGGAATTATTTATCAGAGGTAGAAAGAAAAACGCATCCATTATTTATTTATCACAGTCTTATTATTCAACTCCTATCAATATAAGAAAGAACTGTAATTACTTTATATTTTTCAATGTACAACCAAAAGAAATTCAACAGATTATAAGAGAGATAGATGGTAAATTAAGTACTGAAGAATTCAAACAAATATATAATAAAAGTGTTCAAAAACAATACGATTTTTTAATGTTAGATTTAGTGAATCCAAAAATGAGATACAGAAAAAAATTTGATCCTATATAAATGATATGGAAGAATATTTAGAAAAAAGAGTGTATGTTTACAGAAGGAGTAGAAATTTGTATCAAAAGATAAGTATTTCATTATCAGTAAGTAAGGTCATTCTAAGTGGAACGGGTTTATCAGCTATTGCCTTTCTTCCGCTTGCTTTTTTAAGTTTATCGGTTGGTATAGTAGAAGCTATTGATCTTGCATTAAAAATAGCAGAAAGGAAAGAAAAATATAAACATTGTTATAGTTTTTGCAAAGAACTCATTAATTCGTTTAAAGCTAAGGATATGACAGAAGAAGAAATTTATATGCGAGAAAAGGACTTCATAAAAAGTTTAAAATTTAATCCAGTTGAAAAATATGTAAAACAAATGCAATTGAATGGATATAAATTTATTCATCCTAAATAAATGAAAGGTAGTGATATTGTTGGATGGTTACAAGATAAAATAAATCCTCCAGAAATGCATTTACCAGGATATCAATATTGTGGTCCATTTACAAAATTAGAAAAAAGATTACAACGTGGTGATCCAGGAATAAATAAAGTTGATAAAGCATGTAAAAAACATGATATTCTTTATAGTAAAACAAAAGATACAAAAAAGAGACATGCTGCTGATCAAGAATTAATATATGATTTAAATGCAATACAAAATCCAACATTTCGAGAAAGATTAGATAGAGGAATTATTAAACCTATTATTAAAGCTAAAAAAACTTTTGGGTTAGGAATATCTCCTAATATGTATTGTGTCAAGTGTAAAAATAAAACCGAAACTAAAAATTATTATGAAACTAAATATAATAAACCAGTTGGTAAAGGTATTTGTACAATTTGTGGAAGTAAAAAGAATACTTTTTTAGGAATTTAAAAGAGACATATTATAAATCCAGAAACAGGTTATTGTGGTATTCAAGAATTGAAAAGAAAAACAGGATTACCTAATGTTGAAGAATTTTTACATGAACAAGATGCATATACTAGATATAAACCTGTCATTCGTAAATTTAAAAGAAGGAGAGTTTATGTTCCAAACAGTAATAATCAATTTGACGCTGATTTGTTATTTATAAAAAATTATAGCAAATATAACGATGGAACTAATTATTTGTTAACAGTTATAGATGCTTTTAATAAATATGCTTGGGCTTTCCCTATAAAAAGAAAAACGTCTGAAGAAGTAGTACAAGGTTTTAAACAAGTTTTTAAAGAAAGAAAGCCAAAATTCATTTTGACAGATGAAGGTACTGAATTCACAGGAAAAGTTACACAAAAATTATTCAAAGATAATAATATACTTTGGTTTACGACTTATAATAAAGAAATAAAATCTGCAATAGCTGAGAGATTTAATAGAAGTATAAGAGAAAAAATTACAAAATATATGCACGCTAACAATACTAAAAGATATATTGATGTATTACCCAAATTACTTAAAAATTATAACAATTCATATCATAGATCTATAAAAATGACACCTGTTGAGGCTAGTCGAGATGATAATGAATCTCTTGTTTATAAAAATTTATATACTAAAAAGATCATGAAAAAACCTAAATTTAAGATAGGGGATAGTGTTAGAATATCAACAATTAAAAAAACATTCAGGAAAGTAGATGATTCTACATTTACTGAAGAGATTTTTATAGTATCTGAAGTATTAAAAACAGATCCTATTACTCATCGATTAAAAGATTTAAACAGTAAAGAAATTGAAGGAACTTTTTATGAAAATGAAATGGTAAAATATAATAAAAAAGATGATGTGTATAAAATTGAAAAAATCATGAAAAAAGAAAGGTAATAAATATTTTGTAAAATGGTTAGGATATCCAGATGAATTTAATAGTTGGACATCTGATTTATACAATGTTTAAAGATAGATGGTATAATAAAGGTGATCCTTGGGAATCATTAATATGATGATTTAACGGGGTGGGATCTATCACCCCCCGATAAATATGAATAAAACTGTTATTAATACGTAGTAAATAAATGAATGTTAACTTTTTTGACGGTGTTGAAATGGTTGATTCGATTGATATTTCAGATAATGAAGTTTCAGATAATAAAGTAGCGCATAATTTAAAGATGAAATTAATCTATGATTCTTCAGAAGAAGAAGAATATTTTTATGTTATAGACTATGAGAGTTTAAAACAAAGATATAAAAGTAGAATTAGTTATTTTAATCGAATAAAAAGGAGGTATAATATTACTCAAGAAGTTGAGGATATGTTTTTAAAATTTTTAGATTTTATGTATTATGAGAAATCAGTTAATTATTATTATTTTATGAAAAAGATTTGTGATATTTTTGATATTGAAAATAATATAAAGGTCCAAAGACTTTGTTATAAAGTCAAAAAGAAATATGAAAAAATGTGGAATGCCTTTAAAAAAATGTTTCCTAATAAATGGATGTGACAAGAATATGCACACACTGTAAGATTATAAAACCAATAGATGATTTCTATAAACATCGTAATTATGGTAAATTTAATCGTGACAGTGTTTGTAAAATTTGTAAATCTATGATTACTTATACGAAATATAATTGTGAATGTGGAAAACAGTATACATATCTTCATAAACAAAGACATTTGAGAAGTAATTATCATATCAAGCGAGTTGTGAAAAGTATTTAAACAAATGTTTCCTAATAAATGGACATGTTACTGAGAGCAAAGACTATTAATAAACTTAGAAATGTAGTAAAACAATTGAATATTAAACAACCTAAAGGTTGTAAGAAGGATAATTTAATTAGATTATTAATTAAATATATCAGAAAAACAGGTGAATATAAACGTGTTTTAGTAGAATTATTAAATTTAGATATATTAAAATACTTAGAAAAAAAGATAAAAATATTTATTGATAAACCTGAAAAACGTAAAAAAATTAAAAAGATTTTTGATTCTTTTAGTTTAAGATTTGATAAAAATGATTTTAAGTCTGTAATTTTCTTTCCGGAAGAAAAGACACTAGAAGAAAATTTTGAAAAGTTATTTACAGAAGATAGAAAATGTCGTATATGCGGTAAATATTACGAAACTGAAGATGAAGAAAAACATATAAAGAAAGACTTAATGATTAAAAGATCAAAACAAAAGAGAAAATGTATTATTTGCCGTATATATTATAAACATTTAGAAAATCACATATCAAGTAGAAAACATAAAAAAGCATTATTAAATGATGAAGGTAATGTAGAAATTAAGGAATATGAAACTGCTTATATATCTAGATTCAGATCATATAGAATTAATAATTGTAATAATATTAAAATCCCTCTAGAATTTTTAGAAGAGAAAAGAAAGGTTGTAATAAAAAAAATAAAGCAAATTTTGGAAGAATTTAATGGTATAAAGGTAAATTTTAAATTGTTTTGTTTGTATAAATTGAATGAAGAAATTCAAGAATTTACATTCAAAACTGAGAATCAAATTATATTAAAATCTAATCATTTACATACTTTTTATGATTATGTTATTGACAACTTAATAAATGAATCTGATGATTTTATATCAAAAAGATCTGGTTGGAGTCTTGAAGAAATTAAATTTTTGGAATTGAGAATAAATAAGTATCAACCATTGAGAGGATCAAGTTATATTGATTTACCTGAAAACATTAAATCTAAACAAGCTATAATAAATGTAAAAAATAAAGATAATAAATGTTTTATGTGGTCTATATTATCAGCAATTCATCCTGTAAAAAAGATTCTCAAAGAGTTTCAAAATATGAATAGTATAAAAATGAATTAAATTTTAAAGGAATTGATTTTCCTGTTTCATTAGACAATATTAAGAAATTTGAAAAACTGAATAATATATCTGTAAATGTTTATAGTTATGATGGTTCAATTTATCCACTTAGAATAACTAACAATAAATTAGAAAAACATGTAAACTTGTTTTATATGAAAGATGAAAAAAAGGATCATTATTGTTGGATTAAAAATATGAATAGTTTGATCAGATCACAAATTACTCATCATCGTATATTTTTATGTGATAGATGTTTAAATCATTTTTATTCCGAGGAAAGATTAAAGATACATGAGGAATACTGTAAAGAGAAAGAAGCTGTCACAATTAATATGCCTAAAAAAAGTGAAGTTATTTAATTTGAAAATCATGAAAGAAAAATGAGAGTACCATATACTATATATGCTGATTTTGAATCTCTCTTACCTAAAATTGATACATGTGAGCAAGATCAAACTAAATCATATACTGTGAAATATCAAAAACATGTAGCAGATGCATTTTGTTATTATATCAAATATGAAAATGAATACTTTAAACCTCCTGTTGTTTATAGAGGACCTGATACAATTAAAAAGTTTGTATCTATGTTAAAAGAGGATACTCTTAAAATTGAAAAATTTATAAAAGAAAAAACTAAAAAATATGAAAGTATCAAATCAATGATAGAGTTCGATGAAAATCATTATAAAAGAACTAATATTTGTCATATATGTGAAAAACAAATCTTAAAGGATGAAAAAGTAATTGATCATTGTCATATAACTAGAAAATATAGGGGTCCTGCTCATAATGTTTGTAAATTAAATTATCAAATTCCAAAATTTATTCCAGTAAAAATCCATAATTTAACAGGTTATGATTCTCATTTGTTTATAAAAGAACTTGGATTTGATAAATCAAAAATAGATGCTATATCTAATACTGAAGAAAAATATATATCTTTCAGCAAAAAAATAGGAGGTATGAAATTGAGATTTATTGATTCATTTAAATTTATGTCTTGCAGTTTAGATAATTTATCAAAAAAACTTGAGACCAGAGAATGAAATAAATAGATGTCCTCCAAAAATACGAAAAATGAAATATATTAAATACTTAAAATCAAAATGTAGAGAGACATCATTACATTTTCCGAATGATAAATCAGATCTCATTACAAGAAAAGGTGTATATCCCTATGATTATATGGATTCTAGAGATAAATACAAAGAAACAGAATTATATTCAAAAGATAAATTTTATAATAAATTGAATGAATGTAATATAACTGATGAAGTATAAACATGCTCAACGTGTTTGAAAAGAATTTAATATAAAAAATTTAGGTGAATATACAGATTTATATGTCAAAACAGATGTATTAATTTTAACAGATGTATTTGAAAATTTTAGAGATGTTTGTTTAAAAACTTATAAATTAGATCCAGATTGGTATTTTACTGCTCCTGGTTTATCTTGGGATGCAATGTTAAAAATAACAAATGTTAAATTAGATTTATTAAATAATTATGATATGATTCTCATGATAGAAAAAGGTTTAAGAGGAGGTGTTTCACAATGTTGTAATAGATATGGAAAAGCAAATAATAAATATATGAAAAATTATGATAATAGTAAAGAATCCAATTATTTAATGCATTTAGATGCTAATAATTTATATGGATGGGCTATGAGTCAATATTTACCATATGGAGAATTTAAATGGTGTAATGGTGATGAAATAAATTATGTTAAACGTGAAGTATATAACCATAAAATAAAAGATGATTCAGAGAATGGATATATATTTGAAATAAGTTTAAGATATCCAAAAGAGTTACATGATTATCATTCAGATTTACCATTATGTTCTGAAAATAGAATTCTTGAAAATTCGAAACAAGGTAAGTTATTAACAACTTTATACGATAAAGAGAAATATGTAGTTCATTATAGAAGTTTAAAACAATATTTGAAAATGGGTTTAAAGGCTGTAAGAGTACATAGAGTATTACAATTTAAACAATCGAATTGGTTGAAAAAATATATAGATTTAAACACTGAAATGAGAAAGAAAGCTGCTAATGATTTTGAGAAAGATTTTTATAAATTGATGAATAATTCAGTATTTGGAAAAACTATGGAAAATATAAGAAAACGAATCAATGTAAGATTATGTTGTAATTATGATCAAGTTAAAAAATTAATTGCTAAACCTTATTTCAAATGTAGAACTATTTTTGATGAAAATTTGGTAGCTGTTCACATAAAAAAAACAAAACTATATTTTAATAAACCGATTTATGTTGGAATGAGTATATTAGATTTATCTAAACATTTAATGTATGATTTTCATTATAATGTCATGAAACCGAGATATAAGGATAATTATTATATATGGATACAGATAGTTTTATATATGATATTAAAACAGATGACTTTTATGTAGATATGAAGTCAATGATTGATTATTTCGATACATCTGATTATCAAGTAAATAATCCATATAATATACCTAGATGTAATAAAAAAGTATTAGGTAAAATGAAAGATGAAAATAGCCGTGTGATTATGGAAGAATTTGTAGGTTTAAGAAGTAAAATGTATTCAATAAGATTAGAAAAACAGAGTGTTGAAGAATATAAAAATAATGAAGAAGATATAGAAAACCATAAAAAATTTGAGACTAAGAAGTCTAAAGGAACTAAGGCTAGTACCGTTAAAAACAGAATATCATTTGAAGATTATAAAGACTGTTTATTAAATAAAAAAGATCAATATAGAACACATAATTTAATTAGAAGTAAGAAACATGAATTGTATTCAATTCAAGTGAACAAGATAGCTTTATCAGCAAAAGATGATAAAAGATTTATATTAGAAGGTGGTATGAATACTAGAGCTTTAGGACATTATAAAAATGTTAATTCTATATAAATGGATGAGTGCTTAGGTGGAGCTTTAAATTTAACAAATTCTGAAGACTATTTGACTTATCTTTGTAAAGAATTGTATGATCATACTTAAAACTATTATCAGAAAGTTTTCAAAGGATTAGGAGTTTTATATGTTATTTCAGAGAACTTATTCTATTACGATTAGCAGGGTGAATTTATATTTATAAAAATGTTTACTAATAAATGGAAGAGTTCAATAGACTGAGAGGTTATCCTAAAACGTTTAAATTAAATGATTTAAATCCTGGGGAATATGATCTGATATCATTGAGAAAAATTAATACTAAATATGGAGATTCAGTAATCGTAAAGTTAGATGTGGAAGCTGAAGAAAAAGAGTATTACCTTGCGAATAAACATGGAAAACTTTCTGATGTATCAATAAATAAAATCAATAAAGGTAGATATATATTTAAGTATTCGGGTATGATTGATGATAAATACGAATATGAATTAGAGAAAGCTTAATCATTTTTCAGTGGGGGGGGGGACGTCACCCCCCACTATAATTATCATATGTTTTGTATATTCATAATGATTTCATATTTTCATAATTCTTTTTACTTTTATAAAAAATGTTTAGATTTAGTTAAACATTTTGAGTTTTTCTATTAAATATATGGGGGGGGGGAGGTCTCAACCCCACCCTTTAAAAACTGGGGATTCCATTCATTTGGAGGTTTTCACCCATTTATTTTATATAATTCACTGCATACTTTTAATAAGTCTAGCTTTTTAACAAAAATAGTTCACTGTTAAAAGGTACACATTTTTAATATATTAGAGGACTTCCATTCAGGTCCTCTTTTTTCACGCATTTATTTTAAATAATTCACTGCATACTTTTAATATGTCTAGCTTTTTAACTAAAAAAGTTCACTGTTTAAAGGTACATATATTAGAAGACTTCCATTCAGGTCCTCTTTTTTCACGCATTTATTTTATATGTCTAGCTTTTTAACTAAAAAAGTTCAGTAATTCATTGTTAAAATTTGGTCTTAATGTAAAAAAGGTATATATACACCTTTTTAGCTATAAAAATCATGTTTTTAATATTAAAATGGATCATACCCAAGTGACTTACTTATCAAATTTTATGAAATTCGGTCCATTAGTTTTTGAGTTGGAGTGGATACATACATTGCATAGACACAGACAGACAGACCCACACACCGATGTCACGCTAAAAATAGTTTTTTCGTATTCCAGAGGTCTTGAAACGCGTAGATCCGTCGAAAACTCGAGTTGCGATTTTCGACATGATTCCAATACTTTCCCTATACATTACCATGTACTGCAGGGAAAGTAAAAATCTGATGTGGGCAGCACAGGACTTTCCCTGCAGAATTAATTTCATATTTTCTTTATTTTTTTAATAATTCGTTGGATTGAGCTTTATTGCACCAAATAACACCAAATTTGCATTTTTAATTTAATTTTTGTTTTTATTTGGTAACTGGACATTTTTCAGATAGCGGCGTAACGAAAATTCAAGAAATCTCAAATATCTTGAGAACGCTTAGTCCTAAAGTATAAGGGAGTGTGTTATATTCTCTTCCTCGTCAAAAACTGCGTATAAAACAAGAATTTAATTGATACATTTCAGTATACTTAGTCTTTTTTTTTTTAATTTTGGCGATTTTTGCATGCCATTTCGTAAAAAAAGGCAGGTTGTTATTTTCCGAATCGTACTAAAATCGAATCAGCACCGGAGTGTCCCACAAGTAACTTATCTACCAACTATTGTGAAATTTGGTCAATTAGTATTTTAGCTAGGGTGGATACATGAAATTTTTGCGGGCCATTTCGTAAAAAAAGGCGGATTCTTCTTTTCCGAATCGTACCAAATTCTAATCAGCTCCAGAGTATCTCACAAGTAACTTATCTACCAAATTTTGTGAAATTTAGTATATTAGTATTTTATTTAGAGTGAAAAAATAAAATGTTTACGAGCCTTTTCGCAAAATAAGGCGGATTCTGTTTTTACGAATCGTATCAAAAACTAATCAGCACCAGGGTCACATCTAAGTGACTACCAAATTTTATGAAATTCGGTCCATTAGTTTTGGAGTTAGAGTGCATACATACATTGCACAGACACACAGACAGACACACACATACACAGACAGACACACATACAGACACACACAAAGACGTCACGCTAAAAATAGTTTTTTCGTATTCTAGAGGTCTCGAAACGTGTAGATCCGTCGAAAACTCGAGTTGCGATTTTCGGCATGATTCCAATACTTTCCCTATACATTACCATGTATTGCAGGGAAAGTAAAAATCTGATGTGGGCAGCACATGACTTTCCCTGCAGAATTAATTTCATATTTTCTTTATTTTTTTAATAATTCGTTGGATTGAGCTTTATTGCACCAAATAACACCAAATTTGCATTTTTAATTTAATTTTTGTTTTTATTTAGTAATTGGACATTTTCCCGAAATCGGCGTAACAAAAATGCAAGAAATCTCAAATATCTTGAGAACGGTTAGTCCTAAAGTATAATGGAGTGTGTTATATTCTTTATTCGTCAAAAATTGCGTATAAAACAAATATTAATTTGATTTATTTAAGCATATATAGTCTTTTTTTTTCGATTTTGGCAATTTTTGCGGGCAATTTCGTAAAAAAAGGCTGGTTATTGTTCTCCGAATTGTACCAAAATCTAATCAGCACCAGAGTATCCCACAAGTAACTTATCTACCAATTTTTGTGAAATTGGGTCAATTAGTATTTTAGCTAGTGTGGATACATGAAATTTTTGCGGGCCATTTCGAAAGAAGGGCAGGTTGTGCCTTTCCGAATCGTATCAAAATTTGATCAGCACCAGGGTGACCTACAAGTGACTTATGTACCAAATTTTGTAAAATTTGATCTATTAGTTTTTCAGTTACATGGGATACAGGCAATTTTTGAGGGCCATTTCGCAAAAAAAGGTGGGTTGGTTCATTCCGAATAGTACCCAAAACTAATCAGCACCAGGGTCACATACAAGTAACTTATCTACCAAATTTTATGAAATTCGGTCCATTAGTTTTTGAGTTAGAGTGGATACATACATTTCACAGACAGACAGACACACACACAGACGTCACGCTAAAAATAGGTTTTTCGTATTCTAGAGGTCTCGAAACGTGTAGATCCGTCGAAAACTCGAGTTGCGATTTTCGACATGATTCCAATACTTTCCTTATACATTACCATGTATTGCAGGGAAAGTAAAAATCTGATGTGGACAGCACATGACTTTTCCTGCAGACTCAAATTCATATTTTTTCTCTTTAATAGTTCATTTAATTGAGTTTAAGTGCACAGAATAACACTAAATTTGCATTTTTAATTCAATTTCTGTTTTTATTTGGTAATTATACATTTTTCTAAAAGTGGCATAACTAAATGCGAAAAACCTCCAATATCTCGAGAATGGTTAGTCCTAGAGTAATAGAGTTGTTCTTATTATTTTCCTCATCAAAAGTTACGTATAAAACAAGCATTTAATTGATATATTTGAACATACGTAGCTTTTTTAGATTTTGCGATTTTTGCGGGCCATTTCGTAAAAAAAGGCAGGTTGTTCTTTTCCGATTAATACCAAAATCTAATCAGCACCAGAGTATCGTACAATGAACTTATCTACCAAATTTTGTGAAATTTGGTCAATTAGTATTTTAGCTAGAGTGGATACATGAAATTTTTACGGGCCATTTCGCAAAAAAAGGCGGGTTCTGTTTTTACGAATCGTACCAAAAACTAATCAGCACCATGGTCATACCCAAGTGACTTACCTACCAAATTTTATGAAATTCGGTCCATTAGCTTTTGAGTTAGAGTGGATACATACATTGCACAGATAGACAGACAGCCAGACAGCCAGACGTCACGTTAAAAATGTTTTTTTCGTATTCTAGAGGTCTCGAAACGTGTAGATCCGTCGAAAATTCGAAAATACGAAAAACTAAAATATTTCGAGAACGGCTAGTTCTAATGTAATGGGGTTGGTCTTATTCTTTTCTTCGCAAAAAATTACGTATTAAACAAGCATTTGATGGATATATTTGAGCATACGTAGTTCTTCAGTTTAGATTTTGACGATTTTTGCGGGCCATTTTGCGAAAAAAGGCAGGTTATTTTTTTTCGAATCGTACCAAAATCTAATCAGCAGCAGGGAGACCCACAAATGACTCATCTGCCGAATTTTGTGAAATTCGGTCCATTAGTTTTTTAGTTAGAGTGGATACAAACTTTTGCGGTCCGTTTCGCAAAAATAGGCGAGTTCTTTTATCCCGAATCATACCCAAAACTAATCAGCACCAAACTCGCCCACAAGTGACTTACCTACCAAATTTTGTGAAATTCGGTCCATTAGTTTTTTAGTTTCAGTGGATACAAAATCTGCACAGACAGACAGACACACACACAGACGTCACGCCAAAAATTGTTTTTTCGTATTCTAGAGGTCTCGGAACGTGTAGATCCGTCGAAAACTCGAGTTGCGATTTTCGACATGATTGCAATACTTTCCCTATACATTACCATGTATTGCGGGGAAAGTAAAAATAGGTTATTCTTATAGTAGATACTTTTATTCTTTCGAAGATACTGAATTTTCGTCAATTAGTCGTCATTTTCATTGATTTAGCGTCATTTTTATCCATTTGGCGAGATTTTCGTTAATTTGGTACCATTTGGAAAAGTCGCCAAGTTGGCGACATTCCGCCAAATTCGTCGCCTAAATCTCGCCAATTGTTATGGACGGAGAAATAAGTTATTCTTATAACAAATAAATGACTATTGGCGTTCAGATAAAAAAGTATTACTCAAAGTATCTTTTCCATGAATTGAGCGAGCTGGATCCACGACAATGATGTCACCCAATTTATCGCATGATATTATAAAAGTGTACATATTTCTCAAAAGTTAATATATTTTTTTAATTTATGGGATGTTTTGATGAATTTATTTGAAAAATGTGCAATATCTCGAGAACGGTGCATGATAGCGTTCTAAAGTTTATGTCAATCGTTTTCTAAGGAAACATTACATAAGAAATGTCTATTTGCGAAACTTTATTAAAGGTTTTGATTTTTTGATGATTCTTTCAAAATTTCACTCGAAAAATTAGGGAGGTTCTGAACATACGATTTCGTTTAAAAACAATAGGCTTCCAGTATTCACGGATTGTGATTTTTGTACCAAATTTCATTACATTCGAATCGCTCCATTCGTTCGTGAGATATCGTCACCATAGACTCACTGACACACACACACACACTTTCACACACACTCACACACACTTTCACACACACTCACACACACATATCACCTCAAAAATGTTTGATTCTTAATCCGGGATGCTTGAAACGTGCTCTCCCGTCGAAAAATCGAATTCGAATTTTCGACTCCGTCACAATACTTTCCTTACACATTATGTACATAAGGAAAGTAAAAAGGGTCAGTTATATGTTTTCAAAGCATATCAAAATCTAATCAGTATCAGGGGGCGCAACTACTACATTTTGAGAAATTTCATTAAATAGGCTTTTTTTTAACTACATTGAAAAACGTCTTCAGTTCCTCAAAATAAAAAAAAATTAAAAATCTCCAGAATGGTTGATCTTAAAGTAATGGGGTTGGTCTTATTCTTTTCATCGTAAAAATTTACGTATCAAACAAGCATTTAATTGATATATTTGAGCATATGTAGTCTTTAATTTCAGATCTTAAAAATTTTTGCGGACCATTTCCCTCCACAAAAAGCATATTTTTTTTCCCCAAATCGTACCAAAATCTTATTAGCACCACTTTAACTCCCAAGTGGATTATCTATCAAATTGTCTGAAATTTGGTCAATTAGTTTCTCAGCTAAAGTGGATACAGACGATTTTTGTGGGACATTTTCCAAACCAGTAAGATTCTTTGTTCAAGAATCGTACCAATATCTACTCAGTACCAGAGCAACCCACTATTGACTTATTTACCAAAAATTACGAAATTTAGTCGATTAGATTTCCAGCTAGAGTAAACACAAACAATTTTTGTATGCCATTTAATAATAATAAAAAAAGGCTGGTTTCTTTTCCCAGAATTTTACCAAAATCTAATCAGCACCATGGTAACCCATAAGTGACTAACTTACCAAATTTTATGAAATTTGATCAATTAGTTTTGAGTTAGAGTGGATGCATACATTGCACAGACACACATACAGACGTCACACTAAAAATAGAGATTTCATATTCTAGGGTGCTCAACACGTGTAGATCCGAAAACTCAAGTTGGGATTTTCGACACAATTAAAATACTTACCCTATACATTGCCATGCATTGTAATGAAAGTGATAAAAGCTCTTGAGATTTTGTTACTGGAAAATAAATTTGAAAAATGTCTGTTCCTTTCTTTAAAGAAACACAAAGCTTTCCGAGTGCAGAACATTCTAATAAGACATTTTCTTCAGTCACAAATACAAACATTCTCCCAGTAGGAAGCATTTTATGACCTACAAGACCCACTTGTGAACGAACGTTTTGCTCTTTGGCCTTCAAATTTATTGGAGCTAGGTTTGAATCCTTGTACATGCGTATATGTGCTCGTATCGGTTTAGAATCCACTTTAGAACCCAAAACAATCCAAACTAGTTCAACCCAAGAGCTTCAAGCTTTGACCGCAGTTTAGTTTTCACGTTAAATTTTTTATGCAATGAAAAAACTTCCTATACGGTAGCTATATATCTTTCATACTATGGGGAAAATGGGTGAATTTTTTTGGTTTTTTACAGTACTCGTAGTTTGATTATAACTATTTTATGACTTTTGCCAAAATTTCCATCTCGAAATTAGACTTTTCATAACATTTTAATTGAAACCTATGCATAAACTATAGTAAGTACAAAAAACCCATCTCTAACATATCTGTTACAAATAAGTAACTATAGACCAAGACTAAGGATACAAATTGTAGGTAACTCATCGCTATAATGGTATAATGGGGATAAGGGGAATATTAGTATACAAAAATCATAATATATATATATATATATATATATATAATATGAAAGAACAACCGTGGCAAAAATGGAAAAGGTAATAATAATTAGCTCAAGATAATAGAACAAGACATGGAGAACAATCAGTTGAAACTACATAAAAATGGCGGTTAGTTCGAAATTGTACTCTCGTCAGGACAGCCATACAATCCGAATTAAAACCGAAAGAATAGCCAGTTTCTGACAATGGAGATAGTCTTTGACTATTGACTCCATTGGAACTATCTACTGGCTAATGTAAGGAGAACTAATACAATCCAAAAGAATTAAAAACCAGAAATGTAAAAATCAGAAATATAAACTTACAGGTACAGTCGCAACGTGTGAGTCGAAATACAGCCGAACATACAGCAACAGCGTAATACGTTCAGCGTTATCATTAAAGCAAGTGGAAACCGGAATGATTATAATATTGAACGTGAACGGAATTTTTTTTTTTAAATAAAGACTTTCAAAAATAGTAATCAGTATAGGATTCAGGACAAGCGGAACGTAGTCTTTCAAAAATAGTAATCAGTATTAGACTCAGGAAAATTAGGTTATAAGAATGGGTAAAATTCACAAAAATGAGTTATCCAAGCAAGGATAAATAATGCAATTGTAAAATTACTACGTGGTGTATTTGAAATTATTAATAATATTATTAACAAAAATTTCCGGATAGTGGTAATTTTGACAAATGCGTTTAAGATTATTGATGTGGAGATAGTGAAACTGAGGATTAGAAAGTCGATGTATTTGAAATAGCTGGTTTAAAATCATGTTTCTAAACAATTGAATATAATTAAAAGATCGATATGATAGCAGCTTAATGCTCCGCATCTTATATATTCCTTTATTAAAACCAACTTCAATACCAAAATTAAATTAAAGAAACTTATTGATACCTCAATCGTAGTAGCCTTTGAATAAATGCAAGCTCCAGGAAGTTACCACTGCCTCTCAACACCAAGAAGTTACCACTAACCTTATACACTAATCATCTATCTGCATCCAACTCAAACATTTATTTGTATCTAAAATAAAAATTCAATTACATACATAAAATTTAATTAATTAAAATACTATTCTTAAATATATTTTGTGTATTTTACCATCTTTTTACTTTTATTCCTCCATTGGGTCATATTGATGTTTCAGCATATTTCATTTCTCCAAGTTGTATACTTTGACCTTGACTTTCACCATTTCTTAAATTATTTCTTGAACATTTAGGAGTGTAGAGGGTTAAAAGCTCTTTCAATTTTCTATATGAAATCGTAAATAGTTTTATTATATTCTTAATCACCTTGTAATATTCTGTGTTCATATTTTTATTCAATAGCTTCGTTATATTTTTAGTTATATTTCTATTTTTTGATCCAATCTTTCAATATCTATGTCGGGCATTTTTTCAATTGCTTTCCACACCATCAATTAATAAGGGATGAGTAACCAGTATTTGAATATATTACAAGAAATTAAAATTCTTACAATCTCTCTCTCTATATATATCTATCTATCTATCTATCTATATATATATATATATATATATATATATATATATATATAAATTAGTAAATCCAATGTTAGAATGTATATATATTTTTAGTTATATTTCTATTTTTTGATCCAATCTTTCAATATCTATGTCGGGCATTTTTTCAATTGCTCTCCACACCATCAATTAATAAGGGATGAGTAACCAGTATTTGAATATAGTACAAGAAATTAAAATTCTTACAATCTCTCTCTCTCTATATATCTATCTATCTATCTATCTATCTATATATATATATATATATATATATATATATATATATATATATATATATAAATTAGTAAATTCAATGTTAGAATGTATGTAGTAACTCATAATACACTATTCCAAAATTTTCTACAAAATACAAAGAAATAAAAGAAATTAAGACATAAAGAGGAAATAATAAAGCGAAATATAATATATATATATATATATATATATATATATATATATATATAGATTAAAATAATAACAAGAAAGATCAATCATGCATAAGCATTGATTATGAAACACTTTCCAACTGAAATGTAATTTCATTTAAAAATTTCTAAAATGTGATTCATTCAGTGGTAATATCTTTTACATTATCACAGTACTACAGTAATTTATTATACTTAAATATTTAAAACTGTATCGAAATATAAATCATCTGATTCTTTATGCAAAATCAATGAATATTTCATTCATATAACTTGTATTCCAGACTCCAGAGCTAAATAATTTTGTGTGAAAAAAATTCAGCAATTCTTATGTAATTCATCTTACAATCGCTTGAGATATTTGCATTCTGCATATGTTAAAATTAGGCTTCCTTGAAGAAATAATAAAAGTTTAGGGATCATTTAAAATCACAACTATTGTAATTGCATAGGCACGGAATTTAGATACACAGATAATATATATGTGTATGTGTATGTACTCAAAGTATTGGAATCGTGCCGAAGATCGGAACTCGAATTTTCAAAGGATCTACACGTTTTGGGACTTCTAGAACACGAAAAAACTACTTTTAGGAAGACGTCTGTGTGTGTAAGGGTGTATCTGTGTATGTTTCTGTGTGTCTGTGTGGATATTACATCCACTCTAATTGAAAAACTAATGGACCGAATTTCATACAATTTGGTAGGTATGTTTTTTGTGGGAAATCCTGATGTTCATTAGATTATAGTACGATTCGCAATAAAAGAATCTGCCTTCTTTGCGAAATGGCAGCAGAAATTGCCTTTATCCACTCTAGCTAAAAACTAATGAACCAAATTTAACAAAATTTGGAGTATAATATTTCAATAACCTACAAGTGATTTATATACCAAATTTAACAAAATTTTGTATATAAATCATTTGTAGGTTATTCTACTACGATTCGGGAAAAAGGAACGGGCTATTTTTGCGAAATGGCCAGCAAAAATCGTTATATATAAAAATAAAAGACTACGTGTGCTCAATTATATCAATTAAATTCCTATTTTATATGTGATTTTTGACAACAAAAAGAATAAGACTAACCCCATTACTCTAGGACTAGCCGTTCTTGAGATATTCTAGTTTTTTCGCGTTTTCGCTACGCCACCTTTGACAATAAGTTCAGCTATCAAATGAGAACCAAATTTAAGTTTAACGTGTAAATTCAATGTCATTTAAAATACTTATGTTGTGCAGATAAACTCAAATTATCATTGAATAAATAAAGAGAACGAATATGAGTCTGCAGAGAAAGACATGTGCTGTCCACATCAGAATTTTTAACAATATTACACCAATGATTTATAGAAGTGAACGGGGATTATTTTCAGGCCATTTCGAAAAAAATGTATGATCTATATTTAAAGATCCATCAAATTTTTGTCGAATAAAATGTTCAACAAATTTAAGCTGTGTACCAAATTTTAACTCTCTAGGACGTAGGAAAGTGCATTTAAAATGCCATCAATTAAATTTATCATGATGAGTTATATAAAATTTTAAAAAAATGAAAAATTGTTATCTACCAAATTTATTTTAAAATATGAAGCCACTCCCATATGCAAAACGTTTAAACAAATGGAGAGATATTTATTATATAATATATCTCTCTTTTCTTTCTGGAAGATATCCCAAAGTCAGAATTTAATTGAATTTGTTTTTTTCCCTATATTAAATAATTTTTTTAATTAAAAAACTACTTAACATATTTTACTGAATTTTTTTTTATATATTCTATGGGATAATGTGAATATTTCCTAAAAATTTCGAAACAATTCGTGAATTTTAAATTTACTTAAAAAATGTTTGAAAAATTAGGTCCCATAGGGTTCAATGTATTTCATTTTTTCAACCCGGGTTCAATAAAAAACTAATTGGGTGATATTATTTATTTATATTCCCATAGGTCCTACAGACCGTCTGAACAACATGCTAAAATTTCATTTTGATAAACTCATTTTTACGGCAGTTATCGTGCTAACGGACAGACAGACAGACAGACAGACAGACAGACAGACAGACAGACAGACAGACAGACAGACAGACAGACAGACAGACAGACAGAATGAACAAAGTCATAAACACTTTTCAACTTTGTTGTAAAGTGTTAAAAACGGAAGTGCAGGAGTGCAAATCAGTAAACACAGTATCAAACCGCGGGTAATATAATAACGTGTACTTAAACGCAGAAAGCAAAAAAGCAACGAGGAAGGGCTGGAAAAGTAGAGCACGGAAAAGCCGGGACAAGGAATATGAATCAATGAATAGTATATCTGCCAGAAACGTCCTCAGGGGGCACATTCTAAGCAGATATACTAAAATCCGTTGTTTCTATGATTGCATAAAAACACGTGGTTATAATTTTATGCAATCTGTGCCTAACAACGAAATAAACGAGATTAACAGAAAAAAGACTAAAGAGGATAAAATTCAACTTAAAAACATAAAATACCACATAATCATAAAAAATATAGCGCACAAATGTACGTTTTTAATTTTGCACGTTTTTTTTGTAACTGAAATTACTGTTTTTGTAATATTTGCTCATTTTTATTTTTACCCGCCGGGGCGGTGTTTATTTTATGGTGTTTCCACAACTATTGAGTATCGTACTTATACTGCGATCTACAAAGATGGTGGGAAAATTGTACATATAGCATAGACTTTGGAGAAGATTAATATGTGATACTGTACACTTAAGGGGATACTGTACACTTAAGTCGCTATTTGTGGAGCAAATAGCGAATGACTAGCCGACTCGTTGAAAATCAACGGTCTCGCAATAAGCAACCCCTGAATATTTTCAATTTTTAAAAAATTCGTATTTCACATGTATTCGGCAAATCGAATATTTTAGTGTGCGGAGCCCCCTAAAAAAGAAAATATTGTAAATTTTAAATTGCTCACGTCTTCCTTTCGAACTATCTACCAGTACACCAAATTAAAGTCTCTATCTCATCCCGAAGCACTTTAATTTATCATCTCCCTTTTCGAACCTTTTTCTGTGGAGCACACTCATAAATGAACATCATTGAAAAACTCTGTTCGCCTTGGGATATCAGATGATTGGCCCATATACCAAATATCAAGCCTCTATCACATTTAAAGATACGTGTGTCTCATTTATTAAAAAAATTGAACATATTAGTGTTTAGCACATGCTAAAGTTGCAAATATTGGAAATCAGAAATTGCACACTTTCTTCCTTTCAAATTATCTATCAATACACCAAATTTGATGTCTTTATCCTGTCGTGAAGCATGTTTTTCTATCACTTCATATTTCGAACGTTTTTCTATCACTTCATATTTCGAACGTTTTTCTGTGTTGCACCCCTTTAAATGATCATTTTTGAAAATTCGTAATAATCGTAAGGTTTTTTTATCAAATGATTACCCCATACACTAAATTTCAAGCCTCTATCACGATGTAAAGGATGCATTTCTCATTTGTTCGTCAAATCGAACATTTTAGTGTGCGGCACCCCCTACAATAGCAAATGTTAAAAAACTGAAATTACACACTTTCTTCCTAACTATCTACACGTATACCAAATTTGAAGTCTATTTCATCGTGAAGCATGCTTTTTCTATCATTTCATCTTTCGAATGTTTTTTTGTGAAGTACCCACCCTCCTTAAATATGCATTTTTGAAAAATTCCATTCTTCTTGGGTTTTCTATTAAATGATTCGCCCATATATCAAATATCAAGCCTCTATGACTTTCTAAAAGGAGTGTTTCTACTCCATTACAAAAATCGAACATTTTTGCGTGCGACATCCCCTAAAGTAGAAAATATTGGAAAACTGAAATTGTACACTTTCTTCCTCCCAAACTATCTACCCGTACAACAAATTTCAAATCTCTATCTCATCCCGAAGTATGTTTTCTTATCAATTCATCTTTCGAATGTTTTCCCCTGGAGCACCCCTTAAAAGAACGTTTTTGAAAAACTATAATCGTCTTGAGTGTTTTTATCAAATGATTATTCTATAAACCAAATTTCAAGCCTCTATCAAATTTTAAAGCAGTCGTTTCTCATTTATTCGGTAAATCGAACATTTTGGTATGCGGCACCCTCTTAAGTAGAAAATATTGGAAATCTGAAATTGCACACTTTCTTCTTTTCGAACGATTTACCCATACCCCAAATTTGAAGTCTCTATCTTATGGCAAGCATGCTTTCCTATAATTTCACTTTTCGAACGTTTTGGTGTGGAGCACCCTTCTAGAGAATGTTTTCGAAAAATTCGATTTTTCCAGTGGATTTTATCGAACGATCGAGCCGTGTACCAAATTTCAAGTCTCTATCTATTCGGAATGTGCCTAAAAAACGTGACAGACGGACAGACAGACAGACGTACACTTGGCAATTAGTATATATAGATTAGATTAGATTATATATATATATAGTACATATATATATATATATATATTATATTTTAAGTTATGGTTATATGAGTTACAACTTATCACTAATTTATCATTGGAATTTCATATAATATTTTTATTGCATATATATATATATATATATATATATATATACATCTCAACCAATGGTTGAGATTGGTATATGTATATATCAATCTCAACCAATTTAAATAAAAATATTCATCTCCATGTTTCACTTTCAACAGTTGCAATCTTAGTGTATCGACTTAACTATAACCTGTTTTGAGTTAAAAACCTTATTCAGTATCACGTAACCTACAATTTAAGCAGCACAAGAGGTAACTAAATTTATATTATTTTATTTTTATACTTTTTAATTACATTGTATTCTTATATGAATACTAAGCCACATTATGATATATTTGATTATTTTATTTGATTTCTTATATATCTGATACACTTTCTATTTTCTTCTACGTCGGGTCTTGTGCATTATTTCTGTAATACAATTTACAGTAATGCACACAGAAACGTAGAATCCGCATTAACGAACCAGGTATGGCCCTTAATAACGTACATGGTTTCGGGAATTCTTTTCTCTTTTTTTAATTTATTCATTTTCAAAAAAATTTTTGGAAGCCAGAAAGGCCTAGCTCCACGTGCAAAACCATGTTTCTGTTTTGCAACTTTTCATCTTATACACAATTCTTGCATTTACACCATGCATGTTTATGCAGGTAACAAGGGGATTAGTACCTTTAGTACCTGCATTACATATATGATTTATAAAAATTTAATCTAAGTGTGTAGTTAAGGGATTATATTCACCCATCTTTACCACATGTATTTCTTTTTCCACTTCTTAACTTATATATGGAACAGGGAAAATGGGGTATTTTATGCCACTTTAGTACCTGTTTTATTTATAATGTTCTAATTATATTCTTCAACAGCCTGTCGTATAGTCATTTTTAATATCACAGTTACACTTCAATCAATCTTCTTTTCATTTTTGCTATACAAAACAATTTCAATTAATGATCAATTTCAGGTATATATGATGCAAGTAAAATAAAAATTCTGCAATTATATACATACATACATATATATATATATATATATATATATATATATATATATATATATATATATATATATATATATATATATATATATTGTATTGCTTTATTTCCACTTATTTACATATGTGTTCAAAATGCCTTCCGCAACGTTATTGTCATTGAATCAATATCAGATTGTAGTTTGGATCATTTGTTAGCCAAATATCACTTATTTATATACACGCAAAAAATCCACATCAAAATGTCGTTGACATTAAATCAATATCTCGAGGGGAACAAATGAAAATTTGGTGATTCGGTAAATTTGTCGTCATAGACATGCAAGACTATTGTAAAGTGTCTTTGTGCTTTCAAACGGTACATTGTAGTTTTACAGAATAATATTATTGGATTTGCTGCATTGCATTTTATACGAAGAATCTATCAATTTTAATAATTCAATACGTTTGATACAGTAACATAGAATAGAATAAATAGAAAAACATGCATTACGTATCTAAATAAAACGGTGTATATCAGCACATTAAAATTTATTCATTCATTTTCTGATAAAAAATGTGATGTAAGCAGCACATGCCTTTCCCTTCATAATGAAATGACTTTAACTTCACAGAGAAATAATGGTGTACAGCCATTGAATAAACACAACGTAAATAGAAATTAGGCGCTGTTTGCCAGTCTATTCCAAACAAATTCCAAACAGAGTGACTTACTTATTCCTACTTACGTGCAAAAGCCTCATCAAAATACAATTAACGGTTAATGAATATCCCTTGAAATGAAAAACTATGAACAAATTTTTAGGCGTCAAAAAGCATAGTACATAATGAATCTTCTCTTGTGCTGCAAGAAAATGATGTTAAAATGACATTATTTTGTTAACATGCATAATATTATGCAGCAGTCTAATATTGCATAATATTATGCAACAGTCTAATATTGCATAATATTACACGTGTAAAGTGAATATACTTAATTGCTTTTTTAATTTAAAATCGTTTTTTTGAGAAATTTATTTGAAAAACCTAAAATAGCTTGAGAACTATTTATGCTAGAGTTCAAAAACGGGTGTCATTCGCATTCTAATGAAAATTGCGCCGGAAATGATTATTACTTTCCTTATATACATAATGTATAAGGAAAGTATTGTAACGGGGTCGAAAATTCGATTTCGAGTTTTCGACGGAAGAACACGTTTCAAGCATCCCTGATCACGAATCGAACATTTTTGAGATGTCTGTGTGTGTGTCAGTGAATCTGTGGAGACGATATCTCACGAACGAATGGAGCGATTCGAATAAAATGTGGTACAAAAGTCACAGTCTGTGAATACTGGAAGCCTATTGTTTTAAAACACAATCGAATGTTCAACCCCCCCCCCCTAAATTTTGGAGTGAAATTTTGAAAAATTCATCAAAAAATCAAAACCTTTAATAAAGTTACGCAAACAGACATTTCTTATGTAAATTTTCCTTAAACGATTGACATAAACTTTAGAACGCTAGCATGAACCATTCTCAAGTTATTGCACATTTTTCAAATAAATTTATCAAAAAATCCCATAAATTAAAAAAAATATTAACTGTAAAGAAACATGTTCACTTTTTATATGTAATATCATGCGATAAATTGGGTGACATCATTCTCGTGGATAAAACACGTTCCGTTCACGAGAAGATATAGTTTGAGTAATACTTTTATATTTGAACGCCAATAGTCATTTATCTGCTGTAAGAATAACTTATTTCTGCGTCCATAACGGTTGGCGAGATTTTGGCAACAAATTTAGTGGAATGTGGCCAACTTGGCGACATTTTAAAATGTCGCCAACTTAACGAAAATCTCGCCAAATGGATAAAAATGACGCTAAATCAATTAAAATAACGCTAAATCAATGAAAATGACGACTAATTGAAGAAAATTCAATATCTTGGAAAGACTATAAGTATCTACTATAAGAATAACATTTTTTTTAACTGTAAAAGTAGTAAATTCATTGCATTATATAAGGAGAGTCATGTGCATCGCACATCAGATTTTTTTACATAGATATTCAAGATCCTGACTGTTTTGCGAATTTTTCAAAAATTCCTTCACAAATTAGTTGATCTTACGCGAACATTTAATTGCGCTTAAATTTAATGGGGTTCCATTTATCCACTGACCGTAAAAATTATATCAAATTATTTTTGAAACGTCTCATTCGTTCGTGAGATATCGCGTCCACAGACTCTCTCTCTGTTTCTTTCTCTGTTTTTCTCTCTCTCATACACACACACACACACTAGCATATATACATACACTTACTAGCATACATACACACACAGATAGCACCTCATAAACGTTGTATTGAGTTCAGGAATGCTTAAAACGTGCTCTTCTGCCGATAATTCTAATTCGAATTTTTGACTCCGTCAAAAGATGCGAAGTGACTGTTTTTAAAAACTGACCTTTCATAGTTGACAAAAGAATATATATATATATATATATATATATATATATATATATATATATATATATATATATATATATATATATATATATATATATATATATATATATATATATATATATATATATATATATATATATATATATTTTTATATATATGTATATATATATTTATATATATATATATATATATATATATATAAATATATATATAAATATATATATACATACATATATATATATATATATATATATATATATATATATATACATGTATATATATATAATATATATATATATATGTAATATATATATATATATATATATATATAATTGAAGATTTTATTTTAACTTGTCTTTATACATATACCCGAGATTTACCATTAATAGAAAAATGCTGTATATAAAAAAAGAGAAATGAGAATGGACTGATGTGGTAACTAAAAGACTGCACAACAAGCTGTTGTATTTGAAAAACAATAAAAGTAATTATGATAATATATATTTTAATATTTAAAAATACTCCTGTTATTATGTGCCATAAGTAACGTGAAGGTAAGGAGATAGACTGCACAGAGGGGTGAATTAAAACTTGTATATGAGAGCATGTAAGAAAGTAATTTAACTCATATCTAATGCAGTTACCTCAGGTACTAATCCCCTGGTTCCCTACATAAGCATACAAAGTGTAAATACTAATGTATAATTACTTAATGTAAAAGATGAAAATTTGCAAATCAGAAACAAAGTGTAGCTCGATGAGCTAGGCCTTTTCTAGCTCCCCAAAAGTGTGGATATGGAATAAATGGAATAAAATGAATATGAAAAGCATTTCTGACACCATGTACGTTATCAAGGGACATACATGTTTCATTAATGCTGATTCTACGTTTCTGTGTATACAACTGTAAAATATATTACAGAAATAATGTACATGGACCGACGTAGAACAAAATACAAAGTGGATCAAATACACAAAGAAAACAATTATGAATATAATATATATTATTACACCACCTTGTGGCAAATTATTTAAATGAGAATACAATGTAATTTAAAGTAAAATCGAAATAATATAATGAATATATATCTACCCCTTGTTCTGCTGAACTTCTAAAATAGCATGAAACTGACCAAACATCTCAGAACAGGTTACAGTGAATTTTGTTACTGACTAAGCAGTTTATCTCAAAGCAAGTTATAGTTAATTATATGAATTTTTTAACTGTTAGAAGAAAACATGGAGATGAAGAATTATTTAGAATTATTACAGTATGAGTTGTCAATATGTTGCTGTAATTTTAGCAAGGTGTTGAATTTAAATTTAAAATGTGCTTTAATAAAAGGAAAAAGTAAGGTTGGGCGGTAGTTATTTTTGATAGTGGTGTTTATGAATTTTTGAATATATTCTTTGTTGTAGTTATATATATATATATATATATATATATATATATATATATATACCAGGTGGTCAGAATTAAAACACCCCTACTCTGAACTCTCTATACATCGAACTACTCAGTGTAAAAAGGCTCCAAAATTGTTGAACCTACTATTCAAGACATGGGGAAAGAGATTACGCGAAAAAAAAATTAGTTCCAGAAACAGCGATAGGTGGCGCTGTACAACAGAAATTATGCTGAAAAGACACAAAATAATCACAAAAAACAAACACATGCGATATGGAATTTTTCCTTTTTAATTTCTTTTACTAATATGAAAAAAGGGAAGATAAAAAAAGTGAAGAAACTTAAACTGTCATTGTAACTGCAATTTCGCACTGTAAGCACAAAAATTTGCATAAACCTTTGGTTTGCAGCTACTATGTTCTGAGCATAAAAGGGGATAAAACTGGGAAATTTTCATTCTTATCAGCGATGGCTGTCATACTGCCAGAACGTGCTTTGCTTGTGAAGCTGCTTTATGAAAACAAAGGACATGCTGCAGCTGCACTTCGAGAGTTTCGTCGACTTAAGAATTGTGCAAAGGACCATTACTTTCACAAGCTCTCAGGAGAATGATCGCTCGATTCGAGAAAACTGGACATTTTGGAGTTCAGCCGGGTCGAGGACGCAAATCGACTCGTTCAGATGTCGTTGAGGATGTTGCCACCGCTATTGCTGAACGATCAATGGATAATGTTATAGGCAGTAGTAGTGCACGTGGAGTGTCACGACACTTGGGTGTTCCCTACAGCACAGTGCGAAACGTACTGAGAAACATAGTGCATTTTTTCCCGTACAAAATTAGTCACAATCACCACTTGCTGACCATCGACAGGGAGAAGTGACTGACCTTTGTATTGACATTTCTGGCTAGAGTTGAAGTGGATGCATCGTGGCCATGACAGATTCTATGGAGCGATGAAGTGCATTTCCATCTAAGTGGAACAGTCAACACCCATAAATGTCGCATTTGGGACACGGAAAACCCTCGTACCTTCCAAGAGATTCCACTTCACTCACCGAAAGTTACAGTCTTGTGTGGATTCACAGCCACATTCATTCTTGGACCTTTCTTTTTCGAAGAGGCTACTCCCAATGGCCCTGTGACATGCACCGTGAAGGCCAGGAGGTACAAAAACATGCTCGAAAATTTTGTTGTACCCCAACTGCAACAGCACCAATGTCTTGATTCAATTACCTTTATGCAAGATGGAGTGCCTCCACACATTGGACTCCGTGTACAGCAGTTTCTTCGGCAAGATTTTACTAATGGTAGAGTCATTAGTCGTGCGTTTCCGACAACCTGGCCATCTCGTTCTCCAGATCTTAATCCCTGTGATTTTTGGCTGTGGGGATACTTAAAAAGTCTTGTTTATCGAGGACGTCTGGTAACCTTGGCAGATTTGAAAAACAGTATCACTCTGCATGTGAGAAGCATCTCAATCGACCAATTACGATCTGCAGTTGAACAAGCTGTCCACAGACTGCATATTTTACATCTTGAAGAAGGGAACCATATTGAGCAGCATTCCCTGCATCGATAAGGTCCTTGTGATATGAATGTTTGGTACGTTCGAATAAAATGTGTTACAAATGTGTATTTTGTGTTATTTCAGCTTATTTTCTGTTGTACAGCGCCACCTATCGGTGTTTCTGGAACTAATTTTTTTTTCGCGTAATCCCTTTCCCCATGTCTTGAATAGTAGGTTCAACAATTTTGGAGCTTTTACACTGAGTAGTTCGATGTATAGAGAGCTCAGAGTAGGGGTGTTTTAATTCTGACCACCCGGTATGTATATATATATATATATATATATATACAAATAATATATATATATATATATATATATATATATATATATATATATATATATATATATATATATATATATTAAAAATGAAAATCCAATGACAGAATAGAAGTAGTAACTCATAATACACTAACTAACTTAAAATTTGCCTATATATATATATATATATATATTAAAAATGAAAATCCAATGACAGAATAGAAGTAGTAACTCATAATACACTAACTAACTTAAAATTAGCCTATATATATATATATATGTGTGTGTGTGTGTGTGCATGTATACTAGGAGCTCCACCTCCTGCTCGCCCAGTTCGTCAATCCCCGAAAATTGCTTCATACACACACACACACACACACACACACACACACACACACACATATATATATATATATAATTCTCTACATCTCAATTCTCACATATTTTAAAAGAAGAGTAAATTTCCTCTGTAAAAAGCAGTCTCTCATATAGTAGCTTTTACCATCCTGACGTGTCCGGGGTATGACTTTTAATACAAATTGCGAAATTTTAATAGCGTGGAAAAAATAATAACACAAAATATAGTCTTCTTATACATCGATAAACAGGCTTATTACTTTCCTTATATACATATTATAATGTATAAGGAAAGTATTGTGACGGGGTCGAAAATTCGAATTCGAGTTTTTGATGGGAGACCACGTTTCAAGCATACCTGAACACGAATCAGATGTTTTTCTGGTGATATCTGTGTGTGTGTGTGTGTGTGGAAACGATATTTCACGAACAAATGAAGCGCTTATAACGAAATTTAGTTCAAAAATTACAATTAGTAAACACTGAAAGCCTACTGCTTTTAAACGCAATCGAATGTTCAAAACCACCCTAAATTTTGAAATGAAATTTTGAAAAAATCATCAAAAAATCAAAATCTTCGATAAAGTTATGCAAATAGTCATTTCTCATGTAGTTTTTTATTGGAAAGCGATTAACATAAGAATTAGAACGCTAACATAAACCGTTCTTGAGATATTGCATATTTTTCAAGTAAATTTATCAAAACATCATATAAAATTAAGAGAAAAGTATCAACTATTGTGAAATATATTCACTTTTTATATGTAATGTTATGCGATACATTTGTTATCACCATTCTCGTGGATCAGGCTCGTTCCATTCATGAGAGAAGATACTTTGGGTAATAGTTTTGTATTTGGAAGCCATTAGTCTTTTATCTATTATAATATTAACCCATTTCTTCGTCCATAAGTTTAGCGACATTTTGCCAACGAATTTGGCAAAATATTGCCAACTTGGCGGGTTTTCAAATGTTGCTAAATTGACGAATATATCGCAAAAGTGATAAAAATATCGCCAAATTGATAAAAATAACGCAAAATCATTGAAAATGACGACTAATTAATGAAAATTCAATATCTTGGAAAGAATATAAGAATCTTCTATAAGAAAAAATACTTTGGGAAATAGTTTTGTATTTAGACGCCATTAGTCATGTCATTTATCTACTATAAGAATAACCTATTTCTTCGTCCATAACGCTTGACGAATTTTAGGTGTAACATTTAGCCGAACATCGCCAACTTGGCGCGTTTTTTTAAATGCTATAAAATTGACAAAACTGTCACCAAATTGATAAAAAGCTGTTGCTAAATTGATAAAAATGTCACCAAATTGATAGAAATGACTCTAAATCAATGAAAATGAGGACTAATTGATGAAAATTCAATATCTTGGAAAGAACATAAGAAACAACTATAAGAATAACCCATTTCGCTGTCCGTCCGTAATACGTGGCAAAAAATTTGGGGGCGATGTCGCAAATTTGGCGACTTTTTAAATATTGCCAGATTGACGAAAATGTCGTCAAATTAATAAACATGACACCAAATTGATAAACACGACGCTAAATAGGAGACAATGCTTTGCAAATTTTTAATTCCGTCATATAACGGGCATACCTTCCAGTATATAAGAAATTCGCATTTCTCAGTTTGTTTGTAACACTTAAAGATACATATGGTGAACTACGCGAATAATTCAGCTAAATTCCTGTGGGAAAAGTAAAATATTTCTATCATTTCTTACTTGTCAGGAAGAAGTCCTAAATTTCATTGTATTCTGTATTTATACGAATAGTTTATAATAATTTAGTTTTTTAATTGCAATTTCTTAGCTTTTTTTTCAATAGTGTGTATGTTGAATTTTTCATAGTTTCTCCATTTTGGACTAAAAGGCATGCCATTATGTCAAGAACGGCATATGTTAGCATCCTATACATTGAAATATTACATTTAAAATAGCTATTTAGGTAACACTTTAATAAAAATAATTTTATAACTTTTTTGAAAAAGAGAAAATAATGTTTGAAAAATTCAGGGATTTCTGCTATAGTCTGAGTTCAACCAAAATCAATAAGTAATCAATAATCCGACATCTTTGATGTAAATAATCGTAAAAAGAAGTTATTTGTATTCATAATTTGTTTGAAATATATCACATCCACACACACACACATAATCGAAAAACTAATTGATCCGTATATAGCAATGATAAAGACGTGTAGATCAGCCCACATTCGTGATGAGTGAGATCTTTGACTATCGTAATAGTTTCACTATAAATATATTACATATCGCAGCGACAGGAAAAGCATTAACATTATTGAATCGTCTTAAGAAAATTAATGTTTTTCTCTTACGTGTTATTTTCATCACAGATATCGTGTTAGTGAAAAAATAATTGGCATTGAATTGTACAATTATCTATTCAATGTTTTTCTAATTCTAATATGAAAAGTATAATTAAATGTTAAAAATCCAGTAAATTAAAAGAGCAAAATTTATTATGTTTAACACAGTTTTTTCTTTGCTGCATTTATCAAATTACGCAATAAAATATAATTTCTAATTAAGTTTAAGCATATTTCAGTTTTTACTCACACAAATTGTGCGTTAAATGTTGAAAACTGTGGAATATGATAGGATTACAAATTACTTTAAAAACATTCTACAGGATTAATATATTTTGCTAAATTTCAGAAAGTATAAAGAATGAATTGAATTTTATAATTCCTTAATTTATCTTATTTATAATTTCTAAATGGCATTTGATGGCGTTTGAAGAAATCCTTACCTCGAATTCACAGAAAATCTTCTTAAACTCATCTTTTTTTATGTCGAATGCGTAGCAATTATTTTTTTAATTAAAGATTTAAATCCTCGTTGACACACTTGATTAAATTTCTCGAAACGAGAACTTCATAATTCAGATAAAAAAAGGAGGGAGGGCAAAAGTTTGTATTTTAATAACTCACTTAAATCAATCACTTCATTTATCCATTTAGGAGCAAGTCGCAAATCAACCAGCACATTAAAGATTTATTGCTGCCAAAATAAAACGAACAAATACATAATTCTGAACTTCTTTGAGGATGGGCAGAAGAACACCGAAGGAAAGGTAATTGAAAGATGTTATTCGAGTTTATTTTTGTTTTCATTTCAAATAAAGCCTTACGTTGAAATGAAAAGAGATTACAATTTAATGGATGCAATTGTTTTTTCACATCGCAATTGAGGCAGGAATAATTGAATTTCGACTAAGTTTCCAAGCACTGTATGTCTTGGAACACGAGAAAAAAATCGTTAATTAGTACAAAGGAGAGTGCGCGCTTATTTTCCACAATTTTCGCTTTTTAATTTCATCTAATGGAATTGAAATCACCAAGAGAATTTCGCATATTTTACTCTAGATTAAAGACGTTTAAAATTTGTTGTTCTTATAAAGATATAAAAAAAATGGTATAGGAACACTGTAACACCATATTGAAATAAAGTACTTAAGCAAAACATAGACTTTGGAGGTATATTTCTCTTTATGTAGTCTGTTTAATGGTGCAGACATAAATTGTTGAAGAAAAAATATAACGCAAATCTTCGGAACTTTAAATTGAATTTTCATTTAAATCTGGAGGGCATGCATAAAATATCTAAAACAAATATGTGGAATTTCGTTTTCAAAAGTGTTTCTAAGCAATTTTGTACACACACAGACAATACATTTGAATTATCTGTGACTTTCACATCTCAATACAATGAAAATTTTATGTAATGATAAAAATGACACAAATTGAAACCCAATTTAATATTCCATAAAAATGACATTTGAAACTTCAAAATATTGAAAATATATTTGAATAAATATATGGAATTTCAATGTAACAGAATAAAGAGAAAATAACACAGAACGAAGTATTATTTCAATATGTATCAACAAAACCATTATCGTTTAGCGTTTTTAAAACGAATTATGAACATACGAGTACAAACCAGAAACTAAGCAAAGTTTTGACATAAATTTCTCATGCGTTAGTATGCAATGCTGTTAAAAGAGCTATCCAAAGAATAAGATATTAGCAATAGTAAAAAAAAAATAACTTTTTGTAGTGATGCAGCAAGAATATGCTCGTTTAAGCAAGAACTCATTAGCATGCAAAAAAGTATCAAGCTTCCTCGAACTCGAAATGAGCACTTTTTGTGGTGACGCATCTGCTTGTGTATATATATATATATATATATATATATATATATATATATATATATATATATATATTTATATATATATATATATATATATATATATATTTATATATATATATATATATATATATTTATATTTATATATATATATATATATATATATATATATATATATATATATATATATATATTTATATATATATATATATATATTTATATTTATATATATATATATATATAATAAAAAATAAAATGAATATCCAATGACAGTATATAGATGTTGTAACTCATAATACACTAACTTAAAATAAACTAACTTAAAACTTGCCTACAAATTACAAACAAGCATTAAACATAAATACAACCATCATGAGGAAAATTAAAGGCAAATCACTAGTCATCGAGCTAAAAATAATCAACAAAACTCAATGGTTTAGAAATCGAAAGTAGGAATACAAAAAATACCAAGCAACAAAGCTTCAAACGTGGAGAAGCACAAGGCTTAAGAATTATTCATTTCGAAAATATTATTTTTCAAGTCCAAATAATGAATCGAAATGAACACAAAAAATGCTTGTTTGGGAAACACGAAATAGATTTTATCTATAAACTCCCGTATTTGAACTACAAGCATAAAGATTAAAAAATTAGATACAAAAATACCTGAAAATACTCTTCAAATGTACTACCAAGTCGAGTCTTAAATGACAAGACCAATGTTGCCATTCGCTATAGGCAATGGTAGAGATCTACCGTTGCCAATTGTGAGTAACAGCATTGTGTAAAGGCAGTAAAATGCGATATTCTACAGTAAAAGCTGCAAAATTAAAGGGCAAGTAAAATAATAGAAAACATGGAGACAAAGGTATAAATGGATGTAAAAGCAAAGCAAAGTAAATTCAAGAGAATGTAGATGTTCAGCTGAAATAAGATAATAAGGAGAGAATTTTAAAATAATCGAAGCTTATTAACTATACTATTTACTAAATATGCTGGATATTCATATAATTTACTGGTAATTTTTAAGTTATTAATGTACAAAGCATGAAATTTTTTATCTGATAATCTATAAATTCGAAAAAGTTGATTAAGTATAATATTTCTAAACAATTGAATCGAGTTGCAGGAATTAAATGGTAATATATTATTAATGCTGAATTTAAAATAGTCTTTTTTATCATATAAATTAGTAACTATACTATTAGTAGGTTCAATTATCAGATTTAAATCCAAATAATTAAAATTATTACTAACAGCAGTTTCATTAGGTATTAATTCCAAATTATCTGGATAAAAATCTATATCTATGACATAATTATCAGTAAATACTAAACATATCAGACCATAAACATATCTGTAAATTTTATAATCTGTTAAAGTAAAGGATTTTTCATAATGATATAGGTATAAATTAGCTAACACACTGCTACTACAGCCGTAAGTATAATTTATTACCTTGAAATATATAATTATTAAAAAGAACAAAATGGAGAAGTTTAGGAAAATTGGTAAACGCTAGCCGAATATCCGCTGAAAATCAACGGTCTCGCAATAAGCAACCCATGAATAATGTATATTTTTTAATAATTCGCGCTTCACATTTATTCAACAAATCGAATATTTTGGTGTGCAGAACCCCTAAAGAAGAAAATATTGGGAAACTAAATTTGCGCATTTCTTCCTTTCGAATTATCTACCCGTATACCACAGTAAAGTCTATCTCATCCCGAGAAACCCCGATTTTATTATTTCTCCTTTGGAACTGTTTTCTGAGAATCACACCCATAAATGAACATTTTTGAAAAACTCTGTTTGCCTAGGGTTTTTTATCAGATGATTGGTCCATATACCAAATATCAAGCCTCTATCACATTTAAAAAGAAGCGTGCCTCATTTATTCCGAAAGTCGAACATATTAGTGTGTGGCACCCCTTAAAGTAGCAAATATTGGAAATCTGAAATTTCACACTTTCTTCCTTTCAAACTATCTACCCGTACACCAAATTTGAATTCTCTATCCTATCAAGAAGGATGTTTTTTCTATCACTTCACCTTTCGAATGTTTTTCTGTGTAGCACCCCGTTAATGAAAATTTTTGTCAAACTGTATTCATCTTTGGTTTTTTTGTCAACAGGTTAGCTCATATACTAAATTTCAAGCCTCTATCTCATTGTAAAGGAGGCCTTTTTCATTTGTTCAGCGAATCGAACATTTTAGTGAGCGGCACCCCCTACAATAGCAAATGTTGGAAAATTGAAATTGCACACTTTCTTCTTTCCAAACTATCTACGAGTACACCAAATTTGAAATCTCTATGTCATTCCTAAGTATATTTTCTTATCAATTCATCATTCGAACGTTTTCCTCTGGAGCACCCCCTTAAACGAACGTTTTTGAAAAACTATAATCGTCTTGGGTGTTTTTATCAAATGATTATTCCATGTACTAAATTTCAAGCCTCTATCAAATTTTAAAGGAGCGGTTTCACATTTATTCGGTAAATCGAAAATTTTGGTTTGCAACACCCCCTTAAGTAGAAAATATTGGAAATCTGAAATTGCACACTTTCTTCCTTTCGAACGATTTACCCATACACCAAATTTGAAGTCTCTCTTATGGCAAAGCATGCTTTTCCAGCATTTAACTTTTTGAACGTTTTGGTGTGGAGCACTCCCTCTAGAAAACGCTTTCGAAAAATTCGATTTTTCTAAGGGGTTTTATCGAACGATCGAGCCGTGTACCAAATTGCAAGTCTCTATCTATTCGGGAAGTGCCTTAAAAAAGCGTGACAGACAGACGAACAGACAGACAAACAGACGGGCACTTGGCAATTAGCATATACTAGCCGAATACCCGTTGAAAATCAACGGTCTCACAATAAGCAACCCCTGAATAATGTCAATTTTTTAATAATTCGCGTTTCACATTTATTCGACAAATCGAATATTTTAGTGTGCAGAACTCCCTAAATAAGAAAATATTGGAAAACTAAATTTCCACATTTCTTCCTTTCGAATTATCCACCCGTACACTACATTAAAGCCTATCTCATCCCGAGGCACTCCTATATTATTATTTCTCCTTTGGAACTTTTTTCTGCGAAACACATTCATAAATGAACATTTTTCAAAAACTCCGTTTGTCTTGTGTGTTTTATCAGATGATTGGCCCATATACCAAATATCAAGCCTCTATCACATTTAAAAGGAAGCTTGCCTCATTTATTCGGAAAATCGAACATATTAGTGTGCGCACCCCTTAAAGTAGCAAATATTGGAAATCTGAAATTTCACACTTTCTTCCTTTCAAACTATTTACCCTTACACCACATTTGAGATCTCTATCTCATTCCGAAGCATGGTTTTTTATCAATTCACTTTTCGAACGTTTTACTCTGGAGCACCCCCTTAAATGAACTTTTTTGAAAAACTATTCGTCTTGCGTGTTTCCGTCAAATGATTAGCCCATATACCAAATTTCAAGCCTCTATTAAATTTTAAAGTAGCGTTTTCTCATTTACTCTGTAAATCGAACATTTTGGTGTGCTGCACCACTTAATTAGAAAATATTGGAAATCCGAAATTGCACACTTTCTTCCTTTCGAACGATTTACCCATACACCAAATTTGAAGTCTTTACCTCATTGCAAAGCATACTTTCCTATCATTTCACATTTCGAACGTTTTAGTGTACGGCACCCCCTTAAGTTGAAAATATTGGAAATTTGAAATTGCACAATTTCTCCTTTTCAAACGATTTACCCATACACCAAATTTGAAGTCTCTATCTCATCGTAAAACATGCTTTCCTATCATTTCGCTTTTCGAACGTTTTGGTGTGGGTCACCCCCTTTATAGAACGTTTTCGAAAAATTCGATTTTTCCAGGGATTTTTATCGAATGACTGAGCCGTGTACCAAATTGCAAGTCTCTATCTATTCGGCAAGTGGCTAAAAAAAGCGTGACAGACAGACAGACAGACAGACGGACAGATAGACAGACGGACAGACAGACGGACACTTGGCAATTAGTATATATATAGTAATAATAATTGATAGACAGTTTGAGTAGATTGATTACTAATATAAGCTTTATATAGAGCTAAAATTACATCATAAAAATCAGAGATCTTAATATTATTAGATAGATCTTTAAAATCAAAACTTTGAAATTCTATTATTTTACCCAGTGATGTTAATTTATTCTTTAATTTCTTACTATTATTTGGAATAAAGTAGTTATTGCCTGAAAAACGTAAACTATCATTTATTACATTTAAATAATTTAGTAGTAATTTACTCGCAGTAATAGAGTAAGTATTATGACCACTAGTTACTGTTCTAAATTTAATAGGATTTTTTATGAAATGTAGGAATAAGCAATATATAGGGAAATTTAAGGAATTTATAATTAATATTTAAATCACTGTACATATTGATAACTTTCAGTTTGATACTATTAATGGAGTGCGACTCTAATTTAAATGGACTATTGTTCTTTAAATAAACTAACAGAAATTGTATATAAAACTTTTTACAGATAATAGAATAATTATTAGAGGCTTTCTCAACTAAGTAATAACAAAAGATCTTTGTAAATCATTAATGGAATGTTTTAAATTATCAGTATTATATATAGATCCAGACAGTTTAATACTACAAATGTATTTTTAATGAATTTTAATAAAGTAAATTTCCACATATTAAATGCCTCTAAAGGCAGAGCATATTTAGAAGCTAATCCATAAATATATTTATCTAGGTCAAGATTTATTGACTTTAAGACTTTATTAGAGTTATTACAAGAAAGTAACCTGAATTTTGTACCAAATGACATTATGGTTCTTAGTATTTCATCTTTAACTATTGCTATGTCTCCTGTAACTATATGGTCCAAGTGTGGATTTATATATTTAGCATATTCGTCTACTTTGCAAATACAATGATTATCTACATTTGACATGGAATCCTTACCCATAGAGAGAGATTGTGAAATTTCATTGTAATTAAAAATAAATCTACCAATAGGCTTGTTGTATTTAAAAGTCTTAGTAACATTCAAATCCTCAATAGACAATAAGTGTTTGAATTTGTTAAATATAGACCCAAAATTTATAGAATTATAAATCGGATGTTTAAAAGATATCACACAGCAAGAACTAGTAGATGTATTATTATTATGAAATTGATTAAGTTTTATTTTTAAATACTTTGATCTAGTAATGAGCAAATCATAGAAAATATGATTAAAATGTTCATTAGTTAGATTTAATTTTAAGAAAATGGCATAAACATTATTTAAATTTTTTTTTAACCGCAAATACCCAAGATTTTATTAATTTCCATTGATAAGTGCTGTTAAATTGATGATATAAACATTTAATCTCAGCTTTATAATCATGAAGTATGGAGCTTTCTTTGCCATATTTAAATCTTTTGAGATTATCTGAGTTTCTATTATGTAAATGGGGTTTAAAAAAAAAGTGATTAAAAATTGAATATTGATTACCTACAAAGTTATTTTTTACAATACTACCATTTAGATATAATTGATTTAATACATATAGAAAAAGAGTACAATTTGATTTAATATAGAAGTTTTCGAAAAAAATTCTATCAGCTGTATTAATTTTTATATCCAAAATATGTATAGCAATATTTTCAAACCCATGTATAGCAAAATGTTTATATTCTATTTTATTAGATGTTGGAAGAAAATTATTATTGAAGATATATTTTTTGACATGATCTCTGTGAAAATCCATTCGTAAATGAATGGGATTACTAGTTTGACCTATATAAGATAAATTACAAATGTTACAAGAAAGTCGATATATGCAATTAAAAATTTTACAGAAAGGCAAATGACTATTTTGGTTCGTGATTTGAATATTAGAAGCAGAAGGGCAAGTTTTGCAATTTTTATTCTTGCATTTTTATTTTACATAGCAGGGCAATTATTATATTCAAAACTAACCATGGCACAATGTTGGTAAATTGACATCTGTCTAGATAATTTCCAACATGAATCGAAAATACCGAGCAATATCTATCAAATTATATAATAATGAGTATAAATATATTTGCCAGTCACTAAATCGTATAAATAGTGTAATTCATAATAGTATAAGAATAATTATTAGCATGACAATAGAACATAGAGAACATATTATAAAAGAAGTAAAATAATTGCTTATAGATAAATAAGTATAAACAACTAAGCCCATGTGAAACCTAATCCTAATGTTAATAACGAGGATATTACAAAAAATAAGAAAATATTTAATGTTATAGTTACTATCAATTCTGATCTTGATTAAATAAAACTCTTGATTAGGTATTGAATAATATATATAGTGTAAAAATTGGATTCACTTAAAATCCATTCCAAATATATAATAATAAAATAAAATGATTGTACTGAAAAGTACAGTTTAAAAGAGCTTCAATAATTCACCAATACAATATACTTAACGCAAATATTTAATTACCCATACTAAAAAATCGAAATTAAGAAAATGTAAGAAGGAATAACGATAGATGGCAGCACGAGACTTATAACAACTAAGATAAGTATATTGTTAGCTTAAAATAAGAATAATAGCAATCTACTAATTATAACAAAATAATTTAACAAATTTAATTAGCAGTAAGGTGGAGGTCAATATATAATACAGATAATTCAACATTAAATGTATTAACATAGACAATAAAAATATCCGAAAAAAATATGGAGAATGAGAGTAACATAATTCTTCTATTAACACTAGACGAAAGTAGAATTAAAAATTAACAATATGTTCTATTACTAAATTTAGCGCAAATGCAGCATAAATTTAAATAGATTGCAAATAAAAGTTTCATAAATACCGAAACATGCTAAAAGAATTAAGGATGTTTTGCAAATATGAATAGTTAAAAATACTAAAGATATTAAGTAATAAAGAATTATATATATATATATATATATATATATATATATATATATATAATATAAGTGTGAAAGTTATAAAATACCAGAAATCACACGAATAAGGCGCGTTGCTGCACTATAACGTGGATTTAAATATCGTACCAGAAAAGTAGACAAGTAAATGGAAGCAATATACCAAAGAATGGCCGGTGGGATTGTAACCCCCACTCCCTGGTTAAGCAAGCTTTTCGTCTAGACAACACGCCCGGTAGACGATATATTGCGCAAGAAATGAATACCGAAGTATTAAAATTTAAAAAGATGTAAAAAGAGGTACCAGAACATGAAAACGTGGAATAACCCCCACAAGACATGTAATCCCAAATCTGCATTAAAGTGTTTTAATTCCACAATTCAAAAGGCAATAAGAATTAAAAAGCATAGATTATAAACACATAATCAGATACTGTACCATGATCTCAATACTTCATACAGCAAGACGAATACGCACCAATCTATCCACACGTCTATATTTATCATATATGAAAGTATACACGGCATTAACCTGTGTAAGGAAGGAACGGACACCCAGTCGTGATCAACTCTTTACCGGTTCTGCATCTAAATATATACGGTAGCTTTCAGTTACGGATAAACCATAAATACAACCATACCTTATACGAAGCAAAAGAATAAACAGTAACGTTAATGATCGTTTTAACAGCGATATTGGCTTCCTCCATGGTTCAATTACACAAGGATTTCCGAAGCGTTTTCTGAGCAACATCATAGGCAGATTTTATGATTTAACCGTAACTGAAAGCTACCGTATATATTTAGATACAGAAACGGTAAAGAGTTGATCACGACTAGGTGTCCGTGTCTTCCTTACACAGGTTAATGCCATGTATACGTTCATATGATAAATATAGACGTGTGGATAGATTGGTGCGTATTCGTCTTGCTGTATGAAGTATTGAGGTCATGGTACAGTATCTGATTATGTGTTTATAATCTATGCTTTTTAATTCTTATTGCCTTTTAAATTGTGGAATTAAAACACTTTAATGCAGATTTTGGATTACATGTCTTGTGAGTTATTCCACGTTTTCATGTTCTGGTACCTTTTTTTACATCTTTTTAAATTTTGATACTTCGGTATTCATTTCTTGTGCAATATATCGGCTACCGGGAGTGTTGTCTAGACGAAAAGCTTGCTTAACCGGGGAGTGGGGGTCACAATCCCACCGGCCATTCCTTGGTATATTTATATATATATACTTATATTTGGTATATATATACTTCCATTTACTTGTCTACTTTTCTGGTATTATATATATATATATATATATATATATAGATATATATATATAATGAAAATCCAATGATAGAGTGGAGTTGTAACTCAAAATACCCTACCTTAAATTATACCTACAAATTAAAAGGAAGTATTAACAAGAAAGATCAATCATGCTTAAAGCATTGATTATGAAACACTTTCCAACTTCAATGCAATTTTATTTAAACAAGTCTAAAATGCAATACATTCCTCGGTAATATTTTAAAACTTATCACAATACTACATTAATTTATTATATTTGAAAACTTAAACCTTCATCGAAAAAAATGAACTTCATTCAAATGACGGCATTGAAATATAAATTGCCTGGTTTAAACATCTCTAAAATGCGATACATTCCTCGGTAATATTTTTAAAACTATCATAATACTACGATAATTTATTGTATTTGAAAACTTCATCGAAAACAACTGAAATTCATTCAAATAACGTCATAGAAAAAATAACACGCCTGGATCTTTCTATAAAAACAGCATTTCATTCATAACATATTCCCATTCATTTCATTCATCGCAATACTATAATAATTTATTTTATTTAAAAATTAAGACCATGGAGCTACAAGTAATTAAACTCTGCTTAAAACTTCATCGAAAAAAGTCGTCCTTCTCTTTGTAAAATCAATGAATATTTCATTCATATCAGCTATGCAGACTCCATGGGCTAAATAATTTTGTGTTAAAGAAATACAGCAATTCTAATACAACTCATTCTACATATTTTGCTGTTTACATTTTACATAAGTGAAAAATAGACTTCATTGTAGAAATAATCAAATTTGGATGATCATTTAAACTCAAATATATTGTAATTGCGTTGTTTCAGTATGTAGATGCACAGAATTTAAGCAAATATAAAGTGGTTTTAGGATGGATACAGCACTCAATATGAATTAAAAAGAACTTAAAAAATCACGATTTTGAGACAAGATGGATGCGATATATCATTTTGAAGTGGGTTATGTGATCTTTTCACATCATGGTCACGTGATCGCTTCATATAAGAGGTGTAATTATTATTTTAATTTTTATTTAAAAAACTACTGAATATATTTCGCTGAATTTTATTTTATATATTTTATGGAACAATTTGAATATTACCTAAAATTTTCGAAGCAATTTGTGAATTTTAAATCGGCTTAAAAAATGTTTGAAAAATTAGGTCCCATGAGGTTCAATGTATTTCATTTTTTCAACCCGGGTTCAATCCAAAACTAATTGGGTGATATTATTCATTTATATTCCCATAGGTCCTACAGACCGTCTGAACAACATACTAAAATTTCATTTTGATTAAGTCATTTTTACGACAGTTATCGTGCTAACGGACAGACAGACAGACTGACAGAATGAACAAAGTCATCAACTTTTTTGTAAAGTGTTAAAAACTCTTACTAATATTCATAGTATTTATACTTTTGATTTGAAAGATTTGTTTAATAATATTGATATAGATGATAAGTATAGAATTATTTTAGGAATTTTTGAAAACTATAATATAATATCTACCTAAAATATTCAAATTTTCTATTTAAAAAATTACTTAATTTCACTATCTATGAAAATTATATTCAACATAATGGTACTTTTTTTAAGCAACAGTTTGGTATCTCAGAAGGGTGGTGTGCCTCATCATTGTTGGCTAATCTGTATTTATTCTTCTATGAAAAGAACATTAATCCAAGCTTGCATAATATGCACCTGTTTAGATATTTAGATGACATATATATATATTATGTGTATCCCTTAATAATAACCCTATAGTATTCAACTTCTAATAATTTACAATTAAATGCAACTAAAAATTACTCTAATGTTGCAAACTTTTTAGATTTAAATTTAGAGTTACAAATATGTAATATGGTTGTAAACTTGTATAATAAAAGACAAGATTTTAAATTTAATACATCAAAATTTCAATATTTTGACTCTTGTTTGCATATATCAGTTATTAGAAATATTATAATAAACCAGGTTCGTAGAATCAATAAAATTTTTGATGAAAATTATAAATTAGCACATTTTATGGAATTATTGAGTACAGCGACTAATAATGGATATCCTCCCAAATTCGTTATTAATATTATCAACTCAGTGTATCAACTTCCACTCGATAACATCCAATACTACTTTCCCAATTTTAGTGGCTAGCAAGAAAAAAAAATATATAATTATTTATTAATTATATAAATAAATAGAAATGAAAAATAATAAAATAAGCTAAAAAAGTTAGAAAAATTAAAAAAATCGAAAAATAAGATTCATTAATATTAATGTTTTGAATTTTATTTTCGCTAAAAAATTGTAACTTTAGCCAGTTTGAAACTACGATTTGAGCGCCCTTATAATTGTGTATAGTGGCATTCTCATTTATCCATTTCTCCTATGAATTACTTGTTCAGTAAGAATTTTCATTCTTGCTTTGCTTCATGTTCATATTCTGTTTTACTTATACGGGCAATTGTCCTGTCTTCTGCTCTGACTCACTGGACGGGCCTAAAAGTGTAGCTGTGAACGTACTTACTGCCTCTTAGGTAGTATTTCGTTATGTTCATTCCGGTGCTTCTGAAAATTCTTTTTACTGCTGAGGTTGATTGCATACACGTGGTGAAAGAAGGGTTCCTGCTCCATGGTAATACAAATTTTCCTAATGTTTCTTATCTTCATTTTTTCATCTTTTGGTGCCTGTAGTCTGAGTTTGGACATTCATAGTAATGAACTATTGTCCAATCTGAAACAGGCATTTGTTTGGGTTAATTAGAATTAAATACTCAGACCTGAAGATGAATTTAATAATTTTTAATCTTCGAATTTGGGCCTGTGCTGATCTTTTCTATTATCGGCATTATGGCCGTGGTTTTGCTTCTATGGTTATGTTAATATTTCACGATTACTTGAATTAATTATTTTCATTACTACTTCTTTCTAATATATATATATATATATATATATATATATATATATATATATATATATATATATAGCATAGTAAACATATTAAAATAAAATTATTTCACAGTTATCCAATTTTTCTCCAGAAGTTGGCGCAATGCAGCACATTCTCCTAAAGTAACATACAAGATTCATATGAAAAAGAGAGGGGAAATGACCAAATGCAAGGCATAAAATGGTAGAGGGGGATGGCGACCCCTCTTTCCCGTTTAGAAGACTGCTTTTATGCCCGGGCAACACTCACGGTACCAATGCCATGCAGAAACCATACTTCCGTAAATGTGTCAAATCAAAAACACTCGAAAAAGTGCAAAGAAAACAAATAGGAATTATTATCGTTATGTCATTCCTTTAGGAAGAAAAGCATTCAACTATAATATTTTAAGTCAGAATCTACATCTAACAAATTTAACAGAATGCAAATGCAGAAACAATCCTTATTCAGATCCGATATTAGGTCATATAGTAACAGGTGATTGCAGAGTTCTTACAGATACTACATTAATTCAAGCTTTCAAACTAGGTACTAAATATAGAAATCCGTATCATGGCGATCCGTTTGAGGCTTTTCGCGAGGACATTGATCAATTCATTTATAAACTTTCCATTCAATACAGTCTGCCAGATATGGCATTCCATCAATGGCGATCTAAGATGTGCAGGGACTTCAAGTACTATTATAAAAAACTTTACCAACCTCCAGACCAATGTAAAATAAACTTCCAACTTCTGAAGAACATTCAAAATCAATTTATAATTACTTATATTGACAAGGCATCAAGTAACTACGCTTTTACATGTAAGCTCTTTTACATTGACATATTGAAAGAAAAATATGAGAATGATGTTCTTTACAGCAAAATCAACCTCTCCCTTAAGGAAATCTCAAATAAAATCAAGGCTTTGTATTTATTAACTGGTATCAAATATACAGGAATTATAAAGTATCCGTATCTGATTAATATTCCGAAACTTCATAAAAGTCCTATTACTTTCAGACCTGTTACTGTTGGATGCAATACCTATCTCACGAAAGCCAATAATATGTTAATGAAGATTTTACAACCTATTTTGCTGAAACTTAATAACCAAGGAAGCTATATTATAAAAAACAGTCTACAAGTGATCAATATATTGAAAGATCATAAACATCCTTTGCACTTAAGAACTTATGATTTCCAAGAACTATTTAATACTATAGATCTAGATGACATGACAAATATACTTTACAGCTTGTTTGAAGAATATGATTTAAAAAGGAGTCTGGAATTCAATAAATTCAAGTCTATAATCAAAATAGTTCTTAAAGAAAATTACCTTTACAACGGAATGTCTATTTATCAACAAATTGAGGGCATCCCCATGGGGGGGGGGGATGTTCTTCCATATTGGCTGATATATATCTTAGTTTTTATGAAAGAAGATCTCATATAAACAACGAAATCATATACCTACGTTATGTGGATGACGTAATTATAGGATATGAGAATGAAAACTACACAATGAACTTTGATTTTTATCCACCTAACCTCATCTTGAAGGAAAACCCTCTTAAAAATAACAAAGAGGTCGAATTTTTGGATTTGAATATCAACTATAGTCAAATCCCTCTCATATTCACCATCTATGATAAAAGAAAACAATTTAAACTACCTATTATTGGAATTATACATTGGAACTCCAACATACATTTGAATGTGTTTCGCAATGTTTTCTTGGGAGGTTTAATCAGAATAAAAAGAACTATCAAAGAGGAACATTTACGTATCAATTTTGATCAAGAATTTTTAAAACAAGCATTTTTTAATAAATATCCAATTTCCTTTATGATTAAAAATATTGATAATTTATACAGAAACAATTTTGCATATGGCGTAAGACTTAAGTATTTTTTGAGTTCAATTAGAGACAAAATCATCGAACCCTCCATATGACAGGACCGCACTGTGATAACAGGACCGCGGCTGGAACTACATTTCATTTGAGTCGGCAATTCAGTTGGCTTTATTTGTGGTGATATGGCTCTCGTACACATCTCTATCCAGGTCTCGTGATGATTTCAAAGTCACTCCGGAGGTTGGCTTGGGCCGGGGCTGGCGACCAGGAGTGAAATGCCGCGGCGATTTTGACGAGCTCGTTGAACTGGGGAGTAAGGTCACAACCCCTTACCGCCATAATGTAAGCTTTTTGCCGAGCCATCCTTCCTTTTTTACATGTTTTTTTCACTTTTTATATTTCAATTTTTCTATATATATATATATATATATATATATATATTTATATATAACATTGGATTTACAATTTTATATATATATATATATATATATATATATATATATATATATATATATATACACTCTTTTGTAAAAAAAAAAAAGCGAAGTACCCCTAAAAATAATTCGATCATCTCGAAATTTCGCATACAAATTCCTTTATACCAAGTATGCAAATGATTAAATTTCCAAGGCCAATGAGTGTTAATTTTGGTCATAGTGCGCATTTCCACTGCGCAACTAGTGTCCCATAAAACAGGTTTGAAATGTGGACGGTTTATCTTTGCTCGTTATCGGCGTTGCAGTTCCGTGAAGGCACAACCAATAATGCCGTTACGACGTTGCCGAAGACCTTATAAGCAATTAGACGAGTTCGAACGTGATCGTATAGTTGGTATGCTAGCTGTACATACCGAGTAATAGGCCACCACCTGTATCGAATGGACACTGCTGTGCAAAGGTGCTGGCAGCAATGGTTGCTGCAAGGAACTCATTGGAGGAAAGAAGGCTCGGGAAGGCTAAGGTATACGAATGCAAGGCAAGATCGGATGATTGTGCGACAGGCCCGAATTGATCCAACGGTATCATTGTGCGCCATCCAAAGTGCTACAGCTTCTTTCATACCGCCCGCTATGCTCACGGCGACCTTTAAGGCATCTGCCCATAAACCCACAACATCGACAGAGTTGTTTGGACTGGTGTCATAGCCGAGCATCATAGCTGCCAGCAGACTGGCATCGTATAGTGTTCAACGATAATTCACGCTTCAGTCTTTCAGCAGATGACCATCGGGTATGTGTGTGGAGGCGGTAGGGTCAGCGGTTCCAATCAGCCTTTGTTGTACACACCCAATACCCCTGGTGCGATGGTGTGGGGTGCTATCTCTTACGACATCAGGTCGTTCCTAATCATCATGCGTACAACTTTAACAGCTCAACGATATGTTGATGAGAACCTGCGACCGTTTTCTTTACCCTTCTTGGCACGTCATTCTGGGGCCATTTACAACAAGATAATGCCACGCCACATACGGCTCGCATATCTGTGGACTGTCTCATTGCTGTTGATACTGTTCCTTGGTCAGCAAGGTCACCAGACCTTTCGCCAATCGAACATATATGGGACATGTTAGGCCTCCCGATTAGGGCACCCCGAAATGCAGCAGATTTGGAGCAACAATTGAGGAATGCTTGACAGAATGTATCACAGGATGACATTAGTAAACTTTATCACTCCTTACCTAGACGTATACAAGCATGCATTGCCGCCAAGAGGGGTTTTCACCAATTATTGATTTGAAAATTCAATGTGCAATTGTTAACCATTGACGGGTCCTGTGGTCTTGATTTTGTAATCATTTCATTACCTGTGTATGAGCTGTACGCATATTTAATTTCAATAAAAACAGTCACTTTCTTCATGGTGCTTCGTATTTTTTTGCAAAAGAGTGTATATATATATTCCGGTGCCCACTCGCATTGACGAAGTGAGGTGAAATGCTCAGTCGCTTGTTCAACTTACACGCGGTGGCAATGCTTGTGAGTTCTTATTTCTGTTCGAGAAAGTATTATTTTTCTGATTTGTAATTCAATTGATTTATTTTTCTCCTTCCACTAGCCAGTAGACAGTTCCAATGGTGTCTATAGTTAAATACTATCGCCATTGTCAGAAACTGGCTATTCTATCGGTTTTAATTCGAATTGTATGGCTGTCCTGATGAGAATGCAATTTCGAACTAACTGCCATTTTTGTGTAGTTTCAATTGATTGTTCTCTATGTCTTAATCTTTTATCGTGAGCTAATTATTATTGCCTTATCTCATTTTTGCCGTGTTTTATTTTTATTTTTATTTATATTTATATACTTTTACTTGTGAATTTTATATCCCAATATTCTTCTCATCCCCCTTTACCATTGTAGTGATATGTTACCCCTTCTATCTTTATCCTTAGTCTTGGTCTATAGTTACTCATTTGTAACAGATATGCTAGTGATGGGATTTTTTTGTACATACAGTAGTTTATGCGTAATTTTCGCTTAAAATCTTTCAATTTTTATTTATATATATATATATATATATATATATATATATGTGTGTGTGTGTGTGTGTGTGTTAATGCACATGTTAATGCGTAAGTTAGTGGATGTTTTCGTGAGCCTGTGAAAGCGATATCTCACAAGCGAATGAAGTGTTTTGAAAAAGAAAATTGTACTATTACTGCAATCTGTAAATGCTAGAACTCAATTGATTTTAAATGCGATGGAACATTCGGAAGACTCTCGATTTTTGAATAATTTTTAAAAAAAATATTCAAATATCAGGATTTTCAATAATGTTATATATATATAATCATTTCATACGTAATTTTTCATTAGAAAACAAATGAAATGAATTTAAAAGCCCTAAAATGAACGGTTCTCGAGATATTGTATGAATTTTGAATGAATTTTCGAAAAAAAATCATAAAAATCAGAACCTTCAATAATGTAATTTATATAATCATTTCATACGTAGTTTTTATTAGATAACGAATAAAATACACTTTGAAACGGTGGAATAAACCATTCTCGAGATATTGCGCGTTTTTTAAATAAATATATAAAAATATTACATAAAAATTAAAAAATAGTAGGTACAATCCAATATTTTCACTTTCCATATGCACCAATGTTAACACCATTCTCGTGGATCTAGTTTGTTCCATTCGCAAGAGAAGATACTTTTTTGCAAAAGTTTTGTATTTTGTCATCAAATCATTTACCCATAGTCATTAATTTCACGGGATATTAATTCACGGACAATTAATGCGCACTCACATTAATGCACAGTCAATAGTCATATTTAATTCACGGTCAATTACATATTGATGAGAATTTTGCAGATGAGTTTGGGTCAGCCATTCTGTTTGGACCAATAAGCTGTCAAAAGTTCTCAATTTCAAATTCTGCGGTGTTAATTCAATGCCAAAAACATTGTTGTGTGGATCTTGTACATGATTTATTTTGCTGTGAAATAAGAAAAGCCATTGCATTATGTAGGGAAAGTAATGTGCTTTCCATTTTAGATTATTTTTATTTGCATTCGTACAGAAACCGATTTGGACAGGTGTAAACCGTATGTAAAATATTAAACCCATTTACTGCCTTTACAAGCGCTCAGTTTCGATGGATGTGATGTTAATTGATTGCTAGTGGTGAGCTTGCTTAAAGTTTGAACTGGGATATAAATGAGTGGAAATACGAGTATATGACACTTTCTATATGAATCCGCAAGAATGCAGGAAAATAATGAAAACAAAGTGATATATTTAAATCGCAAAACACGTGTTTAATAAGCCAGAGCACGTTTAAATCACAATACATCCAATTGCACGCGCTTTGACTAACTGTATAAAAGTTGTTGTTTACTTGTTATTCGTAGGAAGTGTAGTGAGCATGCGCAGTTTAAAATTGAGCGTTTCGACCTGTTGCAGTTCGTTTTAATTATTGAAATTATAATTCTGAAAAATTGTTTGCAATCCCACGTATGTGGGCATACATTTTATCTTCATATCTATTGTAGTTTTCAAGTAAAAGGGATCAGGCAAATGTTGCTTTATTTCGTTAGGAATGGAGAATGGACTGTGTGTAATGGACTGTGTGTAATGGAGAATGGACTGTGTGTAATGGACGTGTGTAATGGACGTGTATAACGGAGAATGGACTGTGTGTAATGGACGTAATGAAGAATGGACTGTGTCCATAATTACTGTGGGTAAGGAAAGTCACGCATCAGATTAAAGATGTTCACATCAGAATTTTAAAAAGAAAGATCAATCATGCATAAAGCATTAATTATGAAAGACTTTCCAACTTCAATGCAATTTTATTTAAACATCTCTAAAATGTGACATATTCCTCGGTAATATTTTTAAAATTATCATAATACTACAATAATTTATTATATTTGAAAACTTCATCGATAGCAAATGAACTTTATTCAAATGCTGTCATCGAAATATAAATCGCATGGCTCTCTCTATAAAAGCAGCATTTCATTCATGGACTTTTTCCTTTCCATTCATTCATCACAATACTATAATAATTTATTTTATTTAAAAACTTAAAACCATGCTAGTACAAGTAATTTAACTCTATCTCTATGCTTAAAACATCATTGAAAAAATCGTCTTCTTCTTTGTGTAAAATCAATGAATGTTTCATTCATATCAGCTATATTGCAGACTCCATGAGCTAAATAATTTTGCGTTAAAGAAATGCAGCAATTCTTACACAACTTATTCGACATCTTTTGGTGTTTACATTCTCCATCAGTGAAAATTAGTAGAAATAATCAGTTTGATGATCATTTAAACTCAAATATATTGTAATAGCGTTGTTACTTTCCTTATATACAATAATGTATAAGGAAAGTATTGTGACGGGGTCGAAAATTCGAATTCGTGTTTTCGACGGGAGAGCACGTTTCAAGCATCCCTGATCACGAATCGAACATTTTGAGGTGATGTTTGTGTGTGTGTGTGTGTGTGTGTGTGTGTGTGTGTGTGTGCGCGCGCGTGTGTGTGAGTCTGTGGAAACGGTGACTGACGAACGAAAAGACCGATTCGAACTAAATTTGGTACAAAAATTACAATCCGTAAATACTAGAAGCCTGTTGTTTCTATACGCAATCGAATGTTCAGAACCCCTCTTAAATTTTCGAGTGACATTTTCAAAAAATCATCAAAAAATCAAAACATCTAATAAAGTTACGCAAATAGACATTTCTTATATAATTCTCATTAGAAAACGGTTAACATAAATTTTAGAACGTTAGCATGAACCGCTCTCGAGATATTGCAAATTTTTAAAAAAAATATCAAAAAATTATATAAAATAAAAAAGAAAATATTTTCTATTGAGAAACATGTTCACTTTTCATACGTATTATCATGCAATAAATTTAGTGACATCATTCTCGTGGATCTAGCTCTTTCCATTCATAAAAAAAGATACTTTGAGTAATACTTTTGTATTTGAGCGCCAATAGTCATTTATCTGCTACAAGAATAAATTATTTCTCCGTCCATAACGCTTGGCGAGATTTTGGCGACGAATTTGGCGGATGTCGCCAACTTTGCGACTTTTTAAATGTTACCAAATCAAAGAAAATCTCGCCAAATGGATAAAAATGACGCTAAATCAATGAAAATAAGGACTATTTGACAAAAATTCAATATCTTGGAAAAATATAAGTATCTACTATAAGAATAACCTATTTTGTTTTTATTGTAAAAGTTGTAAATACATTGCATTATATAAGGAAAGTCTTGTGCTGCCTACATCAGATTTTTTCAGTATGTAGATGCACAGAGTTTAAGCAAAAATAAAGCGGTTTTAGAACGATACAGCATTAAGTATGAATTAAAAAAAGCTTTAAAAATTACGATTTTGCACAAGATGGATGCCATATTTTATTTTGAAGTGGGTCACGTGATCTCTTCATATAAAGGGGGTAATTATTTTTTTAAATTTTATTTAAAAAAATTCTGAATGTATTTCGCTGAAATTTTTTTATATACTTTATGGGATAATTTGAATATTTTCTAAAAGTTTCGAAGCAATTTGTAAATTTTAAATTCACTTAAAAAATGTTTGAAAAATTAAGTCCCATAGGGTTCAATGTATTTCATTTTTTCAACCCTGGTTCAATCCAAAACAAATTGGGTGATATTATTCATTTATGTTCCCATAAGTTTCACAGACGGTTTGAACAACATACTAAAATTTAATTTTGATAAAGTCATTTTTACCGCAGTTAACTAACGAACAAACAGACAGACAGATAGACAAACTGAACAAAGTCGTAAACACTTTTCAACTATGTTGTAAAGTGTTAAAAACGAAGTCTAGCCGAAATTCCTTGAACCAATTAACATTGGAGAATGCAAATGTCGAAATATGTATATTCAAATGGATTTATTATTTAACACTGATATTTAAACTCCATTAAAATATATATGTATCATAGTCATATAACTTTCCAATTTGGGGAGTCCAAAAACTAGTAATCGTGCCCTCCGTTGCAGATACCGGAATCTGTGGACTAGTTTCGCGTTTTTGACGATCTCCGGCACAATAGCTGATAACCTCAATGACAGCAATAAAACTTGTTGTGCCAAAAATTTTTAATATCTGTAGTGATACACAAAATCATTCAAAATAAAAATAAATTCGTAGTCAGAGAATTCACGAGTTCTGTATCTATATATCTTTAATTTTATATCTTTAATTTATAAAATTGCATTTATTCTTGATTAAATTCATAATAAATACTTTATGAAAAATAAAAGTATTTAAAAACAAGTTGCGATAATGGAGGAGTGTTAATTTCTGCAACGAAATATTCTTTTTGTTTTCATTAAAAAATGAGTTTTAATAAATCTGGTATAAATTAAAGTTAAGTTGTGCCAACAAACTAATCCGAAAATATAATAATTATTGAAGATCTTTACTTTTATTTAAATTGAAGGAATGTTTTAGCAAGTAGAGTGTATCTTAAAATGGTGGGATTTTATTTAAGATTCTGTTTTGAGTCAATAAATCCTTCTTTAAAGAAATACATTTTCATTGCAAGAAGTTCAACATTTAAGTGTGTTGAAATAAAATACAGAATTATTTTTAGATTTTGCGTTTAAACTGCGTAAGCTTCTTTTCCAATTAAAGTCATCGATCCAAGAAGGATGTAGCTCTCATTTTGAGAATGTTGAGTAATGAGCATCATTAGGCAGAGCAAAGATTTCGTATCGTTAAAGAATGATGTCTCCATACATTAATAGGAAATATTAAACTGATTGACATCCCTTTTGTTGTAGAATGTGATGAGGAATTCTGTATGATTATGTTGTGCTGAAAATTATTATATCTATCTATCTATATATATATACTAATTGCCAAGTGTCCGTCTGTCTGTCTGTCCGTCTGTCTGTCCGTCTGTCTGCGCGTTTGTCTGTCCGTTTGTCACGTTTTTTAAGCACTTCCTGAATAGATACAGATTTTCAATTTGGTACACGGGTTGATCGTTCGATGAAATCCCCTGAAAAAATCGAATTTTCCAAACATGTTCTGGAAAGGGGGTGCTCCACACCAAAACGTTCGAAAAGTGAAATGATAGGAAAGCATACTTTACGATGAAATTGAGACTTCAAATTTAGTGTATGGGTGAACCGTTCGAAAGAAAAAATGTTTTATTTCATATTTTCAATATTTGCTACTTTCGGGGGTGGCGACCACCAAAATGTTCGATTTACCAAACAAATGAGAAACACTTGCTTTAAAATTTGATAGAGGCTTGAAATTTGAAATATGGGTTTATCGTGTTATGAAAACACCCAAGACAAAAGAGTTTTTCAAAAATGTTCGTTTAAGGGGATGCTTCAGACAAAAACTTTCGAAAGGTGAAATGACGAAAAACCATGCTCCGAGATCCGATAGAGACTTCATATTTATATTACGGGTAGATAACTCGAAAGGAAGAGTATGTACATTTTCAGTTTTCCGACATTTTCCACTTTAGTGGGTGCTGCAAACCTACTTGTTCGATTTTCCGATAAAACGAAAAACGCCTCTTTTTAAAATGTAATAGAGGCTTGATATATGGTATATGGGACAATCATTTGATAAAAAAATACAAGAATAGAGTTTTTCAAAAATGTTCATTTAAGGGGGGGGGGCTACTCAACTCGAGATCGTTCGAAAAGGTAAATGATAGAAAAAATATGCTTCGCGATGGAATAGAAACTTCAAATTTTGTGTATAGCCAGCTAGTTCAAAAGAAATAAAGTGTGCAATAGAAAATTTCCAATATTTGTAATTTTGGGGGATTTCGCACACCGAATCGTTCTGAAAGTGATATGATAGAAAATCATGCTTTACGATAAGATAGAGACTTCATATTTGATGTATGGGTATATCATTCGAATGGAAAAAATGTGAAATTTCAGATTTCCAATATTTGCTACATTGGGGGTGTCACACACCAAAATGTTCGATTTGTCTAATAAATGAGAAACGCCTACTTTAAAATTTGATAGAGGCTTGAAATTTGGTATATGGGCTAATCATTTCATTAAAAATCCAAGACGAATAGAGTTTTTCATAAATGCTTAATTAAGAGGGTGCTCCACATAAAAAAGCTCGAAAGGTGCAGTGATAAAATTACATGCTTCAGTATGAAATAGATACTTCAAATTTGGTGTACGTGTAGATAGTTCCAAAGAAAGAAAGTGAGCAATTTCAGTTTTCCAATAGTTTCTTCTTAAGGGGGTTTCGCACACCAAAATTTTTGATTTTCCGAATAAATATGAAACGCGAATTATTCAAAAATTTACGTTATACGGGGATTGCTTATTGTGGGATCATTGATTTTCAACGGGTATTCGGCTAGTATATACTAATTACTAAGTGCCCGTTTGTCTGTACGTTCGTCCGTCTGTCACGCTTTTTTAGACACTTCTCGAATTGATAGAGACTTGAAATCTGGTACACGTGTCGATCGTTCGATAAAAACCCCTGGCAAAATCGTAATTTCCGAAAATATTCTGTAGAAGGGTCTCTCCACACAAAAAAGTTCGAAAAGTAAAATGACGGACAAGCATATTTTGCGATGAGATAGAGACTTACAATTTAGAGTACGGGTAAATCATTCGAATGGAAGAAAGTCTGCAATTTCAGATTTCTAATATTTACTACTCTATAGGGGATGCAGTACAAAAAATGTTCGATTAGTCAAATAAATTAGAAAGGCCTCCTTTAAAATTTGATAGAGGCTTGAAATTTGGTATATGGGCTATTCATTTGATAAAAAAGACTAAAACGAATAGATTTCTCAAAAATATTTATATATATCATTTAAGGGGGTGGGTACGACACACCGAAATGTTCGAAAAGTGAAAAAATATAAAAAGCATGCTTCGCGATGGGATAGAGACTTCAAATTTAGTGTATGGATAGATAATGCAGAAGAAAGAAAGTGAGCACTTTCAGTTTTCCAATATTTCAAACTTTACGAGGTCCGTATACTATAATGTTCGATTTACCAAATAAATGAAAAATGACTCCTTTACATTGTGATAGAGGCTTGAAATTTGATATATGGACTAATTATTTGATAAGAACCCAAGATGAATGCAATTTTTCAAACATGTTCATTCAAGGGTGTGCTACACAGAAAAACGTTCGAAAGTTGAAGTGATAGAAAAAGCATGCTTTGCGACAAGATAGAGACTTCAAATTTGGTGTATGGGTAGAGAGTTAGAAGGGAAGAAACTGTGCAATTTCAGAAATCCAATATTTGCTATTTTAGAGGGGGAGGGGGGCGCAGACCAAAATGTTCGATTTTCCAAATAAATGAAACACTCTTCCTTTTAAAATGTTATAGTGGCTTGATATTTGGTATATGGGCCAATCATCTGATAAAACCCCCAAGGCGAATAGAGTTTTTTTAAAAATCTTCATTTAAGGAGGTACTCCACAGAAAAACGTTCGAAAGGGGAAATGATAAATAACCATACCTGGGGATAGAGACTTTAAATTTGGTGTTCGGCTAGATAGTTCGAAAAGAAGAAAGTGTGCAATTTCAATTTTCCAATATTTTCTTCTTTAGGGGGTTCTGCACACCATAATGTTCGATTTTTCGAATAAATATGAAACCCGGATTATTAAAAAACATTACATTATTTGGGGGGTTCCTTATTGTGAAACCGTTGATTTTCAACGGGTATTCGGCTAGGCTAGTCCATACTAATTGCCAAGTGTCTGTCTGCCATGCGTTATTTAGGCACTTCGCGAATAGATGGAGACTTGCAATCTGTTAGACGAATCAATCTTTCAATAAAACCCTTCTAAAAAAATCCTATTTTACGAAAATGTTCTGTAGAGACAGTGTTCCACACCAAAACGTTCGAAAAGTGATATGACAGAAAAACGTGTTTTGCGGTGAGATAAAGACTTCAAATTTGGGGTATGGGTGAATCGTTTAAAAAGAAGGAAGAGTGCAATTTAAGACTTGCAATATTTGCTACTCTGAAGGTGCGTCACACCAAAATGTTCGATTTATCGAATAAATGAGAAACTCCTCCTTCAAAATTTGATAAAGGCTTAAAATTTGGTGTATGGGCTAAACATTTTGATAAAAACACCCAGGATGAATACAACGTTTTAAAAATGTTCGTTTATGGGAGTGCTCCAGAGAAAAACGTTGGAAAGGTGAAATGATTAAAAATTCTAATTTGGGAGGAAAAAGAAACTTCATATTTGATGTACGGGTAGATAGTTCGAAAGGAAGAAAGTGTGCAATTTCAGTTTCCCAATATTTTCTACTTTAGGACGTGCCGCTCACCAAAATGTTCGATTTCCAAATAAATGAGAAACGCTCTCCATAAAATGTGATAGAGGCTTGATATTTTGTATATAGGCCAATCATCTGATAAAAAATCCAAGAAGAATATAATTTTTCAAAAATGTCCATTTTAAGGTGTATGTACTCGACATGAAAACATTCGAAAGGTTAAATGATAGAAAAACCATGCTTCGCGATGGGATAGAGGCTTCATGTTTGGTGTACGAGCAGATAGTTCGAAAAGAAGAAAGTGTGCATTTAGAGTTTTCCAATATTTGCAACTTTAGGGGATACCGCAAACCGAAATGTTCGATTTTCCCAATAAATGAGACAGATTTTCTTTAAAATGTGATAGAGGCTTGATATTTGGTATATGGGCCAATCATCTGATAAAACCTCCAAGCAAATAGAGTTTTCAAAAATGTTCATTCAAAGAGGTGGGTACTCCACACAAAAACATTCGAAAGTTGAAATAATAGAAAAAGCATGCTTTGCAATGACTTTAGATTTGGTATGTGGGTAGATAGTTCGAAGGAAAGAAAGTGTGTAATTGGAGTTTTCCAATATTTGATACTTTAGGGATGCTGCACGTTACAATATTCGATTTGCCGAATAGATGAAAAACGTATTCTATAACTGAGATAGAATCTTGCAATTTGGTACAGCAGTCAATCGTTCAATGAAACCCTCTGAAAAAATCGAATGTTCATAAATGTTCTGTAGCGGGGATGCTCCACATCGAAACGTTCGAAATGTGAAACGATAGAAAAACGTACTTTGTGATGAGATAGAGACTTTAAATCTGATGTATGGGTAAATAGTTTGAAAGAAAGTGTGCGCAATTTTATTTTTTCAATGTTTGATATTTTAGGGGTGCGCACATGAAAATGTTCTATTTGCGGAACAAATGATAAATGCTTTATTTTAAATGAGATATAGAGACTTAAAATGTGATACACGGGCCATTCGTAAGATTAAAAAGAAATCGGGTTTTTTTAAAATGTTTTGTAGCGAGGGTTTTCCACATCAAAACGTTTGAAAGGTGAAATGAGAGATAAGAACTTTAAATTTGATGTACGGATTAATGAATTGATAAAATCTCAGGCAAAAAACAGTATTTTCCAAAAATATTCATATAATGGGTGCACCACACCAAAAAGTTCGAAATGTGAAATGATAGTTCAACGCACGTTGCAATGAGATAGAGATTTCAAAATTAGTGCATGGATAGATAGATCGTTAGATATATAATTTTAGTTGCTAATATAGAGATGCCGCACTTCTGAAGTTTAATTGACTGAGAAAATGAGAAACGACCAGTTTGAAGCGAGACAGATATTTGAAATTTTGTGCACGAGGTAACAGTTTGAAAAGGACCACTGAAAAAATCGAATTATTCAAAAATTCACGTTTTTCGGAGGTTGCTTATTGCGAGACCGTTGATTTTCAACGGGTATTCGGCTAGTAATGGTCTATTACATTAAGTATATGGATCAATTACATACACTGTGTTATTTACCGTGAATAAACTTCCTAATTTATTCTTACCGTGAGAGTCTACTTACTTCATGGGATCATGGGAAAAGTAAATTATTGGTCATAAACTACTCTATTTAGTTTTTTAAATCATAATATTTTATTTAGTAGCATTCACGAGTTATAAAATAACACTTACAAAAAAAATTAAAAAATGTCATTTAAGCTTTCTATGAGAAGCACTTAGGAGCCAATATTGTGACACTAGATTAGTTAATTACCAAATGTTAATAGTTCTTCGATCGACCCATTTGTTTAAATATAGAGCTGATGCATACCTTGTGTACATGCTAAAAGTATTTGTACAAAGATATATAGACGAAAATAACCAATTACAAAGTTGTATAGCATTGTTTAATGAGTAGCAATCAACACCACGAACGAATGAAACGCGCATACTCAAGGCAAGACATGCTTGTTAAAAAAGACGTATTATCAGTGTCTCTAACACCTTCAATGCTTGGCAAAGGAAGTGGTAATATTCTTTCCGGAATTTAATTGTGCATTGCTTCTAACGGAGAGCAGTTTAGTCAGGCTCTGCACTACATTTTTGCTCATGTAGTACTGTTTATTGTGTCACCTCTGATAATGAAGGAAGATGTCTGTGTGTGTCGGTTCGTGTACCTGTGCATTTGTGTCGTCTGCAGGAGAAAATTTGCATGGCCATGAACTTTGGTATAGAGGTAACCGGGACGATGTGCCTCGGTGAGATTTTTTAAAAATTCGAATTAGTTTTTTAGTTATACTATGTTTTAGCACGATGTATTTAGTTATACTATGTTTTAGTTCGTTTTTTACAAATATAGGTTCCTTAAGAGCCAAAAATTTTTCATCACAGGGTTTCCATCTTAACACCATCAGAAAAATAAAATCTTTTAAACAAATTTTCAACGGAATCCGTACTATTAATAGACGAATTTTTGTGAATTTAAAATATATATATATATATATTTCGTGTGTTTAGAGACGTCATTTTGAAAAACTCTGAGATAGTCTAGCAAAGTTTCCATCTTAACACCATCGATGCTCCTGGTGTGTGTGTGTGTGTGTGTGTGGTTGTTATAAGCAGTCGCATTGTTAAAGCGTTCTTCGCTGCAAGTTCCGATGCGATGTTAACCAGAGGTTTGTATTTTAAATACCTGGCAACGCCGAGGCCATTTCCTAATTCCTGAATGAAACAGCCCTATTGCGTGCTATAAATGTCTTCTGTAACAGTTCATATTCGATTCATATTATTTAGACGATTCTCTACAACTTTGCATTTCATCTATCATTTTATCATTTACTCATTTCATCTATCGTTTTCTTCTCTGCTCATTTCATCTATCTCAATTTGTTACCGACTTCTTTGTGCTACCTTTTAAAACCCTCCACGAGGGGCGCTTTAATCCTTTTCATTCGATCAAGCATGACCACTTTATTAACTTGTACACTCATAGACCGTGTTTTACAAAGTTATTGGAAAGCTTAGGGACATTTCTGGGACTCTTATATTGACCGCATAGAACATTTGTTAGAGTACTTCTCTTAAACTAATTAAATCTCTCTTTCTCTCTCTCTCTCTCTCTCTCTCTCTCTTTCTCTCTCTCTCTCTCTCTCTCTCTCTATCTCTATCTATCTATCTCTATATCTGTGTGTGTGTGTGTGCGCGTGTGTGTGCAATGTATTTATCCACTCTAACTCAAAAACTAATTGACCAAATTTCATAAAATTTTATAGCTAAATTACTTGTGGGTGACTCTATTGCTGATTACATTTTGGTACGAATCGGAATAAAAGAAAATGCCTTTTTTTTGCAAAATGACCTAGAAAAATTGTTTGTATCCACGCTAGCTAAAAAAATTATTGTCTAAATTTAACAAAATTTGGTAGATAAGTCACTTGTAAGTTACCTTGATGCTGAATAGATTTTGGTATGATTCGGGAAAAAATAACCTGCCTTATATTGCAAAATAGCCCTCAAAATTCATCAAACTTTAAAATAAAAGATTACGTATTATTATTATTATTATTATTATTATTATTATTATTATTATTATTAATATTATTATTATTATTGTTATTATTATTATTGTTATTATTATTATTATTATTATTGTTATTATTATTGCTATTATTATTATTATTATTATGTCGGCTCTTTGCAGCAAATGTATCAATTAAATGCCTATTTTATACTTAATTTTCGACGATGAAAAGAATGAGATAAACCCCATTACTCTAGGATTAGCCATTCTCGAGCTATAACTTGCCGAGATCAAATATCAGATAAATAGAATAAAAACAAAATAAAGTTCTAATTGATGTAAATAAAATTCGCTAACAGCCAACATTTCGCATGTAAAATTGAAAATCAATATAACCAATTAAAATAAATGATTCCTCACCGTTTTAGTAGGAATGTTTGCTTCCAACATTTCTATTGGAAAAGAGTGATGTCATGTCACTCTCCATTTTGGAGTTACGTGCCTCTAGTTTAACAATTCATTAACGTAATTATGACGTCCTTATTAATTAAATATTGTCTATTGATGAAGTCGCATATAATTATTGTAATTGAAATATTAACGAAATAACATTCTACTGAGTAGCGTAGAGAATAAGTTTCGAAAAAAATATGTAATTTTTTTTACTTAGGAAGATGACTACCATTGTTTCAAAATCGTTTTAGTTGATTAGAACTGACATATTTATAGTTGTATTTTATGCCAAAAGAAATTGTGAAAAATTTATAAACAAATGTAAAAAGACGTTTATATTGTGCATAAATTATTTTCTTTGAAGCCTATTGTACTGTATGAAGTCAACTCACAGTCTATAAAACTCAATGAATGATCACAGAAATCATAAGTTTGAACTCTACACTTGACTCGAGATCAGGAAGTTGCGGGTTCGAGTCCTATAATAGGTAAAACTTTGTACTAGGGATCGATCGTTGCGATATAACGTCTGATTTTAAATCAGAAATAAAATCTTTAATTTATAATTTTAATAATACATTTATTTGAAAACCCAGTAAATCCTGGATCCTTGTTGATAAGAAAAGAAAAAAAATATTATATTTATACTATTTTATACAAATGAAATATACCTAATGAAAATTTTAATCTTACTTTTTTTATAACTTACTGATTACAAGAGCTATTAATATACCTATCTTAATAAACATAATAATAATAATAATAATAATAATAATAAATCTTTAAATTATTATTGTTTAATTTCCTTTAATCCATGCTGTTTATATTTTATTAACTTTAAGGATTTATTTAAGTATTACAAGCACACTCACAGACAAACAGACATCATTGAAAAAATCTGATGAGAGCAGCACTTTTTCTATAGATTTTTTAATCTTCGTATATTCATTTCTCTTTGCATATTCATTTCTCTTCGTATATACACACATAACACACATAATGCATCCATTTTAGCTTTATTGAAACATACATACACACACATACACACATAAACACACACACATGCACTCACGCACGCACGCAGGCACGTACGCACGCATGCACATACACACACTTACACACATATATTCACACACATATAAAATGGATACTTATTCAAATTACTCCACATTATCATATTAAAATTACTCCACATTATCACATTAAATTACTCCACATTATTATCCATTTATTTGAAAGTACTCCACACAGTATCCCGGCCACACATCTTGCTACCATTAACCTTTGGGTTGGTCGTGTGGTCTGGGTCTTCAACACAGTACTTTGCTTTACATTCTTATCACATGTTAAAACATCGGTAGCTCACTGAAATTTAAAAAAAATCCAGAATGATTTATCCTAGTGTAATGAATTTGTTATAAGAGATTTGTCATTAAAATCTAGGTATAAAAATAGTAGTTAAATGATACATTTAAACTACTTTAGATTTTGACAATTTTGTGGGTCATTTTGAAAAAAAAATGGCCGGTTACAGTTTTTCAAATCATGCCAAAATCTAAACAGCATCAGGATCTCGCATAATTGACTTTACTGCCAAATTTCATGAAATTTCGTGGATAGTTTTGAGCTAAAAGAGATGTATATACGTTGCAAAGATACACACACACGTACCGCTAAAATAGTAGACATGATTCCAATGCTTTCCCTATACAAAACTAAGTTTGACAGGGAAAGTGAAAAAGATGCTGAAAATGTGAATCCAATATTCTGATTTTTGCACTCCACACAGTACGTATCTACGTAATATCTACGCATTCCTTTATATATCTATGTAAAGGGAAACAAATATTATACCCCCTCCATTATTACCCTTTACATATATTATGTGTATAGAAAGATAGTGATCCCTTTCAGATCTATTTCTTCAATGTTCTTTTGAGATTTTAATATACACGATTTTTTTATTCCCCTCCCCATTCCAAACAAATTAAACTTCAAGAACAATCTCTTCCATGCGAATCGAAAGAAGTGAATACAAGCATTTATTCTTATTACCCAAAGAACAAATTTATGCAGACGTTTTAGTGCTTCTTAGGAATAAAAATATACAGAGAAGAAATGGAATGAATTTCTTTTGTACGATTCTGAGAAAAATGCATATACATATTTCAAATACACCCGTATTCCATGTAATCTAATT